>VSDK01002834.1:0-25467 GCA_009767595.1 Symbiodinium kawagutii | reverse complement strand
ACCACCACCACCACCACCACCACCACCACCACCACCACCACCACCACCACCACCACCACCACCACCACCACCACCACCACCACCACCACCACCACCACCACCACCACCACCACTTTTTGGTCACACGGTCACACCTATCTCTTAAAAACTGCTAACAACAATAGTTGCTGGTATCAACTACTTCACAGTAAAAAACAGCTGTGTTACCACAAGGTCCTTTTCGGTCGCCATCACTTCTAAACTATTAACAAGAATACTTGCTTGTATCAACTACTTCACTGTAAACAACAGCCGGTGTTACCACTAGATCCCAAGCATTGGCACTCACCAAGGTCCTCAATGGTCGCCAAGACCCACCAAGGAACAGAACAGCCAAACTCGCCACAGCTGCCAGGGGTGGTGCTTCGGCAACGATCCTTCGACAAGCTCCACGAGCGGATCCCACGGTGGATGCAGAGTTCATCTTCAGCAGCGATTCTTCCAGTTCCGGCTGCGACCTTGGTGGGGAGTAACGATCAGTAGTGGTTAACGATGATGAACCATACTGAAATGCTAAATCATCGCTAATAATGGCAATAATACTTAATCATTGTACGACAGTAATGATTACTGACATGATATGGTTATCAGTAGTATGGCAATAATGCTTAATCATTGTCAATAATGGTGAATCATACTTAATAATAATGGTGGATGATAAATTCATCATGGCTAATAATGGTCATGAATGGTCAATATCTACGGGCTCGATAGTGGTGATTATGCGAAACATAACGAATAGAAAGGGTGAATAACATTGCTTAATTGAGTGGTTGATGGGTGATAAAGGATGATGAGGGGCCATAGTGGGTAACCTGGCTAATCATTTGTTGTTAACAGGTATCAAATGATTAATCATGATTATGAATGCTTGACTATGGTGGCCCGGTTGAATCATGTGTAAAAGTTATGAATGCTGCTTGGTGCTTCACACTTGGTCTCAGCACAGTTGATGAGCGATTGTTTAGATGGTGATTTCTTAAAGTGGAAGTACCCCAAAATGGTTGGTTTATTAATATGATAAATGATTAGTAGTCGATGATTTGGGTGGTCCCGTATTTCCTGAAACCACCATGTATGGTGGTACTCCTCCCCATTCCCAAACGGTAGCTTTGTCAGTCAAACATCAGCTTTCGGAGGTTGATATCATTAGAGTACGCGCGCGTTGTCATATCCTATCAATTGGTGAATCATTTATCACGTGCCCACATTTCACGGATATACCTTATGCATATGATCACCAAAGGTGCTGACGATTGACGGCAGGTAGTTGATTAAACTGGTTGGTTATAGGTATATCCCCTATTATACTTGCTTACAAGAATCTTGATCACTATTTGAAAAAGGTAATCATCAATAATCACGATTAAGCATTCTTAATATTTCCTATCATTAAATTCGTCATTATGACAGTTTCTTAAATGTTTCTAATCATCATAATAGTCAGCCCCACGGCAACCTCCCTATCTTTCTTCGGGGATGCCTCCTTGCTGAACCTCGCCACGTTGAGGCACCTGCATGATCTTACTGCCATCAATTGTAATCACAGGACTGGTTAGTGGCATGTATTCAGGTCATGGGATGACAATGAAGGCATGATTGCTTCAACGTGTAAATATAAATAATTTCAAATAGATAAATGAATAAATGAATGAATAAATAAATCAATACATGAATACATAAATCAATAAATCAATAAATGAATGAATAAATAAAAAACATATAAAAATATATATATACATAAATATACATACATATTTAACTAAAAATAGAAATATATATGATTAGTAGGAAAAATACCCAATTACCAACATGGATAAATCAATAAGTGAAACCATACTGCTTGTCGAACTTACCTTTAACGCACATCTAAAGAATCCAAAAGATTGCTTTTCTCTACTCCGTATTTCCACAGCAAATCACTTTGGGAATCATAACCGGTACTAAAACCGATGCATGTTGGCAGCCAACCAATTACACGAACCAGTTGGTGCACCCAACACAGCCACGCTTCCTGGAAGGCAACAAACGCACCAACCTTGCCGAATAGTTGTGAGTCTGCCTAATGTGAAAATAGTTCTCACCGCGAATTGGAAGTAAAAGCTGCAGTGGTTCAATCTTCGAGTTTCCAAACCCTGACATCCCATTGATGCTGTGACAACTTTACCCAACGGTGGTCAAGCTCCTCTTCGCAAGCGGATGTTCATGCAAGAACACCGATGACCCAACCAGCGATGAGGCGAGGTTTTAACATCTCATGCACCAAGTGCGCCTTGGCCGTTGGTCACCACCAACCGTAATTGCTAATATCAAACACCATTGACCATGATCAATTGTAATGGCGGTTAATAGTGGCTAATTGATCAGTTAATCAGTTGATAGTAGCTAATGATGGTAATTAGACATCATCCATCATTTATTAACCATTGAAAGCCGTTTTCAGCCACCAGCATTGATTGATCAAAAAGAGCATTATTGACCACTATGCCATTAGTCATTTCCAACAGCCATTCTCGACCCTTATTCACTTCGGTTATTAGCCATTAGCCATGATTAAGCATGAGCCATGGTCAAAAATGGTTAACAATAATGAATTACTGTTGAACCATCGCCCACCATCAACCACGCCAACTGAGCTCACATGGCGAGTTGCTTTGGGCTGTCCAGCCGGAAGCCACAAGGCAAAATCCAGGTCATCAACGACGATTGCGTGGATCTAAAGACTCGCTGCTGAAACCTACAGGAAGTACCTTGTGCAGTTGTGACTCTGAATGGTTTTCAATGTCTTTTTCAAAGATTCATAATGGTTGGAAATGGTTTAGAATGGTTCTTCTATTCTTGCTCAATCCCAATGGTTGAACATGTCTGATAATCGTTGTCAATGTATCATGATGACTAATAATGCTTGGCAAATCACAAAGTAACAAATTCGGACTTTATTACTCCGGTTGTTGGCCTGGCCTTTCACTCAGTACTCACTTCATTATAATTGGTTGTTTAGATCAGGAAAAACCTTTCAACAATTGACAACGGAAACTATTCATCAGTAGCTGCCAACAACAGTAATTAATGATGTTTCTTAGTTGCCAATCGTGGTTGATACTTGATGATCCTTCAATCTTTCGAATTCGATTGGTCAGGCATCAATATGATGTGCTTCTATATACACAAAATATACCGTATCTTGATTTATCTCGCATTTTTCATGTAAGGCAACATTGATGCCTTTTCATTTCCGCCGTGCCCTTGAACCCAAATCGCCCAATGAACATGACAAGTGTTTGCATCAAAACACATTAGCAAACAATCTATGCATGCTGAAATGTTGCAAAATTGAAACTCTTCCGCTATTGCTACAATTTCGTTGGGTGTCATCATAATGTAGTGGTGCAGCAGCAAAACGGCAGCAATAGCAGTAACAACCTTAGCAATGGCAGTAGCTTGTACTGAACTTGGTGAGAAATCATTGGATCACTAGCCAGAACTCGAAACGAATCACAAAACCAGGCCGTCGTTCCGCTTGGTGGCATTTACGGCGTTCTGTTCAACCTGGAAGTGTTGCCTTAACCCGCAGTTTCGGCTTGAATTATGAGTTGTCGGGTGTGTCATGCACACAGAAATGTCCTTATACCTAAATATCATGTAGCCATGCGGGTAAAGATGTTTAATATCAGTGATTAAACAATCCCAGGCATAAATGATCCACAGTTGAACAAAACGGATATTCAACCTAGGCCGGATGACCATGTATATGCGGAAAGCAAAACAAAAAACATGTGAACATCGAATACGGGTAATGGTTTACGATACTTGATGTTTATCCACGTGCGGGGTAATTTCGATACTTGTCTGGTCTTGGCGGTTGCGCCAGCAGTATGTTGGTGAGCACCGTGCCCAATGGAGGGTTGCCTGTTGTCATATGCCCTCAGTTCATGGTGGCTTCACGGCTTTCCATCATTGCCAACCACCTTTGTTCACCGCTATGCATCATAAGGGCGGAATCTTCACCAAAATGGAAACAGGTTCAATTTACTTTGGATAGCGCCAGCCTCCACTATTGATTCAGCTACGTTATTTGCCGACCCCCGCAGCATTGGTCGCATGGTGAAAGGCCTGGGGTAACCGCCTGGTATGGTGACTTGGTGTAGTTGTGATGAACCTAGTTCCCCGAATAGCAGACCATGATGGATGCGGTTAGTTAGGTAGGGATTTACGATTAAACGCCAGTCGTGCCATGAATTAACCGTATATGATGAAAGCTGGCTATGTCACCTTTATTCTCCGCCCAAAACCATCATGAAGCATTGCTTGTTACTGGTTGATCATCATTAGACGAGTGACCTCTGGCAATCAAGGGTTGGTGTGTTGACTGGCGAAGAGAAACGGTTTTTACTATTAATTATACAAATGAGAAACCAACAAATCGGAGAAGCGTAACGGTATACTTTGCAAACAAAAGAAAAGGAAACCGTTCTGGAGCGCAACTGATGAGAAGCACACAGCACTGGAAATACATTCGGGTCATGAAATGTCAAAATGGTGGCTGTCAATGATTGACCTCTGACATCCTGTTTGAACGCCGCGTTGCTATACCAGTTTGCAGCATGGAACACTAACCGCGCATCTTCTGATTCAAATTGCCTTCAAACTGTAGCGCCCCTACCCCCGGGCAGCATACTGCCAGCCCGGAGCGGCTGGGGGCAGCGGCGATGCAGCCAGTTTGCGGTCTAGGGCCGCATCTGCGTCAACTTGGTTGCTCCTTACAATGCGCCTGGAAGTTTGCTCTTAGCACGCGACCGCTCTGTTCAACGCCCAACCTCCGTTAGATTTCTCAAAGGGAAAAATGATGATGAAACCGCAGTCGCGCTGCTGTGTACATCCGTGTGCAAGCCAGGTCCGCGCCCGTGTGTGACATGTTGAACGCATGAACGCCAAGAACCCATACAACGCGTGTAGCCCAGGCCAGAGTTAACGCTAGTGGATTCTTCTTTGGCAAGTTGACAATACAAAATGTTTGGTCAGCAAAACCAATTGCTAGCTTCCGCAATTTCCCCGGAAAAAACACACATGTGATCACCAACATCATCATCATCATCATCATCATCACCATCACCACCATCATGATCAATATCGCCATCAACACCACCATCACCATCAACACCATCATCATCATCATCATCATCACCATGATGACCACCATCATGCCCACCATCATCATCATCATCATCATCCTCATCATCATCATCATCATCATCACCATCATCATGACCACCTTCATCATCATCATCATCATCACCATCATCATGACCACCTTCATCATCATCATCATCATCACCATCATCATGACCACCTTCATCATCATCATCATCATCACCATCATCATCATCATCATCATCATCACCATCATCATGACCACCTTCATCATCATCATCATCATCACCATCATCTGCACCATCATCATCATCATCCTCATCATCATCATCATCACCGTCATCAACATCATTATCACGATAGAATCAAAATTCATCATCACCATCATCACTATCAACACCGTCATGACCACCATCATGACCACCACCATCATCATCATCATCATCATCATCCTCATCATCATCATCATCATCATCATCGGCCTCATCATCACCATCACCGTCATCACCATCATTAAATTATCATCATCATCATCACCACCATCATCATCATCATCATCACCATCACCATCACCATGATTACATCACCATCACCATCACCATCACCACCATCACCCTCGCCATCAGCAGCAGCAAGCCACGCGCAGGCACAATGACTTGGAACACGGCGGAAAACCGTGAACGCTGCCTAATTATCATCAAGCATTGTTGTTGGAACTAAACCTATAGGGAGTGTAACAGCCGTTCATTGTCAAAACGCAAGATCAGCAAACATTGTCCGCAGTGATGGTTCCCACGTGCCAGCATCGGCAACTTGTAAGGGCCATCAGCTGCCGGTTTGTATTAACAAGATATTGGTCGCCAGCCATCTACAACAATGACGTGGTAGATTGGTCAATGAACCATGGTGATGCACCGGTGATGCGCCATTTCACCTGGGTAGCCAATTACCATCAGGTTATTCCAGCCTCTGGTTGGTCACTATGTCCGCCCTGGTTGCTACCAGCTCCTCGCCCGGTGACCTGCTGTGGCACTGGCACGCCTGCAGGTTTCACCAATAGGACTGGCTTGTTGCAGTTCAAGCTTAGCAGGATGTCCCGGTGGCACCACTTGTCCTTGATACTCCTGGCCCAAAAAAAGGCGACCGAAAGCTGGGAACGAATCACGTCAGGTTTGACGTACCGTGGCACATTTGCTGGCGCCTTGATGTCTTCGTCTTGTGTTCGTTTCACGTCATCGAAACCTCGGCCAAGGGAAGGGTTCTGGGACAGTTGTGGTTTTTGAGATGAGGGAAATTTGGCATTCAAATTTGCGCGTCGCGGCGCGCATATATATATATATATATGTGTATACACACACATATTATATACATATCCTATCATATCCCTGTATATCAGTGTATGGCCCAGATATGGTCAGATTGTACTACCAGAAGAGGAAAGTAGGCCAAATGTCAACATCCAGAATCCTGTGGGGATGGCTCCGTGCGTTTTCAAAACACCTTCAAGAATATGATTGAAATTTGGCATCCTTGAAACTGATGCTATGGCGACATATGGTGAATAAATGGTAAAAAAATCATTCTGGACCCGGTGCAATGAATCATCCTATAGGCTACCTCAGGCTGCAACGCCGGCGGCTTGGCGCGTGGCCGCGGCGATGCCGCGGTCTGCAAACCGGGCCGCCGAAGTCTTGGAGTGGGGGCCCGCCCCAGTACCCCACCTTGAAGCCTCAGCGTGACGGTTGAAGTTTGATGCTGGTGATGCTTGATGCCGGTAATCAAAGGAAGTTTAAGTACGAAGCGCGGAACTTCCATGCTACCGGATGATTGAAAAATCCATGTGATTTAATGTGGTGTGGTGTGATCTGGGCTGGTGTAATGTGGTGTGGTGTGATCTGGGCTGGGTGTAGCGTGGTGTGGTGTGATCTGGTCTGGGTGTAGTGTGGTGTGGTGTGATCTGGGCTGGTGTAATGTGGCGTGGTGATCTGGTCTGGGTGTAGTGTGGTGTGGTGTGATCTGGGCTGGTGTAGTGTGGTGTGGTGTGATCTGGGCTGGTGTAATGTGGTGTGGTGTGTGTGGGCTGGTGTAATGTGGTGTGGTGTGATCTGGGCTGGTGTAATGTGGTGTGGTGTGATCTGGGCTGGTGTAATGTGGTGTGGTGCGTGTGGGCTGGTGTTATGTGGTGTGGTGTGATCTGGGCTGGTGTAATGTGGTGTGGTGTGATCTGGGCTGGTGTAATGTGGTGTGGTGTGATCTGGGCTGCGCACAACGTGCTTTGGTGTGATCTGGGCTGGTGTAATGTGGTGTGGTGTGATCTGGGCTGGTGTAATGTGGTGTGGTGTGATCTGGGCTGGGCGCAATGTGGTGTGGTGTGATCTGGGCTGGTGTAATGTGGTGTGGTGTGATCTGGTCTGGGTGTAAGGCGGTGTGGTGTAATCTGGTCTGGTGTAATGTGGTGTGGTGTGATCTGGTCTGGGTGCAACGCGGTGTGGTGTGATCTGGTCTGGTGTGATGTGGTGTGGTGCGATATGGTGTGGGTGAAACGTGGTGTGGTGTGATCTGGTGTGGTCTGATCTGCTGCATTGTGATCTGGCAAGATTGTGACAACTGATGTTGGTCAAGTGCCGGATCTTGAATTTGTGTGGCAGGTGTGGCATTTGGTGGATATGAAGTGCTGGATCTTGACTTTGTGTGGCACGCTTGGCATTTGGTGCATCTGGAACTGTCCTGGGATCGCTTTCTGCACTGGCAGGGCTGCGACAGGTGATGTTGGTAAAGTGTTGGATCTTGACTTTGTGTGGCAAGCGTGGATTCGGTGCAAATGGATGCGTTCTGCGATCGCTTTCCGCACTTGCAAGGCTGCGACAGGTGATATTGGTGAAGTGTTGGATGGTGATCTTGTAGCACCTTGTAGTAGCTTGTAGTACCTTGTAATACCTTGTAATACCTTGAAATACCTTGTAATGTCTTGTAATACCTTGTAGTAGGTTGTAATACGTTGTAGTACGTTGTAGTACTTTGTAGTACGTTGTAGTACGTTGTAATACCTTGTAGTACCCTGCAATACTCTGTAGTACGTTGTAATGCCTTGTAATACCTTGTAATACCTTGTAGTACCTTGTAGGACCTTGTAGTACCTTGTAATACCTTGTAGTACCTTGTACTACCTTGTAGTGCCTTGTAATACGTTTTGTCTTGGTACCTTGTGCTCTGGTCCGTTGTGCTCTGGTCCGTTGTGCTCTGGTCCGTTGTGCTCTGGTACGTTTTGCTTTGCTACGTTTTGTTTTGGTGCATTGTGTGGACTGGGGTGTGGTGTTGTGTGGTGTGGTGTGGTGTGATGTGGTGTGTTGTGTCGTGTGTTGTGTTGTGTTGTGCTGTGCTGTGTTGTGTTGTGTGGTGTGGTGTGGCGTGGTGTGTTTGGTGTGGTGTGGTGTGGTGTCCGGTGTTGGTGTTGGTGTTGGTGTTGGTGTTGGTGTTGGTGTTGGTGTGGTGTGGTGTAGGTGTAGGTGTGGTGTCTGGTGTTGGTGTTGGTGTTGGTGTCGGTGTGGTGTGGGTGTGGTGTGGTGTTGTGTGGTGTAGGTGTGGTGTGGTGTGGCGTTTGTGGCGTGGTGTTGTGTGGTGTGTTGTGGTGTCTGGTGTTGGTGTGGTGTCTGGTGGTGGTGTTGGTGTTGTCCGGTGTGTTGTGGTGGTGTGTGCTGTGGCGGAGCAAAACCCTATAGGCCCATTTTTTCCTATTAAAATTTTTATAAGCTTGGAAACTTCCGCCCCCGCCTCGTGCGGGTACTGCTTGTAAGTTGGTATAGACAATTTGGCGGCGGTATGATGTCCATGTGCCTCAAGCAACTGCCTCAGGCTGCAACGCCTGCGGGTTGGCCGCGGCTTTGCGCCCGCGCCGCCGCCCAAGTGTTGCAAGGGCGGCCCACCCCAGTACTCCAGCTCGAAACCTCAGCGTGATGGTTGAAATTTGATGCTGGTGACGCTGCCGGTGATGCTCGTTGGTGACAATTTGAGGGTGGTATGGTATCCAAGAAAATCACATTTCCTTTCAGGACGATTAGAAGAAGTACTTCTTCAAAAACGTTCAATTCTTAGAGCATTTAGCAATCATTCACTGCTAATTAGCGTACCTAATATCAAAACAGCACAATGCCAGTAGGACTGGTTGTCGGTATTCATTGATCATATTACTGGACTAAGAAATGCAGCTACGAATCCTGGATATACTCAATCATGGCACATATCCATGGCCAATAATAATAAATTGCTGCTTGTCAATGGTGGCAATTGCTAAAATTCAATTGCGCAATCGCTCACACAGGAACGACGTACCAGCTAGCTCAGCGTGCGCCCTCTGCGACTCCCGCTCGCTGCGTCCTGCGCATACGCCGCAGTGTGCGCCAACGCATGGTAAGGCGCATGGAAAAGAGGCAAGAGGGAAGAAAGAAGGGCCCCAAGGGCCGGGAAAGAAACCCTACAGCAAACATCACTCAAATAGCAATTAAGAATTATGAGACAACCATCCCTGGTCGTAGATTGGACCATCGCCTTGGCCTCATGAGCTGTCATCAGCTATCATTAATAAAGTCACCGCCCTGGCCGCCATGATCTAGTTGGCTGTGTTGGGAAGCGCTTGCGTGACTTAAGACAGATCGCGTTCCCTTTCTGAGGTGTTTCCTCCCTGACCATCATCAAGCATTGCTGTTGGAACTAAATCTGGGGAGTGTAACAACCGTTCGTTGTTGAAACTCAAGATCAGCAACCATTATCCTTGGCGATCATTGGCCAGTCGCCAACATCATCAACTTCTAGGGGCCATCAGCTGCTGGTTTGTACTGACAACATATTGGTAGCTAGCCATCTACTATAAATTGGATTATAACTATAACTAGAGTAACTCCCAGTTAACCAAATTAAAACCAGGCGGGCCCACCTTGTATCTATATCGGTGCATGGTTCGGAGGTATGGTTTGGGTATGGTTCGCAGGCATGGTTCGGGAGTATGGTTCGCAAAAGTCGACGTGACTCTCATTACTAAACTGGATACCCCTTTTCAAAAAAATACACCCATGCGAGAGAGATATGCACTGACGCGCATGGAGAGTTAGGCCAGCCTCAGCACCCTTACTTTCTTTCCACTGCATGATCGTCTCATGCAACAGCTTGCACGCTTCCTCAACCACTTCATCCTTGCCATCTTGCAAAGCAGCTTGTCTGAGGCGCGTCTTGAGCAGTTGCTGCTGTTGCTGGAGCAGCTGCTTTGGGGCCGCTTGGCACGCCTGGGCGGACAATGATCATGGGCATGCAAACAAATCGGTTGTGGCTGCGGGTCACATATGGTCACATGATGTATCATGATGTCACACGGAAACCATGCGTTCATTTTGTCAACAATCGTCTTAGGATTCTTGGCAAAATATATCGCAAAAAACACTGTGGGAATGGAAGTGCCAGAACTAGGGCGGGCTAAATCTGCAAAACCGTTTAAATAAGATAAACCAATACGCATTGGCACCGGTGACGTCATAGATTGGTCAGTGACTCAGAGTGATGCGCCAATCTTCCAGCTCCTCCCCGCCCAGTGACCTGCTCTGGCAGTGGTACATACGCATCCGCAGGCTTCACCACCAGAACTCGCTTCTTCAAGCTCTCCACATTGTCCTCCGGTCGCACCACTTGTCCTTGACACTCCTGGGCATTGAAGCCATAGTGACGCACCGTTTCACGCGGGTACCCCGCTACCATCAGGTTATTCCAGCTTCTGGTTGGTTGCTGTGCCTTCATGGTTGCTGCAAGCTCCTCCCTGCCCAGTGACCTGCTCTGGCGCTGGCACAGCTGGAGGTTTCACCAACTGCAGTTCAAGCTGTCCAGGCTGTCCCCCGGTCCCACCACTCGTTCCTGATACTCCTGGGCAGCTGAAGCCATAGGAGATCGATGCAGAAAAGGACATTCAAAGCTGATGCGTTTCATGTACTTTGGGTGTACATGCAGATCTTGACTGGATCTTGTACAATCAGCGATGGCGGCTGAGAATTAGTTGATGGGTCAATAATCGATCGATGCCCTGGGCAATCTCTTCTTTAGGAGACACCCTGGATGAATTTGGGCCAGGAATGCTTCAATGAAGCTATCCCAAACGGAATGGGTTTTCGACAAAATCGGATCATGTTTGGAAGCCATTATTAACCATTGTCTATCACGAACAAGAAGCAACCAGATGTTTGCGTGTCCGTTGTCTTGTGCTTGCGATGTCCATCTTCCTCGGGTCTGTGTGAAGCGTGTGCAAATGCCATTGGTGATTCGCAGATTTTTAAAACCTGTGTCATGGGTGTTTCTCAAACTAGGAACCCCCAAAAAAATGTTGGTTTATTACTTGAGCAATAGTGGTGTAGGAGGATTTCATCATAGTCAACCCTGCTACGCCTCACGTGGCACCAGTCGCGGCAACTGCAGGGCGAATCCGAACACAGTTCTTGGCGTTGTCTGATTCTTCCAACGGCATTGCGCAATGCTGTTTTTTATGTCGAATGGTGCGTGCATGGCTCAATGACTGCCTTCAGGGTTCATGAACATCCATTACTCACCGCGATTATATATTCGCCACAAAGAAACAAACACGCCACTCACAACCACTATGATTCACCGCAATGCCACGGACGTATCCATTTGGATCTGGAGCAGCTGTAGGTCGCAACCCGGTGATCTTTGTCGCAGGGTCTTGGGCACCGCGTGCCATGGCGTATTGGTGGACATGGATCATCAGCTGGTCGGCTGGTCATATTGTGGTTGTGGGCCAATACCCTGCTACTCTGACGAACACCCCGAGAATTGCCACGCCGTGCCAGCCTTGGTTGGGATGTTCACGCTTTCCTATTTTGGATGGTTGGTCATGTGATGATTCAATGATGGATGAATGGCGAATTACATGTCTAGTGAGCCGGGTTTGTCTCAATTGCAACATCACAAGATTAGAAACAAAAATCACATGATCCGGTGGAGTTTGTAATTCCGAGGATCGTCATCATGTGTCGTCGCCTGGTTTTCCAACATTGCCATACCTGAGGTTCCAGGTAGGTCAATCATCTAATAATGATCAAGCAACGGGCAACACTTAATGACTAATGAGGGTTTAGGGGCGGTTAAAAAAAGTGATATTATCAGCTTCATCATGCATTGTTAGCCATCCTGGTGGCACCCCTAATGTTTAGTTAATCCTTACCAGCTTGACCACATGAATCATGGTTTGTGAGTCTTGGAAGTAGGTTAATGTAGGTTTCTGATTAGTATAACCCCCCTAAAGTAATGAAAATAGATGAAACCAACAGGTAGATACAAGTCTCAGAAACCAACATTAATCACAATTACACCAAGTCACCATACCATGTAGTCATCAGGATTTGGGTTGTCGGCCCGGCCCTTCTCGAAGCGACCAGGCCGGCTGGATACGCGGTCCACCGGCCGCCATAGTGCAGGGTGGTGCTCGTTTCAAGGTTGAAAATCATGCTGAATCACGGTAAAGAATGTAAATGTATATACATATATATCTCTATATATATATATATACATACATAAATACCATATGTGTATATATATATATACAAAGAGTTAATTCTGATGCATCGTGATGAATAATGGTGAATAATGGTTAATAGCTGGTTTAACGATTCTGATGAGAACTTCACTGAATGTGGACCTTCGGATCGAAATCTTCAGGTGGAGCTGCGCGACCTTTTTACTGTACCGTTCGTAACCACACATCACCGCTCGCAAGAATGTGGATATCGGCATTTCAGATGCAGCCAGAATTTCTGACACTTCCCTGAAGCAAATCAGTGTCCAAATCAATATCTCATGGGAACATTTGACATCATTTGATTCGTTCTGCGGTCATCTGAAACGCAAAACTTTTGCGAAAGCCACTGGGATGACGCGATGATGCGAATTAGAAAATTGCAAAGAAATGGATTGCCCACCAAAACGGTGCCTTTTTGAATAGTACTTACTATTGATCACAACTATCAATATAGAGTAGCTATCAATAGTAATCATAAGTATTACATAATTGATTTACCTTTTTAATTCATCACTTATGATCACAACTGTTTGACCCTTGGGGTGCACGTCTGGTGGCTGGCGTATTAGCACAGGCGTTACACGACAAGTCGGAAGGTATTGTGACCTGTGGCCCCTGTGGCAGGTGGCACAGCAGAAGAGTGTCACAGCGCCAAACTGTGGCCGTTTCTGTTCGACAGCGATCATCATGGCTGGATGATGAGTCATGATGATTGATGATCGCTTACGATGATCAATGATAGTTCATGAAGGTTCATGATGGCTAACAAAGGTTCATGATGGTTTATCGTGATTAGGTATGTGTAAAGATGATTGATGATTCTTGATCAGTGACTGAAACATGATCATGATGGTTGTTGTTAGAGGCTGTGCCAGCTAAGAATGAACTATGACCCTGGTTACTGATGCTTTCCATTGTCAAGGCTTCAAAACAATGTGTCAATAGAACACAGTGACCAGCAATGAACAGCAAGGACATTTACATATAGGTTGACTGTTGGGCTCTGGAACTTCTGGATTATTCTATACACGCTCCGGAACTCCTGGAGTGTGATAAGATTTACATCATCTAATTATGATATATATGTTCTTATCATCTAACCCAGGATCATCTAACATCTGATTTGTTGTCATCTAATCTGCCATCATCATGCTACAATTTAAGATGCTTAGATAAGGCACAAAGCTCACGGCTGGTAGGTGTAGCCTCCCAGCTTTCCGGCCCAGTTTGGCTTCGTGGATGCGCTGCACATAAGCAGCTTCCCGGAATGGCCACCGTGGCCGTCACCGGTGGCTTCCCCCGGTGGCTTCGGATGGGTCACCGCTGCGCTGTGGGCGGCATCGGCCACGCGCCGCATGTGGAGCAGCGCCAGGCGACCGCTGCGGATGACCTGCTCCTGCTCCGCGCTTAAGCGGCGGATGCGCGACACGTCGGGGAACATGCGCTGCACCAGACCTCAGAGTGGTTGCAGATCATGGTGCAGGGCATGTCGTTGGGAAGGTGAGGAGAGGTGGTTTCTGGTCTATGTGAGAGATTTCTGTGGAAAAAAATCTGGGGTTTTGGTAAATTGTTGTTGCTTGCAGGTGTTGTTGTGGTTGCTTGCTGGTCTTGTTCGTTGTCGCTGGTTGTCGGCTGCTAGTGGTTCTTGGTGCTGGGTGGTGCAACCTGATCCTCAAGAGATCACGATGAAGAGACACCAGTCGCGCAATTGCACAGTGGTTGGTTTTCAGGGACTGTAGTGAATGACAGAATGCTAATGATTAAGTATGGTTCAGTAATATCAGTAGTTGATGATCAAGTTGACGGTTGTATAAGTTGTACTACAGTCTAGTGTTAACGGTTCGAATTATGGTTGCAGATTGATGGATAAGTCCATCGCCAGAAAACCTAGTTTTGGAATGCTAGTACCATGGTTGGAACTACGGGAAACTCGAACCAGGTAGTGTACTCCCACAAGCATCCACAACTATCAACCTTGTCGCCAATGATCAAACGACCACTAACAATGGTCAACGACCCTCATCCGCGTCCGCAGTTGAGCTTCATGTCCTCTTGAGGCAAATCCCATCAGGTGCCATTCGATTACATTTGTTCAGATGTGCAGATTGTAAATAGACATATCATATGTACGTATGTGAATAGAAATACATAAGTGAGATGTAT
This sequence comes from Symbiodinium kawagutii, assembly GCA_009767595.1. Classification (NCBI taxonomy): domain Eukaryota; class Dinophyceae; order Suessiales; family Symbiodiniaceae; genus Symbiodinium; species Symbiodinium kawagutii. Next base: position 10,544 of record VSDK01002834.1, on the reverse strand, counting down.
GTAAATGTAAGATGACACAAATGCCCATTCTTTCTTATACAATATAAAGATATATAAAGACATGGTAAGAATCATAAAGATATGACACTATATGTGTATGCAAAAATAAAACACACACATATATACATATATATAGAAATACATACATAAAGAAAAAATATATATGAAAATAAATAAATAAATAAACACACACACACACACGTATATATATATATATATATATGTATAAATACAAATATATATATATATATATGTATATGTAAAAATAAATAAATAAATAAATATATGTATATATATATATATGTATAAATACCATATATATAACACATAGCCCATTCTTTTTCGCCAAAAAGCCGTTGGATTCGCCCTCCTCCCCTCTCCACCAAGGCGCGCTGCCGCAAGGAGCAGTACTTCAGCAGGGCCTCGATGCAGTTGTTGAAAGCATCTTCCAAGGCGGCAATGCCTTCGACGGGCACCTGGAGCGACCGGTGGCGACGCATGGCGGTGCATGGCGTCCTGCCAAGGACAGCCACCGCCCCATGAAGATCTCATCCCTTAAGATCTGAAGGGAGATCCGGGGGTCGCAATTCGCACGAGATGAAGTGACTTCGTTTTTTCTAGTGATGGATGAAAGTTTCCTGATGAAGAGCATCAGGTTCTGGATGGTTTACATGGATAAACGATGATAAACGACAATTTTCTTTGATCTTTTGTAGCTTACTGTTCCTGTTGTTTCGTCAGACTTGAGTTTCAGCTCTTATCTTGCTCTTAACCCCCATCGGCCCCATCGGCCGTTCGAACACGCAACCAAGATCAACCAAGTACAATACGTTACAATTATTGAAAGGTTGAACTCTTGCAGTATCTCATACCAGTACTATTCATTACTATTCTATAGACTCTATATCTCCTTGATGCCAAATCACTTTCATAACACAACTCAACCATCGAATCACCCAACCACCCAACCACCCAACCACCCAACCATCCGCTTTCGCTGTGGCACTTTTCTCCATTCACGAAGGCAATACGCCCGGACAGAGGTGCCGTGCTCCAAATTCTCCAAGAAATTTCGATGGCTCCGTGGCATGCACTGACGACCTCCAGCAGGGGGGATGTGACCCCGTGGCTGGTTGCTGTTTCCCTAGTGCTTTGCGGAGGGTGACTTGGGGTCGTGGATGGTCATGGATGGTCATGGCATGCTGGAGATGTGGGGAGGACGCCACGAACGGCTGCGACGCAGGCGACCCACGCCTTGCAGTTGCCAGTGCTCCTGCAGAGGACCAGAGATGCCATCGAGTTTTCTGAGACCCAAAATGGCGTGCATCGCGGGGAGCAACGGTGAACTTCCACCGGTGTAGACCCACACGGCGTAATCTTCTTCCGAGAGATCTGGCGACCATGGAAAGTGGAGAAGCGGATTTGATACTGACAACTTCGCGAATTGATGAGGGAATATCCCTAACCCTTAGTATCCCTAACAAGCAAGTCATATCCCTAAGACTAAACGTCCCGGAATCAAACAACCACAGCAAGAAGTCACACTTCACCATACTTCACCCTGACTTGGCACTAGCTTTGATTGAATGGTTGGTCGATGTGCGAATCATTGGGATGAATAACTGATCATTGACGGAAAGTAAGGGTAGATATGGGTAGATAATTTCTCTGATTGACTTGCAAATGTTTAAGTATTGGTTGATAATGGCAGATCCAGCTGCAAGCCCTTCGACGTCAAAGCAGCAGTGGCGAGCCAATGCTGCAGTGCTCTGGATAGGTCTTTCAGATTCTTTCAGTTGGATCGACTTCAAGCAACTAACTTCAGCCAATGCACTTCAACCAAGGAACTTCAAGCAACCAGCCAACCAGCACCTGCTCAAACTTCAACCACCCACTGGCCACCCAACCCAACTGCATGCCATGGCTGGCCTTCAGCCACAAAGGCCCGTAGGCGTTGCATCAGCAGAACATCTCCTCTGGAGTCTTTCTGATCAAACTGCCGGCGCTGGAAGTCCGACAGAGAATCAACGTCCGCAGCCAATTGGTTCAAGGCTCCAATCACAGCTCCTTAAAGGGGCGCCCGCTTCGAGGGGGTCCACGGAGGGTGCCATGGAGCTGTGGGTCAGATGTTGGGTGAGGCTAAGCTATTGAGTCAATGGATGTTGGTAATCTCAATGATTACCAATGATTAAGCTATAGTAAAACCATATAACCAGTATTGTTACCAATGGTCATCTCATCCCAGCATTGGCAATAATAGGATTATTCAGCCAGCAGTGGGATGAAACGGTCATTGCCATAGGCGGGATACAACAGCTGTGACTTGCTGATGGAAATGAGCCGAGTCGTGCTCAGCATCTTTTAAGCCACTGACGGTGGGCTCCGGCTGTCTATATTCGGGGGTTCCAGAATGGATTGATAATGAGGATGATGGTAATGGTAATGGTGATGGTGATGAATGATGAGGATGATACGGAGAATGATGATACTGTTGTTGTTGTTGATGATGATGACGATGATATACGATGATGATGATGATGATGATGATGATGATGATGATGATGATGATGATGATGATGATGATGACGATGACGATGACGATGACGATGACGACGATGATGATGATGATGATGATGATGATGATTATGATGATGATGATGATGATGATGATGATGATACTGCAGCTGATGACGATGATCACGACGATGGTGGTGATGGCAATCGTGATGATCACCAATGAGGATGACGATGAGGACGATGATGATCATGAGGATGAGGATGAGGGTGAGAATGAGGGTGATTCTGGCAATTCTGCCTTGCTATTTGCAACGATCAAGCATTCAAACTATCATGAATTAGCATAAACCGTTATTCATCATACACCGCAATTTCATCATCATTCACCTTCAAGTCGCTATCAATTCACGACTGAATAATCATTTAACCACTAATTCAGCATGTGTTTGACACATTCACCAACTCTAATCACTAAATAGCCATCAATGAACCACCAAATAATCATTTCCACCACATGAATCTATAAGACATGATCACCATTAAAGCGTTTGACCACTACTCGTTAGATCTATCAATCACACTAGCCATCAGTGACAATTTATCGACCATTTATCAACATCGGTCTTTCTCAAAATAGGGAATCCCAAAGTTGTGTCTGGTTTCTTGCCAAAAATGGTTCATAAGCTGGATGATAACTGGGGGTACCCCTATGACTTGAGAAACGCCCACATTGATGAACCACCCTGATTTCACCATTACCACTATTCGACCAGTTAAACACCAATCCTCATCATTCATATAACCACCATCATTAGCCATTAATTGACCGCGTTAACCATTAAGTAACCATTCATTTAGCACCATTACATAATCATCATGTAAGAATAATCATCTTCCATCCAATTAACCACCATTTAAAGACTAGTTAACCACTAGTTAACCACTAATCAACCACATTCACCATTGAATATCCATATAAACCATGAATTAACCACATCAACCATTACTTAACCATATTAAATATCAAATATACTACGCCATTGACCATTAAATCACCACAATAACCATTGCATCACTAACAAATCACCAGAATGAACAACAAAAAATCACCACATGGCTGTGGGTCAGTCCACTCCTAGTCCCCCTGGTTCCCCATCATTAACCAGCAAATTTTCCTACTATGAAATTGCTGGTGAACTTATCTCCCCTGAAATTGGTTGGCTAACTGCTTGACCCAGCTCGCCATGTAGTTGGTATATATCCCCTATCATTGTTGGTTATCATCCCCTATCATGAACCATTAACCAGCTGTTAGCCACAATAACCATTACATGAAGCCACACCCGTAGCACTGGCAGGTACCACCATCCATCGAATCACCTCCCGCTGCTGCGACCCTGGCGCCATTGTCTCGTGCCGCGATGGCCGGGGTGATGCTACCATGGGCCGTGGCCACTGCACGGCCGCCTTCAGCTTCCAGCACCAGGTGCAGCTTGCGATGCCTGAGATGCGGTGGTGGTGGTGGCTGGTGCCGAAATGGTGGATTTAGATGGTGGATAATGCTGGAAAGTGATGATTTACATGGTGGAGAATTGGATGGTTAAGTAACGGTTCATGTGGTTCATGAATGGTGGATGATTGGATGTAATGGTTCATTTAATGGTCAATATGGTCATATATTTGATGTTTAACATGATTAAGTAATGGTTCATGTGGTGAATTCGTGGTTTATATGGTTATTCAATGGTGAATGTGGTCTATTAATGGTTGACTAGTGGTTAAATGGTGGTTAATTGGATGGAAACAGGTGCTTAATGATGGTTCAAACGCTTGAAAATGGTGGTTCATGAATGGTTAGTGCTAAAATGGTCGTAAATCAAAGGTTGGTGAGTGGTTACTGATGAAGAATGATTGGGTGATGGTGAATGATACTTAGTTGATGGTGAATGATTATTAGTTGATGCTTGGATAGGAGCTAATGATGGTTGTTGCAGCCAAAACTGGTGATGGTGCATCATGATTAATAGTGGTTTATCAACCGTTGATTAGTGGCTAAATGATGGTTGATTCATGGTTGAGAATTGTTATTTGATGCTTAACGGCTTTACGATCCTTGATTACTTCTTGATCATGGCTAATCATGCTTTCTAAATGGCGAATGACGCCTATTGGAACCAACAATATAAAACTAGATGCCTGGGTATCTCCGTATCCAATGACCGTTGTTCAGAAAAGTTACGATCGACTTGGGGTATGCCATGGAAACGCCATCAAAACAAGCGATGTTGCAACAAATGGCTGTGTGTCAAGGGGCCCACCCCTAGCTGTTCACATCTTGGTACTTTTATTTGGGAGGTGAACTGCTACCCTGTTCCCCTTCCTGAGTGCCCACCCCCAGTGCAAGGTGAACTGCTACCTATTTTTAGTCTTGCTACCGTTAGATGAAATCAAAGCCTGAAATTTCTACACAGTCCGCGCGGCCCCAAAACTCAATGTTGACATAGTTCAACAGCATTGGCGCGAGGGGACAAAGAATGAATTCCCATGTACCAGCAACTCACTCCACTGACTGTGTTCACCACTATCTGAGGACTAGTGATCATAATCGGTCATTCTTTAATAGAAATCCAGTCTCATGAGCCAGAGTTAGCTATCAACCATTCGGAATGAAAACAAATTACTCTTAGAGTAGTAAGAAGCGATTTGATTACCTCTGTCCACCCAAACTGACCTTAGCTAGTATTGGCTATCATTGACCATCATTTTACACTGGAATGCAACCACACTGGGGAAGCACCCACTCCCAAGACTCATCAGCACCCTGCGCGTGAATGGTTTGATTCTCATCACCATTCCCTACGAAAGAGCTGAGCTCACGAACCATAAAGTAGCAAACTGCAAGCAACAAATCAAACACGTAACAAAAAGCAACAACCTAATACCTAGCGGACTACCTACCGAATCCCCGGGCTATATAGTAAGATACCCTGAAATAGAAGATATTGAGACAATTTCCAATATAGAAGACAGTAAATTTCATCGTAAAATCGTGCAGGAATAAATAGAAGATATACCAAGGATGCTGATGTGTTTTTTTCGTAAAATTGGCTCTTGTAAATAGAAGATATTGGCCACAAGGCAAGCCAGGTATAGATAGAAGATATTGGCCACAGGGCAACCCAAGTTGCGAAGTGAAAAAGATCCAAAATCATCCAACCCAAGCATTGCTCATCTAAGTTGCGGCGGGGCAACAATCCCGGCAGAGCAGCCAAACTCTTTTCCCCAACCCCGATGAAAACACACAAGCTGGTCGCAATGTCTTGCAAATCAGCATTTGTGACCCGCATTGGGAGCTGTGTCAAACAGATGAGAGGCTTGTCACCCCGCAACCACTTAAGCCGAAAAATTCTTTTGGATAGCTAATTTGGTTAATCTACGCTGTTGCTCCTCATGTTTGACATGGCTCAAATCGCAGACGCTAGCACCTAGCAAGCTGAAGCCTCGTCTGTTAAGACCTCTATGTACTCATCAATGGGTAGGCCTCCAACAGTCACACCGTCGGGGCTGGTCAAGCTTGACCGGTACCATGTCCATAAAATCCCCAAAACCAAGAGAAGAGCCTTCCTTTCGCTTCTCAGGCCTTCTCGAAAAGACCGACCTACGTTCGGTCGATCTGGTAGCACGCCAAGCCACTGACCGTTCCTGCAACATGAGCAAGGTAACCCATTTAGAATCTTCTATCTAATTTGCAGGGCAAAGCGTCTGTTGTAGGAAACCCAAAAACTGCAAGAATACCATAATTGCCATTTTACAATACCTCAACCATCAAACGGCCCTGGCAGGGGGGTCTGGTCTGGATCTGGGAAAGAATGCGAAATTTGCTGGGCCACATCCTGAGAAAGAGCAGGAAGTTTTTTGTCAGTATTTATCTTCTATCTAAGAAATATTCTATCTAAGAGATCTTCTATCTAACTCGCTGGGCAAGGTGCCTGTTGTAGGAAAGGCCGCAGCCCTTGACAGGAGGCGTGTGACAAAGATCCATGCTCAAAAGGTACTTGTAAGCTTCTGAATTCTTGTATTGCACGGTGCGTGGAGGCTGGTGAATCTTGGCTTTGCCCTGGTCTGCCACAATCTCAAACTGGTCAGAAGCGGCGATCAGATCGCCATTGTCATCCATCCAGACCCGAATGTGGCAAGACTCATCACCGCCTGGCTCCACAAGCATTGACTCCAAGTGCTTTTTGACATCCTCTTGGTTGTAAGAATCATCTGGATCGGCTGCAAAGTCAAAGTTCGGATAATCAGCTGCCATCATCTCCTCAAGTGATTTTTCTAGACCGCTGGGATCAGCATCATCACTGTCGCTGTCAATTTCTTGATCGCCGGCGGGGACAACCATGCCCATAGCAGCAAACTCTTCGATGTAGTCATGGACTTTGTGCTCCTGTGCCTCTGTTTTTTCAGCTGTAGCCTCCTCCTCCTCAGCTGAGGAGTCCTGGCTGGCATACATTTCCAAGTTCGGGACAGCTGCTTCACCTTCCAACTCTTTGAGAAAAGTGTTGTCTGGCTGAAGAACAATTTCATCAAACTGAACCTCCGCCTTGAGCACTCGCATGGGTACCCATTCAAAGGCACCCACTTTGACCCGGAACTGGAACAGGTCAAACAAAATCATGGTTGCCTGAGAGCCATGTTTCAACTGCATGGAGCCATCCAGTTGCGTAATCAAATGGGATTTCATGTACGCAGGGGTGGCTGGCAAACCCGTTCCCGTCATAATCACAAACGGTCGAATTTGCTTCCTCACAGCATCCACTTGTTCCTGGCTCAGCTTCCCTTTGGCAAGTTTGTCCTCTGCCACCTTGATATCCAGCTGCTGCTTGGCGTGGCACTTGTCCACGTATTCCTGCATTCTCGTTGGCAAATTCAGCCATTGCCCATGTTCTCCATCGACGACGGGATCTCGCATTTGCCACACGTGTATAGTGCGCCCGGGACAAGCGCCAATCAATGCCTCTGACAGCTTTGGCCTCAGTAGGCATCTGTACCTGCCCTGCAACATGTATATCTTCTATCTTAGTGGTTGAACCGGTTGTCAAAATACTTTTTGGGGCCTCTTGGGAACACTTTGAGACACTATAGTTTATAAAAACCCCAGCAATGGAGATCATACTCATATGCATCTTCTATTTACCTTGGCCCTCTAACCCATCTTCAGCCCATCGCACCCACAACAGCGCCCTACCTAAACAACGAATGCTTGCCAGGGACGGAACAATGTCTGGAACACCAGGAATCAACTCTTGGTTGAAAAGGTTGTTCTTTGGTGGCAGGAGGTTTTCTTTTGGCTCGTCGGGATGTAGCTCGGCCATCTCGGTCTCTGTCACGAGCCCTCTTGACACCTTGCTTGCAGCTAGCTGCGACAGGCCATTGGCATGCCACAGCTGCAAACTAAAAGGTTCCTCCTTCGACTGACCCAAACATGGTGGAAAAATTGAAAAGCAAAAATCATGAAGAACCAAGACACCCAGGACCACCTCAGGATTTGGTGATAATCTTGCATCTTTTGCCAAGCATAAATCAAAGACTTCACCGTAACTTCTGGGTTTGTTTCCACATGCTTGGCTCCGTTCACTCCGATCTTGAGTGTCCGGGATGCTTGGATAAATGGATCCTCTTTGTATCCCAGGTATGCATCCATGTACTCGTTGGCTAAGCGACGGAAAATATGATGAAACGCGTCACAGGGTTGCCCTGCTGCGCTCCACCCACCTGAAGCAAAGAAAGTATGGGGGTATTATCTTTTTATTGGTTTGAATCCTGGAAATCATGAAAATAAGAAACTTGAACCAATTTCTTCTATCTATGGCGCACCTTACCCTAGAAAAATCAAAGAACTGAAACCTTGCACCAATTTCTTCTATCTATGTGTGAATTCTGATAGAAATGGTTCCTGAAACTTTGGTTTTTTGCGACGTGGGCTCCACTGGGCCTGGTGGTCGAATTGGTAATTCAACACGGTTTTCACGTGACCAGTATGCTCTGCGAGCATCCTCGTTGTTGGCCACGGCAAAGTTTCCGGAGAATCCATCGCAAATGAGCATTCCAGCCACATCTGCTCCATAACCACATTTCGCCCTTCGAAGTTGATAAGCCTCACCATCAATTTCATTGTGTCATTGTGATAATTACCCCAATATCTTCTATCTACCCAGACATCCCCCAGCCCAAAGAATAGCCAAAGTATTGTTATGTAAACCCACATCACACCAAGATACTGGTGCTAGCAGCTGGTTGAAGAAGAGCAACGTTGTGTCAGCCGTCATGAAGTGGCTGTCTGATCCACTCTCGAACACGTAGATCTGCCCTTTGAAAGCTTCGTTCACATCCCTCATGAAACTCTGCTTGAGCGCATTCAAAGGCACACAGACCCCTAAGGGTCCGAGTTCCCCAGAACCCCAAGTTGACGTTATTGCAGTAACGCCAACCCGGCCACCCACCACAAATTCACTGCGAGGCACGGTTTTGCGAACTTTGGACCGTTCATCGGTGATGCCCATTCTTCTAGCCATGTCATTGCCTGCCAACTCCACAGCCACATCCAACCGCCTGCCCGTCAAATCACCAGCACGTATTTCCACTTCACTGTTGCCACCTTTCTTTTGTTTGACTTGAGCCTTGTGGAGCACCTTGCTAGGAGGCTCGTGCCCACATTTCCATAGCTGGTCGTAGTTGAGAACCAGTTGCCAAGGTACTTGATTCACTTCTCTTTGGGTGCGATGTTGTAGACGAGCTTCTTGCATCTGGACACAGTCGTCAGGAAGGAACTGTCCTCTTGTGTTGCTACTGTACCATCCCCATTGCCAACGCTTTGTGAAGCCACGAAGCCACTTGGCAGTCGGTTCCTTCACCCGGATTTTGGATAATTCATCCTCAGACAGTGTTTGCGCACAAGCTTCTCTCCACATTGCCAAAAGTCTTGAAGCACAGTGGATGATCTGCTTCGACTTGACATTGCTACAGGTCTGCAAGTTCCTGCTTGTGCCAACGACAAGTCTTTCAAGAATCTCATTCACTGCTGACTCTACTTCAATGGGCATGTGAGATGAATGCCCAAACCGGAATCGCTGTCCCAAACCAAGGGCTCGCCTGAGCCAATCTGGTAGGAGTTTCATCTCTTTTCTCTCTTTGAGGGTCATTAGCTTCCAAGGAATCTTTGCGTGGCACTCAGCATCATATGTCCTTGGTCGGCAGCAACCTAATATCTTCTATCTTGGTTGAATCTGTTATATAACTTCTGAACCCCGACTCACTCAAACGTCTGTTGTGGCAGGAAACTAATCAAAATTGATCCCACACAAAGTAGAAAGGGTACCTCGCAAAATCATTTGTGACAAGGATCTTCATCCACTTGCTCAGAAGCCCAGTCTTCCAGCGATCCTGCTTAACAGAATAGAAGTACTGCTTGAATCGCGCCATGACCTCCTTCTCAACAGCTTGAGTTTTTCCTTCATTGCGAAGCTTCTTGGCGCATTCAATGATCTGGCACTTGGTGTACAAAGACAAGGTCACAGATTTGTTTGGTTCGGGTACCTCTTCCAGCTCATGTTCAGGATCCTGCGGGAACGCGCTGTCAGGTTCCTCATGTGTTTTGGTTTTCTTGGATTGTGATCTTTTCGTTCCTGACACATCCTCTGAAGAAGATTTCCTCTTAGCTTTCTTGGGTGTCACAAAGCTGCCTGCATCTTCGCCCCCTCCTTGGTCATCCTCCTGAGCCTTGTTCCTTGAGCCGAATGGGCGACCTGCCCGCTTCTTCGTACCCAATGTTCTTGTCTCCTTCACTGATTCTTCCAAAGCCTTTCTGCTCTCAGACAAATTCTTGCCCAGCAAAGCCCAGTCGAGGCCCCCGGCAAAACTGCCATTGCAAAATCCCAAATCTTCAAAGATGCCTTCAAGTTCATTGTTTCTGGCAACCTTTTTGTTCAACAAAGCGACCAATCGAGATGCTGCCGCAGCAGGATCAGACG
>VSDK01002833.1:212448-239595 GCA_009767595.1 Symbiodinium kawagutii | reverse complement strand
TCCAGATGGCAACCATCATTGCACAAGCCCTTTACCCCTCCAAATTTGTTAACACTTCACCGGCCATGCCTTGTTTGGCGCCATCCACTGAACCCACAACTCATCGCGAACATGAGCAAGAGCTGAAACACGTCTCAGCGTTAGCCGGAGTCCCCGAAGATGAGGCTTACGGGATCTTGCTCGAGAGCGATCCGGATTCAGTGAACACCTTGACAGAATTGCTCGATATTGATGCGTTAATGGCTGACGCCTATGGCTTGCCTAAACCACCCAATCCCGACAATGAACAAGGCGATGGTTACGAAGCTGCTTTCACGCGCTGAAATGCTTAATGATCCTGAAGCTCTGGCAGCGGTTCGCGCCGAAGCGGATGGACTTCGTAAAGCCAAAGTTTGGGACGAAACGTCCGTGAGAGAACACCAATCCGTCAAAGATGAAGCAAAGGCTTCTGGTGTCTCTGTTCACTTTGGCCAATTGATGACAATAGCATCCATCAAATTTTACGAATCGGCTAAAACCTCTGTTCATTGAAAATGATAGTTTGGTTTTTGATTCTGATAGTTTGGGTTTTGGAGTTGTTGTTTTGTGTTTGTTTTGGTTGCACTTAGAATGTGAACAAGAACAAACATGTGTTTGTCATCCAAATCCTTAGCTGCAAAGCAAGGAAACCTGGCTGCAACAAAAATGATTTTGTGTTGGCTACGAAACTGTTGCTGCAAAGCAACAGATCTCTTGGTGTTAAGTTAAGAAACTGTGGCTGCAAAGCAAAGATTTCTTGCTGCAAAGTCTGGACTTTTTTTGAAGGTACTTCTTTTTTTTGAGCAGGGGAGGGGGGCAGGTCATGCCAAAAAATCAAATTAAGATCATACTTGTAGAAACTATAACTTACTGGTTACTGAGATCCTCACCCTGCTAACCTGTCAAACCTATCACCCCTGTACCAAACTTGCTCACCTGTCATGGAGGAATCAGGAATCAGGCATGGACATTCTGAACAAGCTCTTCACCTATGTTTGTGCTGCTGAGCACTTCAAAGTCATGCTGTGAAGCATGCAGTGCTGCAGGGCACTTTCAAAAACACACAGGTAGCTGCAAAGCTAGGAATCTGTGTAAAAAATGCTGCAGAGCATTCCAGAGATGATCAAGGCGGGTTCAACTGGTGCTGCAAGGCACACAGTGCTGCAAGGCACTTAGCGCTGCAAAGCAAACAGTGCCGCAAAGCACACAGTGCTGCAAAGCACACACTTCATGACACAGGAAGTTTCACCCGGCCCCCCATGGCCAGCATTTTTTTTGTAAAGACTGACCCCAATGTCAGTCCCTTCTGAGTAATCTGAACTGGCAAGCTGCGAAAGGTTGGGAAGTTCCATTCAGTATGAGAGAGATGTTGGGTGAGCTTCTCATTGGTAGCCAATGACCATCGGCCCTATTGGGTGGGAGCGGCCTTCAGTGGACCCTCCCGTCGTTGTCTCCATGGGTCGCAATAAATCTCAGCTCTCGTGGATATTGTGGGATGTGTACCAAGCAAGTAGCAGCTTGTCCAGGGAAGGTGAACTGAAGGATTCTAGAAAAGGGGATGGGCAACCCTCTGGTCAGGTGATGATTTCTCTTTCTCTGTGGCTCTTTATCTTTCTCTCTTCTGTCTCCCTCTCACACCACACATGCATAGTATGTCACATACCTGGTGGCAACTAACTCTTACAGCTCTTAGACTTGTGGAGCACACACACGCATCAACACACACACACATCTAGTTACACATTGTAGCTGTTACACCTCCACAACCTTTAACTTTCCACCCCACCCCGCAACAAGCACACAAGAGTGTGTAAGTTCATGTGTGTCACAAAATGGGCTCATGCATTATGGTGTGTTCACATCTCCACTATATACATAACATATCTTTTGGATCTGATGATTCATTATTGTTGCAACTTGTCAATATGGAGCAGACTGCACAGAATGGTGGGGTTCTTGTCCTCCTTCCAGGATTCAAAGCGAACAAGAAAGAGGTCTGCAAATGCACCTTGGCTGCATTGGAAAGATCAGCTCAATCATACACTGTGCTAAATTGCTTCCAAGTCCATCACTTTGAGCACTGCTGGCTGAGGTTCAAAGATGATACGTTCCTGACTGCAACAATGACTTCAACGCCTTCTGCCATGTGTTGAAGAATTGAATTATTCTTGCATTGCACAGTCTGTAGCATGTTTTGCACTGTGAAGCACAGCCTGTGCTCTGAAGCACAGTTTGTGCTGTGAAGCATGATTCATGCTGCAAAGCACAGTTTGTGCTGCAATGCACCGTTTGTGCTGCGAAGCACTGTTTGTGCTGCAAAGCACACCAAGCATAATTTTTCATGCATACATGTATGGCTGTGTTTCTGAAGGCTCTTGACAGCCCGCTTCATCATTGGATATCACAGCTTCTCAGTTGCAAAACTGGTCAACAATTTCCAAAAGCAGCAACCATAAATCAGCAACCGCAAGTTGTTAACGCTGTTCTCAGCCACATGTTTCTGCCATTGTTGGCAAGATTCTGCCCACCATTGGGTCAATCCACCTCACATGGACAATCAACCTCAGCTGAAGTAAATCACTAGCTGTGCCACATCATCAGTACATTGCTTTAATATAAAGAATGTGATACAAACCAATCAGAATGATTTGACTAAAGGGCTTCAAGGCATCCTGGTACAGCAGTCAGTGCATGTCACAGCTGACTGAATATGAAACAAACAATGACTTGCTTTCAAACAATTTATTGTCTTTTTTACCTGAATGTCTCAAATGGCTTGATGATTCTCAGTAGATGTTGTATGGCACCTTATCTTCCCCAGCTGTTTTTTTTGCCACACTGTCCTCCTTAATGATTGTGACAAGGAATGCTTGCCACTTCCACACCTTTTTGCTTTCACAGGCAAGGCTGTGTGTCCCAGCTTCAATGGTAAACTTGGGAAAGCTCCAGTGGTGTATTAAAAACACTGAATCCAAAAGTATCTATTTGACCATTTCTCCCAGCTTCATTTCTGGGGCTGTGATGGCACCAACATTAATTGGGGCCATGATGGCACCAACCATTTCAGTATTTGGGGGCGGGTGATCTCAGAACCCAGGCTGCCACCGAGATGTAGCTGCTGATTGTTCCTGTTTCTACCTCAGACAGCATGCAGCAGGCAAATGATGCGTCATCAACATCCGCTTCCATACTCATGTATGCATGTGGTAAGCACTAACAGTGGGGCTGTGGTGCTGCAGCGGCACCAGCTTTTGGTGATGATACCATAATGACCCTTGTTTTGGGATGTCATACACATTTTTATTCTGTGGCACTACTTTGCTAATCTTGCACTGGCATGGCATCATCATCATAATGTCTTGTTTTTACTGAAACCAAAGATTGGGCTTTTTTTGCAACAATGTTCAGTGACCAATTTTTGATCCATGGAAAAATCAGGCATCAAGCAATCGAAGCAGTAGAAGAGAAGAAGGGCTGATCGAGCACAGGAGGCTTGGCCCCTATCTGTCCATGTTTTGTCCTTGCTTAGAAGTTTGCTGACCAGCAAACAGTGTAGGGTCTTGTCTTTGCCAGAGGTTTACATGTTCAGAGACATATGGCCTTAGTAGGATGAAGCCTGTTTTTTCAACTTGCAATCATCAAACATTACATGCATCCGAAGGTTGCCCAGGCCCAAGGCTTGCGACAGCAGAAGTGAAATGTTATTCATTACATTTAAGCATCCAGCCACCAAACATTGCATTCATTAACTCAATTGTGAATTAATTCATTGCATTAAAGCATCCATCCAGCCACCAAACACTGTATTCATTAACACAACTGTTGTTGAAACAACAGACTGTGTTCGCTTGCCCCTCACTTTCTTCTCCGGATTTGTCACCTTGCCATGAACAACGTTGCCTTCACCAACAACACGTTCTATGTGGCCGCAGTGATGAAGTATCAGGATCTATCTGACCGAAGAAGATCAGAGGAATATCTGGTCCTATGGGGTGATGGCCATTTGTCTTTCTTTCGGAGGACTCAGAGGCCCCTTGCTTTTTGTTTGGTTTGTTTGGTTTGCTTTTTGTTGTTAGGTTTGAATGATATTTTTGATCCATTGGTGATGTTTGGCCCATACCTTTGGCTGCAGGCATCGAAGATACCACCTCGAGTCCCAGGGATACTGGCGCATCATGGGGGCAGGGCCGAATACTACAGTTCATCTCTATGAATGGGCTTGCTGCCCACAACGTGGTGTTCGACGTCATCCCCACCAGATTTATGACCTGATTGGCCCTGCTACTTGGCTGTTGGTCCTGCTACTTGCTGTCCACAATAATCTTGTGATGTGGCTGTTGGTTAACAGTCAAATGACCTGTTGTGCTTGTGAGGTTTGGGTGGAGCGCCATGGTCATGCGGCCTTTTACTACCTGGCGACAGTCTTTGTTAGCCATGCCTTTCTTGAAGCGTTCCTGAGACGGCACCACCTGGGTCAGCTCCGACAAGGCTAAAGGTAGTGAGACAGCCTGCTCTTTTGTAATCGCGACGTTAAAAGCAAAGTTGCGTTTTTTCCTTGGAATGGGGGCAAATGCTTTCATTGGAATGGGGGCAATTGCTTTCCCTGGAATGGGGGCAAATGCTCTGTCACTGGCTGCTGTGTGCAGAGAAAAAAACAGATCTATTGCTGTGAGTCATTGCTTGTCACATGCAACATATACCATGTCCATTGTACCATCATCATTACAATCATTATCCCATCATCATCATCATCATCATCATCATCATCATCATCATCATCATCATCATCATCATTGTCATCATTGTCATCATCATCATCATCATCATCATCATCATTGTCATCATTGTCATCATCATCATCATCATCATCATCATCATCGTTTAGGGTTACTCTAAAACTGATGATTACATGCAAGAGCTCAATATTAATCCACATTGTTCCAATATATTTAGAAACAAGTGCAATGTAATAGAAAATATTAGGCAATAACAGATAACACAAAATTTAGTGAATCACAAACAAGTGGATAAGTAGCGTTAATTGTTTTTTGTTTTTGTGATGGCACAAAATGTATGGGGGGAATCTCGATTAAATGGCAAACATCAAACATGTTGCACTCAAAGAAGGGGCCAGTAAACATGTGATCCTGCCCTTTGAATGCTATCTTATGATGTTTTTGGAACTCATCCTGTAGTATTCACTGGCCATACTTGGCCCAGCAACATTTTTTCTGCTTGTGCCCCTGACAAGCCTTCTCAGAACACTTTGGGCCATTTTTGTGCGTTGTGTCAAACTCTTGTTGGGGGATTGGATGCCAATGGCCAAATTGGCAACTAGGCAAATGTTTGTGGTTGTGCCCAAGGTTTATTTTCCTTGTTAAACTCCTTGGGTTCTTTATTTTTGAAGTTGTGTCAAGCTGCTGTTGGGGCATTGGGCTGGCTAGGTGCTTATCAGGCTGCACATACCCAGGAAGCACCATCTTAGTGTGGGCCCATTGGGTGCTATCTTGTGATGTTTTTGGAAGTGCAGTATTCCGTGGCCATACTGGGCTTAGCAACAATTGTTGTGCTTGTGTCCCTGACATGCCTGCCTAAAACCCCTTTGGGCCATTTTTGGGCGCTGTGTCAAACTTTTGTTGGGGGATTGAATGGCCAGATTGGTAACTAGGCAAATGGTTTTGGTTGTACGCAAGGTTTATTTTCCTGATTAAAGTCCTTGGGTTTTGAATTTAGAAATTGTGTCAGGCTGCTGTTGGGGCATTGGGCTAGCTAGGTGCAAAGGCTGCACATACCTAGGAAGCACCATCTTAGTGTGGGCCCATGGAACACTATCTTGCAATGTGTTTGAAGTCTTCCTGCTGTACCCAACCATACTGGGTCTAGCAACATGTTTCTGCTTGTGTCTACACTATATGCACACTGCCAAACATAGTTTTTGCTGTGAAGCACAATTACCTCCTGCTGCAAAGCATGGTCAGTGCTGCAAAGCACTGTGTGAGCTGTGAAGCCTTGTTTGTGCTGTGAAGCACAAAGTTTTTAAATTGAAAGTAAATTTGGAAAGTCCTCTTCATCAGGCGCATTCATGGTTGACAGCTTTGCCAGGTCAGAGTTCCTTGGTTGCAAGGATGGCCAGCAGTTTCTATCATTTGCACATGCAACTGTTGCAAGCTTTACTTGTCATCAATTGATGGAGCAGCAGCAGCATCTGTTTTTTTTCCATCAGAAGATTTGTGCCGCCCCTTCTGCCTGACATGCTGTTAGTTTTGCACCCAATTGCAAGTGAGGTTTGAATTTGATGAGAGTGACCAGCCTCAATCTTCATTTTACATCTATACCTTACATCTTTCATCTCTTCATCTTCTTTGACCTTGCAAATTGCATTTGCTAACACTTGTCAAACATTGAAATGTTTCAAACACTGAGAGTTTGACTTGGATGGACTTCTTTGTGAGTGCTGGCCCTGGCAAAGTTGAGAGTGTGATCATTGCTGATTCCTGCATCAAACCAGCTGTCACCTTATTCTCCTCAGATTTTCGTTTCTTTTCTGCGGAAGCCTCCCACCAACAAGTTCCACAAGGCAGGTTTTTCAGAAATGTGACCCTGTCATGCATGACATTTTGATGCTGGCCTTGCGGTATCTTTCCACCTGCTCTGGAAGATGGGCTTGTCCTCTTGAAGCCTGCCAAAAGCTGCACTTCATTCAGAATGCAGCACCAGCATGAATCAAGCTTGCCAGGTCTACTCCAGATGCACCACCAGTGTCCTGGAAAAAAACATAAATACCACTGTAACTCATGTCATTTGGTTTGATGATGTTGAAGTTGATGCCTGTGGTGATGATGTTCATGGTTTGATGATGGCTCAAACAATGCAAGCAAAAGTCCTCTGAGTGCTTTGCAGCACCAGTGCTCCGATTCTCAGCAGACACAGCCTGATAACAAGAAACAGGCATGGCATCAAAAGGGATCTGATAACACAGTGTGTTCAAGCACCTCCCTGGCAGCTGCATTTTCTGCCTCCAGGGAAACATGCATGAAGTGTTGACTGTTCTTTCTGGTGTGTTTCACTTCAAGTTAGTCAGGCCTTTGCTCCCTTTGCTCCCTTTGCTGCTCCCTTTGCTGCTCCACTCTTTGGAGTTGCTGCTATTGCACCCTTTGCTGCACCCTTTGCACCCTGCAAACAAGTAAGTTCACCAGCAAAAGTGAGAAACACAACAAGCACTGCCACACCTTCCCATGCTCAGGCTTGACTGCTGGCGCTTTTGCCTGGCATTTCCAGCAATGTGTTTGAAGTACCTTCCATGTTCACTTTGGTTTTGCCTGGTGTTCCATTGATATGTGTGGGGAGTTGAAAACTGTGACAAGCAAATGAACTAAAACACATGACTTTTGCACCGCTTGGTGATCTCGTGCATCGGCTGGTGTTGGGCCAACCGGTGGTTTGGCCTCAAGATACAAACACTGGGAAAACATCATTTGAAGCAGTGCAACTCTTAAAACATTGGAAGCTTGGTTTCAATTCTGAGGATAGGGCTTTTGGATCTGGTATTACTCTGGGAATTGCACCATGCACAAGAGGAGGTTGTGCTGCAGGTGCTGCTGCTGCCATCGGGGGTGCCATTGGTGGGGCCATTGGCGGTTCCATCTGTGACCCCATCTGTGGCACCATCTGTGGAGCCATGTGCATTGGTGCCATCTGTGGACCCATCTGTGGCACCATCTGTGGCGCGATCTGCGGCGCTATCTGCGGTACCATCTGTGGCGCCATCTGTGGCAGTGGCATTTGTGGTGCCATCTGTGGCGCCATCTGTGGTGGTGGCATCTGTGTTTGCGGTGCCATGTGCGATGTCCGCACCATTTGCGGCAATGGCGCCAACTTTGGTGCAGCTGGGGCTGCCGCAGCTTTCAGGGATTGGTATGCTGCTGATGCTGCTGCTGTGACTGCAGCATCTGCAGCACTGGGCTCGAAGATCTCCCCTGGCGCTGGTCTTTCCTCAGTCATTGTCTGCTGGATCTCACTCAGGCTTGTGGCTGTAACACCAGAGATGTCAGCAGTCGAACCATCACTGGCACTGAGACCTGCAAGAGATGCCGCACTTGCCAGTGCACCATCTTGCTGCTGGCGGGCGACAATTGCTGAGTAGAGATCTCGCACACTCCCATGCCATGCCAAGCGCGCCAACACCCAGCCCATAAGTGTATTCAACACACTTATTTGGCGAGTGTGCCTGTCTATGAGGCGGTACCACTCACTGGGCATTCGCTGCTCCTCCAGTGGCACATGCTTGTGCCCCCTTTTCCCCATGGCTGCAGCAATGGGGAATGAAGCTGAAAGAAAAAAAGTGAAGTGATGTCATGTGATGTAATGTGATGTGAAGTGGCGTGGTGTGATGTGATGATGGATGTTGCGTGAAGTGAAGAGTGATGCTATTGGTGTCATATAAAGAGTGATGTTATTGAAATGATGTGAAAATTGTTTGTGATTAATTGGTTGATGTGGTGTTATTTGAAGTGGCTGGTGCACAAAAAAGTTCTGGATGTGATGATACGTTGGTAGGTGCTAGCACAATGGGTTGTGTATTGGTCAAGTTGTGGAAATCCAATTCTTTAGCTGGCGAGTTGATCTCATTAAAGCTTTGACCATGTTCTTGCCAAGCCAAATATGAACACCAGCAAGTTTCACGATCAAGCTGCAAGAGGCGTCAAGTGGCAAACAGTGCTTTGCAGCACCAAAACCAGAACAATGCTTCGCAAGCACAGTGGCATTTGCTGATACAAGCCAAGGTTCTGCACACATTGCAAAAGCGGATCCAGAAAACAAGGTGGCCTTGGCCAAAATCAGAGCCACAACTTGAGCAGCAACAGTATTTGTTTGCCAGTTGAATATGCTGCCACTGTTTTTTCTACCACCTCATATGGAAAGTGATTGGGCAATTGCAATTTTCCAGCTTTACATCTTAGATTTTCTGACCCTTTTACACAGAAGGTATAACAAAGACTGAGCGTTTGACAATTTGGATGGACTTCTTGCTGTATGGATGGTGAAGTGGACAGCCAGCATGGTCATTGATGATGTCAACGGTTGACTGCCAACTCCTCAACAACTGCAAGCATTGCATTCCAAGGAGTCAAGAAAAAACACTGAGGAGTGACCTCCCTTGAGTGATTAGATCCTGCAATGAGTGTTCAATCCATTGAAATGATTGCTGCAAAGCACTCACCATGCTGTGCTGCAAAGCACAACGAGCTTTTTGTGCTGCAAAGCACAATCTTTGACTAATGTTATCATGGAACAATTAATATACTTCATTCAATACAGACCATTGTTGATTGCAAGGTTTAACTGTTGACATTTGATTGTAACTTTTCCTGAAATGATCAAATAGGAATTGAACATAAGCATGTGCTTGTGAATCACTCCTTGTGGCAAAACTGCAGGACCAAATCAGACATAGAAAATTAGATAAGAAGTTCCTTGGTTGCAGCATTGGGTCACAGTGTGGGTGCACGGATACCAAATATAACAGGCCAACACCATGACACAGTACACAATAAATATATTTCTTGACCTTTTCCTTGGCATATTTTGCTGCTGGTGATATAATATACAGACACAGAAGACCTGCAAGCAAGACTGCACTGTGGGGCCACAAGATCAACATGGACAAACCCAAAGGAAAAATAATTGATGCTTTGCAGCATTGGACATGCTTTGTATCATTTTGTATGCTTTGCACCATTGCCCCAACCGCAGGATGTTGTTCAAAGAGATAGAACATGAAAGCTCCTTGGTTGCAGTGTTAGGGCATTTATGGATACAACATGTGTGGGCACATTGTGACACAGCAAGCGCACCACAAAAACCTTTTTCATCCCTTTGTTGGCCGTATGCACAGTTGGCAACATGTGGAAGACACAGAACACCTGCAAGCCAGACTGTCATCACTGTAATTGACCTTGCACCAAAACACAAACACACACTCTGATTTTCTTGCTGGATCTTGCCTCATTAGGATCTCTTGCTGCTGGATCTTGCCTCATCATCCTTGCAGGATGTGTGACTGGTTCATAGCTTACACACTGCTGCAAATACTGCAAAAGTCCTTGTCCTCCCTTTTCCTTTTGTTTTCATCCTTGACAGCAGGCATTGTGTTTCAATAGTTTAAGTGAGAAGGTAAACCTCTCCCCAGCCTTCTCTGGCACAGGTTCATCTTCAGTCTCCTCACACACACACATATGAACAAACATTTTTTGTTTTGCTTGCCAGCATTGCACTTGATGGTCCTTTCTCTGCACTTTATGGACAGTCAACTGGCAGAAGGACAAACAAACACTTGAAGTATATTGAGGAATAAAAGAAAAACATGCCAGGTAGGCTGCAGAGCCACTTCCGAAGGGTGGTGGCAGTGGTCCAGCTGGCCGTGGTTGATTTGGATGTGCACTGACCCACTCACCCGGTGACGCTGCTGGCATGGCCTTTGCCTTCCAGAATTGAGCAAAACATACATGAGCATCCGAGACAAAATCTCACAAATTGCCTACCAACAAATTTAGTAGGTAAATGAAACAAGTTGGCGCCTGTGGGATGTCACGGCTCCCTGAAGATGCAACGCCAGAACCAGGAGCATCCTCAAGAATAAGCATTAAGGTGCATCAAATTCAAACCACAAACACAAACAACAGCTTCCCCACTAATGTGCTATCAAGCATCTGCCTTTGCAGGTGGTGGAGGGAGTTTTTGGGCACCTGAGAGGCACAATGAAAGTTATCAGGCCATGATGATACAGCATGTTGAGCAAGGTCAAATAAAACCAAGTGAATTCAAGGCCTTCTCCATGGGTGGTGGCGGCGGGGGCATGCTCCCAGCAGGAGGAGGGCTGGCAGGTGGTGGCGGTGCCTGGCCAGAAAGCTCAAATAGGGTCAGACCTTGATTTGACCAGCAACAACAACAAGAACAACAACAACAACACACTGCCTCTGAAATTGGTCCCCATGTTCACCACCACAATGGAAGTGACAAGCCTGCATATTGGAACCTTCCTGCTTTGCAGCAGCCTGCTTGGCAGCAGGGTGCTTGGCAGCAGGATGCTGGGCAGCAGGATACTTATTGGCCTGGAATGTAAAAACACAAAGAAAATCAAAAAACAAAAAGCTTGACTGCAAAGATGCATAACAAAGAGATGCAAATAAATAAAACAACTGAGGGACAAACATTCTGGGAGTTCTGGCACCTCAAAATGGGACTGGAAGTAAGTTGCATGCACAAAGCAAACCCAACACACAGAAGCAGGCCTGTCTGGACGCTCCTTGAATGGTGCTTTTGAGGTCGCTTGAAGTGGATGTTGTTTGAGGCTGTTTCTTCTTTCACCTTCTGCTTGACGCACCCTTTGATCATCTTCTTTTCTTGCTTTCTTTTGAGCTTCTTCCTGGGCAAGTTCCTCTCGAGACTTTCGCATCTCTTCCTCTCGCTTCTTTCGTGTCTCTTCCTCTCGCTTCTTTCGCACCTCTTCCTCTTTTTTCCTTCGTGCCTCTTCCTCTCGCTTCTTTCGTGCCTGCTCCTCTCTAGCCCATCGTGCCTCTTCCTCTCGCTTCTTTCGTGCCTGCTCCTCTCTAGCCCATCGTGACTCTTCCTCTCTTTTCCTTCGTGCCTCCTCCTCTCTAGCCCATCGTGACTCTTCCTCTCTTTTTCTTCGTGCCTCCTCCCCTCTAGCCCATCGTGCCTCTTCCTCTCTTTTCCTTCCTGCCTCTTCCTCTCTTCTTGCTTTTTGCTTGGCTTCTTCTGCAGCTTTTCTGTGGGCTTCTGCTTGAAGGGCTTTATGTAAAGCATCTGCTTCTTCTGCCATTTTTCTTTGAGCTTCGGCTCTTCTTCCATTTTCAGCAGCATCTCTTTGCATGCGTGCTGCAACTTCTGCCTGCGTGGGTTGTGCTGGGGGTCGATGCTGGGGATGCATTTGCATGGTTTGCTGTGCTGCGCCCTGTTGTGCTGCTAGTTGCTGCTGTTGAAGCAACATGGCAGCTTGTTGCGCCTGCTGCTGTTGCCGCTGTTGGTCCTGCATGCCTGCTTGGTACTGTTGCTGCTGTTGCTGCTGCATCATGGCTGCTTGCTGCGCAGCTGCTTGCTGTGCTGCAGCTGCTGCTGCTTGCTGTTGCTGCTGCAATTGCTGCTGCAATTGCAGCTGTTGTTGTTGTTGCTGCTGGAATGCAGCAGCCTGTGAGGCGAGGGCTTCTGTCACAGCTTGTTGCACCATTTGCTGCGCATCTGCAGGGGTGGCAGCTGCTGCTGGGGCATCGGCAGATGCTGGGGCGCTTGCAGCTGCAACTGCTTCATCTTCTGCTCTCAGCCGCTCGTAGAGCGACTTCAGGCTGCCGCTCCAGCCTAGCTGGGCCACAACCCACCTCAGGATCCTGGGTGTCCATTCTTCTGTCACATCATGCTGCCGTCCTTGTACACGTTGATAGTAAGCGGGCGGGCGTCTCTTTGGAGACATGGCACGTCTCTAGGAGAAATGTAAACTTTGGTGTGTTCTTGATTTCCCTCTTTGATTTTTACTGGGTATTATGTTGTTTATGCCTCTGTTTTCTGTGGATGTTGCTGTTTGTGGCGTGGTTTCACATTTTTTGGTTTGAAGGTTACTTTTAGCCAGTATTTCTGTGTTTCAATCTGCTGTGTGTTATTCTTCCTGTTTTTCTCTGTGTTGTTTTGAATTTGAGCCAAACAATGAAATCACAAACAACTTGCTGCTTTGCAGCACAGTGCTTTGCAGCACAGCATGTTGCTAAACAGTGCTTCGCAGCGCAGTTGCCAAACAGTGCTTTGCAGCACCATGCAAACTGAGCCATAAACACATGTTTTGGCAATGTTGAAACTTGATGACGCACTGGTTCAACCAAGGTTCCAAAAATGAAGCGAAAGAAAACGGCTGCTTGGCTGAAGGCCTGCAAAGAGAAGTGCCACAGCTCAAAGTATACAACATGCTTAGCTACATCACAGCAGCAAAAATGTGTGCTTCACAGCACAACAAATGTGTGCTTCACAGCACAACAAATGTGTGCTTCACAGCACCAATGGGTTGTGCTTCACAGCACAGCATCACAACACAACAAATATTTTGTAGCACAGAGCATTGCTTCACAGCATGTTGCGCTGTCAGTGATCCAAACTAAGGCTAACACACCCTGAATCCTTAATGATGACTCTGTGAAGGCATGTTTGTTTTGCAGCAAACCAAATGCCTTTTCTGCCAAGTCACTGCTTTGACACGAATGGCAATTTCTCACCTGAGTGCTACAAAGCACTTACTGCTGCAAAGCACTTTGACTGTTGCAAAACACTGCTGTCATCCAGAAATTTGCTGGATGCCCAGGACTGCCAGTCTTTAAATACCTCGGTACTACTTCCTTTGCCAGTGTTCTTTGCAACAACATGGGTGGGCTACCGCAGTTGCTTGAAAAATGGACCTCCCTTTTTGATGAAGTGATGTTAGTTGCTGATTGATTCATGAAATTCAATGGCCAATGATTGACTTCAGGTGTCATACAATTTGGATTTTCGTCAGTGACACATTGATTTTATGAAAGGTTTGAACATGTCTGTTCAGTAGTATGATGTTTCACAATGAACAAGGAGGAATACTTATGATTTGGAGTGTTGGCAACTCTTGGGTGGCTTGCAGCGCAAACATAAGTAACAGTGCTTTGCAACATTGCAAACTCACAACTCACTTCAATTCAGTCACAGGTTCCTCAACAAGATGATCACCAAGTTGTGTGACCTGGCAATGAAAGGTTTGATTTGCAAAGGCTACATCAGCGCTACATTGAGGCTCCAGCATGGCCAGGACCTCAGCAGGTGCAGTGAATCACTGAAAACTGTGTTGCAAACAAAAATGTACTGCAAAGTGCAATGTGCTGCAAAGCACACATGTACTGCAAAGTACAACATGTGATACATGCACATGCATATATATATATATATATATTATATTTATGTTTGAATACATCAAAGTACATCATTATTTTTTTCTTTTTATTGATGTCTGGAAAAAAATGTTTGGCTGTCTGGAAAACAAATGTTTTTGACAAGCGTGTCTGGAGATGCAAAAAACAAAAGAGTTCCTTTGATATAAATCAATAATAAATTGATTTCAACACCAATGCTTTGCAGACCTTTTGGCCCAAAAGATTTGAAGGGAAGACCAACAGCCCTGATGCCATGCTTGAGAGAGATGTTTAAGAAAGTACATAAATGTGAGAAAGGCCGATGCTGTTTCCTGGATGCATCCAAGTTTCCAGCCTCAAATGCATATGGTGTCTCTGACTGTTTGTTCCAAGGTTCTAAAAAAGAAGCAAGTCTGAATGACAAGGATCCAAGTGATGAAGAGCAACAAGAAGAAATCATACATGTACAGAAGAAACAACGGCTTTTCAAATTGAGCTCAGGCACTGTGATCTTTGATCCAAAGCCGAAGCCAATTCGATGGAATGGGGTAGCTGTTGTCAGCATTGGCCTGTGACGGTCTTCAGAACATGAACACAACTCTGGGGAAAAAAATGTGTGAACATGATGCTGACAAACACTGATGATGATGATGATGATGATGACGATGATGATGGTGATGGTGATGATGATGATGTTGCAGATGTTGGAGATGGCATGATGCTGTGGCTGATGATGAATAATCACTGCGATGCTGGTTAATGGTGACTATGATGAGTGACAGCACAGGTGACGAAAGTGAGGATTTTGCTTGCAAGCAAGGCTTTGCCAATGCTATCAAATTGGTGATGAGATTGAAGAAAGGTGGGCTTTGCTTTCTTGCGCCTCGATGTGGGCCATGGATGTGGTTGAATGTAGTCAAGACCAAACGGAAAAAATCAAACAACTTTTTTGGTGACCCAAACTATTGCAAAGAAGCCAATGAGATGGCCATTGGTGCCATCATTTTGATGCTATTGGCAGACGAACGTGGTGCAGAACCTGGATTAGAAAACCCTGTGAAGTCCTACCTTTTCCACTGGCCACCTTTCAAAGAGGCAATGACGAAGATGGGAATGAATTGTGCTGTCACTCATCGCTGTGCTTGGGAGAGTGCACGGAAACAAAAACCAAAGATTTGGAAGAAATATCGTTTCATTGCCAAAGGTGATTGGATCAATGCTGTTGTACGTCCTTGTGCCTGTGGAGACAAACCACATTTGCGAACAAGCCGAACTACAATTGAAAATGGCAAGAAGAAGATCACTGGCATACCTAAAAGATTGCATGAATCTGCTTCCTACCCACGTTCTCTGGGATGTGCAATCTTCAAGGCATGGCACAAGAGGAAGCCTGCAAAAAACCAGACTGAAAAGAAGCGAAAGGCCAAGGAGAAAAAGACCAAGACAACCAAGAGTGCAAAGGCAACCAAGAAGGCCAAGAAGACCAAAACAGCAGCCACGAAGGCCAAGGCAGCCAAGAAGGCCAATCTCAAGAACAGAAAGACCAAGACAGAAAATACCAAGAGCAAAAACAGTAAACCAAGTGCCAAGAATGCCTCCAAGAAGAAGGTGGTGAAGATCATTGGGAATGATTCTTGGTTGAGTCCACATTTGAGCTCCGCTGCCACAGAAAAAGCTCCACTACCATCCAAGAAGCAAAAAGTTTCGAAACCGAATGCTGCTGCTACAGCAACTTTTTCATGGCTGAATCCTGCTGCCAGCAGTGTAAGCTCAGGTTCAAAGGAGCCTGTTGTATCCGGAGTATCTCCTTCCTGGTTGAATCCAGGTCTCTAGACTTTGTGTGCAGGGGAAAAAAAATTATGGCGGTTCTTCTTGTAGCTGTCTGAAATTCTTAAGATTTCCAGACATGCTGCTAGAGACACCTTTTTTCCAGACAGCCAACAATGTTTGTCCAGACATCAGCAAAAAGAAAACAACTGATGATATTGTAAATGTGTGTTTTGTAACATTTGTGCTTTCCAGCACATTTGTGCTTTGCAGCACATTTCACTTTGCACTTTGCATCAGTTTTCAGTGCTTCACTGCATCTGTTGAGGCCCTGGCTGTGTTGCAGCCTCAGTGTAGCAGTGATGCTCTTCAACTTGTCAATTTGAACACTTTCGCAAAGCGTTGTTCCTTTTGTTGACTTTTGAACAACAATGTTGCTCAAGAGTTGCTCACACTGCAAAGCACTAGTTCTCATCATTTGTTTTGGCTACAGCAGAGACATGGTAAACCATTTCATAAGATCAATGTGTCACTGAATAACCTAAAGCCAAACATTGGCCACTGTCTCAACCTGGCTAGATAGATGTCATTCAATTTGATGAACCAATCATCATAGCATCTGATGCATCAATCAACAACTAACATTTTGATTTTGGTAGTAGCCCAGCCATACAAGCAACAGAAGTAGCATTAAAGCATTTTAAGACTGGCTGTCCTAGGCATGACAGCTTGGTCAAAATCAGAGCCACAAGTGTCATCAACCACTTGGGCAGCAACAGTATTTCTTTGCCATTGGAAACACATTGGGTGTTTGACAAATTGCAGTACAAATCTTCATTCCCCATCATCCTCAGATTCATTTTCTGATCTTGTTGAATTCAATTTCACAAAAACTCGTTTGACAAGAGAGGTAATGCAAAGACTGAGTGTTAGACGACTCAGATGGACTTTTTGTTGTCTGCCTGGCAAAGTGGACAGTCAGCATGGCCATTGATGGTGTCAAAGATTGACTGCAAACTCATCAACAACTGATTGATTACAAATCAAGGAATGAAGAAAAGCATTGAAGATTAATCTCCAGTAAATGATTATATGAATCTTGCAATGACTGTTCAATCAATCTTGATGATTGCTGCAAAGCACTCACTGGAATGAATGTTGCATGTTGTGCTGTGAAGCATAACACACCTTTTTGCGCTGCAAAGCACAATCTTTTACCAATGTTAATGTAACATTTGATTCATTTGCAATGTAGTCATATTTTTTCCAACATGTTCATTGCATATACACCACTGTTGATTGCAAGGTTTCATTAACTGTTGGCATTTGATGGTAACTTTTCCTGAAACTCAGAAATTTAATTGAATCTGCAGAATCAGTCCTTGTGGCAAAACTGCAGGATTGAATCAGAGATAGAAGATGAAATAACAAGTTCCTTGGTTGCAGCATTGGGGCACTGTGTGGACACAAATTGAAAGCAATGTGTGTGTGTGCATGGATACAAAATCAGTGGCCACACCATGACACAGTGCATCACACAAATCTTTTTTGACCTCTGGACTGGCCATATTTTGCTGCTGGTGACACGCGGAAGACTCAAAACACCTGCTGGCAAGACTGCGCTGTGGAGAATCAACCTTTTGCCAGAATACAAGCACAAAGAATTATACAAAGGAGTGTGTGTGCATGTGTGCACCTCTTTCTTTTGCTATCGCTTCTTTCGTTGCATCTCCTTTCAGGATGCATCAATGGTTCATGGGATCTACTGCCCACACTGTTGCACATATTGCTGACCTCATCATTGTGATCATCCTTTCTCCTTTTCTTGCCATGGGCCTGATTGACAGCAGGCAGAACCTTATCAATA
This sequence comes from Symbiodinium kawagutii, assembly GCA_009767595.1. Classification (NCBI taxonomy): domain Eukaryota; class Dinophyceae; order Suessiales; family Symbiodiniaceae; genus Symbiodinium; species Symbiodinium kawagutii. Next base: position 222,006 of record VSDK01002833.1, on the reverse strand, counting down.
ATCTCAGTGAGAAGGTAACCCGGCCTCATGCTCCTCAGAGCCAGGCTCCTCATCAGGCTCAGCAGTGTCCTCCCACACAGGAAACACATCAGTTGCTATTGTTTGATAGCTCTGCAATGAATTGAACCATTGTTGCTATTGATGGTCCTTTGCCCTGTTCCTCGAAGCCAAAGGGACCGTCAACTGGCCAGGTATAAAGAAAGTAGGCTGGAAGTATACCGAAGAAAAAAAACATGCCAGGTAGGCTGCAGATCCACTTCCGAAGGGGGGTTCAAGTGGGCCAGCTGGCAGTGGTCGATTCGGATGCGCACCGACCCACTCTGTCGGAGCTGCTGCTGGCATGGCCATTGCCTTCCAGAATTGAGCAAAACATACATGAGCATCTGAAACAAAATCTCACAAATTGCCTACCAACAAAACTTAGTAGGTAAATGAAACAAGTTGGCACCTGTGGGATGTCACGGCTCCCTGAAGATGCACTGCCAGAACCAGGAGCATCCTCAAGAATAAGCATTAAGGTGCATCAAGTTCAAACCACAAACACAAACAGCAGCTTCCCCACTAATGCGCTATCAAGCATCTGCCTTTGCAGGAGGTGGAGGGAGTTTTTTTGGCACCTGAGAGGCACAATGAAAGTTATCAGGCCATGATGATACAGCATGTTGAGCAAGGTCAAATTAAACCAAGTGAATTCAAGGCCTTCTCCATGGGTGGTGGCGGCGGGGGCATGCTCCCAGCAGGAGGAGGGCTGGCAGGTGGTGGTGGTGCCTGGCCAGAAAGCTCAAATAGGGTCAGACCTTGATTTGACCAGCAACAACAACAAGAACAACAACAACACACTGCCTCTAAAATTGGTCCCCATGTTCACCACCACAATGGAAGTGACAAGCCTGCGTGTTGGAACCTTCCTGCTTTGCAGCAGCCTGCTTGGCAGCAGGATGCTTTGCCACCTGGACTGTGACATGCAACCAAAATGCAAACAAAATGTAAGCCTGCAACGCATAACCACTGAGGAACATGCATTTTCCGGCTGCTGCTGGCGCCTCAAAAATTGAAAAGTAAGCAGCGTGCACAAATCAAACTCAACACAGAAGCCAGCCTCAAATGCGCATCAGGACGTTCTTTGAACATTGGCTTTGTTTTCGATGTAGGTGCCCCAGGGTCAGGAGGTTGTGGTCGTGCCTTTCCTGCTGCTTGGGCATTTCTCGTGGCAACTTCAGCAGCAAAAGGAATATCTGCATAGTCCCTTTCTGCTATGCGCTTCTCTGCTTCTGAAAGGCCTTCATATGTATCAATCATTTTCTCAAAGAGCTCGCTATGTTTTGCCCTTTTGAAGGCTTCTTCTTCCTCTTTTGCTTTTCTTGCATCTTCAGCCTTTCTTCGAGCTTCACTTTCCTCTCTTGATTTTTTCTCGGCCTCTGCTTTTCTTGCAGCCTCTACTTTTCTTTCAGCTTCTGCTTTTTTTGCAGCTTCCTCTCTCTGTTTTCTTTCAGCTTCACTTCTTGATTTTCTCTCAGCCTCTGCTTTTCTTGCAGCCTCTACTTTTCTTTCAGCTTCTGCTTTTGCTGCGGCTTCCTCTCTCTGTTTTCTTTCAGCTTCAGCTTTTTCTTTGATTTTTTTCTGAGATTCAGCTTCCTCTTTTGCTTTTCTCTCAGCCTCTGCTTTTGCTTTTCTCTCAGCCTCTGCTTTTGCTCTTCTTTCTGCTTCTGCTCTTCTTGCAGCTTCCTCCATCATCGCTTTGTTTTTTTCGGCTTCCTCTTTCGCTTTTTGCTCAGCTGCCTTTCTTTGAGCATCTACTTGCCTTGCAGCCTCTGCTCTGGACAATCTTTCAGATTCTTCTTTTCGCTGTTGGTCCTGCATGGCTGCTTGCTGCTGCATGGCTGCTTGCTGTGCAGCTGCTTGCTGTGCTGCAGCTGCTGCTGCTTGCTGTGCAGCTGCTGCTGCTTGCTGCTGTTGCTGCAATTGCTGCTGTTGCTGCTGCATCGCTGCTTGCTGCTGCATGGCTGCTTGCTGTGCAGCTTGTGTTGCTTGCCTTTGCTGCTGCAATTGCTGCTGTTGCTGCTGCAATTGCTGCTGCAATTGTTGCTGTTGCTGCTGAAATGCAGAAGCCTGTGACGCGAGGGCTTCTGCCACAGCTTGTTGCACCATTTGCTGCACATCTGCCGGGGTGGCAGCTCCTGCTGGGGCAGCAGCAGATGCTGCTGGGGTGCTTGCCGCTGCAGCTGCCTGATCCTCTGATCGTAGCTGGTCATAGAGCGACTTCAGGCTGCCGCTCCAGCCTAGCTGGGCCACAACCCACCTCAGGATCCTGGGTGTCCATTCTTCTGTCACATCGTGCTGCCGTCCTTGTGCTCGTTGATAGTATGCAGGTGGGCGTCTCCGTGAAGACATGGTGCCTCTCTAGGAAAAATGTAAAATTTGGTGTGTTCTTGATTTCCCTCTTTGAATTTTACTGGATATTATGTTGTTTTTGTTTGTGGCTTCATTTCACATTTTTTGGGTAGCTTCTTCTGTTTCTAGGTTACTTTTAGCTAGTATTTCTGTGTTTCATTCTGCACTTTGTGGTCTTTTTGTTGAATTTGAGCCCAGCAATGAAGTCAAAAACAATTCACTGCTTTGCAGCACAGCGCTTCACAGCACAGCATGTTGCTACACTGTGCTTTGCAGCACCATGCAAACTGAACCATAAAAACAAGTTTAGGCTATGTTCAAACTTGATGGTGCACTGATTCAACCAAGGTTCCAAAGATGAAGCGAAAGAAAAAGGCTGCTTGGCTGAAGTCCTGCAAAGAGAAGGGCTGCAAAGCACACACTGCAAAGCGTGTCATGTTTCCTGTCTACCTGCAAAGCATACAAAATGCTGCAAAGCATACAACATGCCACAAAGCATGTCCAAAGATGCCAAGCCAGTTGTTGTGGATCTCGAGGACACGCAGTTCTTTGCAACATAGTGCTTTGAAGTACCTATACCATTTGCAGCACCTAAAACAGTGCTTTGCAGAACCTAAAACAGTGCTTTGCAGCAACTATAGTGCTTTGCAGCACCTATAGTGCTTTGCAGCACCTACTGTGCTTTTGCAGCACTTCTGATTGTTGTCCTATTGAGTGGTTACTTAACTGGATTTCATGGCAACAACAACTGAAAGCACTGCAAGCCAAGGAGTGAATAAAAAAAACATTGCTGGGTCAGTCCCTTAGTGATTGATTTTTTTGCAACCTCATTCTATGTCTGTGATTTTTTCCCCTTGCTGCCAAGTCACTGCTTCCAAGCAATTTTTCACCTGGTTGCTGCAAAGGATTTTGGTTCACTCCTTGAGGGCTTGCCCTGGCAAAGTTGAATGATCATTACCAAGCGCTGCACCAAACCAGCCCAGGCCTCGTCATCTTCTTGAGCCTCCCACCAACAAGATCTACAAGGCAGGTTGCTCACACATATGTGAGACTCTGTCATGCATGCTGTACTTCTACTGTCCTGGAGCAGTTTTCCTTTTCCCCTTGAAGCCATTCAGACTGCAGAGCCAGCATGAATCAAACTCGCCAGGTCTACTCCAGCAGCACCACTAGCTTTGCCACCAGTGTCCTGGCAAAAAAGGAAGTGTCACTGCAACTCATGTCATGTGGTGTGATGATGGATGTTGAGTTTGTGGTGATGATGCTCATGGTTTGATCAAAACAAGAGACAGGCATGGTATCAAAAGGGATCTGATAACAAAGTTTGCTCAAGCACCTCTGTGGCGGCTGCACTTTTGCCTCCAGGGAAACATGCATCACATCAAGCATGCATGAAGTGCTGACTGTTCTTTCCGACTGGGGCCTTTGTTGTTGGCATCATTCCTTTTGCTTTTCCACCCCTTGCTGCTCCCTGCAAATGAAACCGGTTGTGGCAATCCTGGCCAAGCCCATTCCAGAACAGTGGGACTGCCTGTGCTCTGTGGTGGGAATGCATGGACAATACCCAAGGCAGACCAGTGATCATGCATCTTCAAAATTTGCAGCCTCTTCACTAGCCATGCTCGAGTTGGCAAAAGGTGGCCATCTTGAGCCCATGGGTCCTAAGGGGCAAGTGGTGAAAAAAGAAAAACAAAAACCTGTGAATGTAGAGCCTGTTCAACACACAACAGTCAGCTGGAGCACATGTCACTCAGTGCTCATGGCCAGTGAACCTGGAAGCCTGAGCAACAGTCACACTGTTGCAGTCATACTACTAAGCCATTTTCTTTTTTGCAGGCATGAATCAAAGAGGCTTGTGCTCAGTCAGATCAACCCCTTGGGCTACGTCGAGGTGACCGACTAGCTCGCCGGTCAGCCAGTGGGATGCCATGCATGGCCAACGTGGAAGTGAAGCGTCCACCTGAAGATGCACTCGGATTGGGTGGAACCCGCCGAGCACTCATGGCCCTCATGAAGTTGGTCCGGATGTCTGCAATCACAGCTCTGATCATATCGATATGGCTGATGGTTTCACCGAAAAACTCGAGCTCCTCGAACTGCTTGTCCACATTGATCAGAAGTCGTTGGAGATTCAATCCGTCAGCAACGGTAAGTTGCCTGCGCCATGCCATGAGAGAGTTCAAGGCATGTCCTGCTTCCACCCTGATTCTCTCCACATCTTGACGGGCGCTTAAAGGATTCTCAGGGATGGTGGCCCTAAACCTGTCTTCATCCCTCATGCAGTGAGCCCCTGTTGCAACAGCTATGTTGTCACAGATCACATTGCTGAAGACCTGAAGGCTGGGGATTTGCGACCCAATGGTGCAGTGCTGGAACTCTGTAAGGGTCCTCAAGGCAAATGCCAGGGATTGAGCCTGCCCCAACAGCAAGGGTGAATCTATACCATCAGGGAAATCTAAATCTCGTTGTTGTTGAGCATCCAGCAGTGAAATGATCACAGCACACGCCGCATTCGCCATGTGTCAGTCAACTTATAGACCAAAATGGTGTGCTACATATATTGAAATGAGAGGTGCAATTATTTGACAACTCCAAAATGGGACATGTCACATTTATTTCAAGAAGAGCTGCAATTATTTGACAACTCCAAAATGGAACATGTTACATTTATTGCAATAAGAGCTACAACTACTTGACTCCAAAATGGGGCATGCATGTTACATTTACCGCAAATTTCATGCTGATGCTAAGCCAAAAGTCGACACCAACAAGTTTCATGACAATGACCAATTGGCAAACAGTGCTTTGCAGCACAAGGACACAAACCATGATTTGCGGCACAAGGACGCAACTCTTCACTATGAATTGCGCACTGCAAATCATCCGGCCAAGGTTCCATGAACGTTGCAGAAGCCAATGCAGAAAACAAAGTGGCCTGGCATGACAATACTTTGGTTCAAATTCCTTTACAACAAGAACTGCTTTGAGCAGTCAAACTGCTTTGCAGCAGTCAAACTGCTTTTGCAGCAGTCAAACTGCTTTGCAGCCAAAAATTGCTCAGCAGCAGTCAGAGTGCTTTGCAGCACCCAGGTGAGAATTTGCTCCAAAACAGTGACTTGACAGCAAGGGCAAGTGCTTTGAAATTGGTGAATTGGTAATTGCATTTTCCTGTCCTGCCTTCCTAAAGCTTCAGCCTTAGTTTGGGTAAGAAAACATTGCTGCAATGCAATGTGACAGGTACAATGTGCTGCAAAGCCTTGAAACACTTCACTGTCCAATGTGCTGTGAAGCACAGCTTGTGCTGCAAAGCACAATTTCTGGTGCTGTGAAGCACCAGAGCACAAAGAAGCACATGCAAACCACAATTTCTTCACACTGCTTTGATCTAAATGATTGAATTCTTCATCAGGCACAGACCTTGCTGACAGCTTTCAAAAATGAGATTTCCTGAGTTTCAAAGATGATCAGCAGTTTCCACTCTTGTCAACTGTTAACAAAGGGCAGCTAACACTAACTGCAAGAGTTGCCAACCACTGGAGCAGCAACATTTTCTTGTCCGCCAGCAAATGTCTCTGGGCCAGCGCTGCCACAGAACTTTGCCTGACATGTTGCAAGTTTGTCAGTGTCTTGTTTTTTTCAATACCATCAGAGTGACCAGCCTCATTTGGTGGTATTCACCTTGTCCATTGCCTTTGCTTTTTCTGCCTTACTTTTTGTACAAGTTTGACAACACCAGCCTGGCTTGAATTTGTATGTGCCAACACTTATCAACACTAGAAATGAAGCAAACACTGAGAGTTTGACAGTGGACTGCTCCTTTGTTGCTTTCCCTGGCAAAGTTGCAAACAAGATCAATGATTATCCATGCATCCAACCAGCCCAGGCCTCATCATCTTCACTGGGCTTTCGTTTCCCTGAAGATTCAGCAGCCTTACAAGGCAGGTTGTTCCAACATGTGAGCATGTTCATTCAAAAAAAGCAGTGCCAGCATGAATCAAGCTTGCCAGGTCTACTACTCTAGCGGCACTGATAGCGGATGACAACAAGGAAGCTTCACAACCAGTGTCCTGGCAAAAAGGGAAATGCCATTGTAACTCATGTCATGTGGTTTGATGATATTGGATGTCATGGGTTTGATGATGGACCAAGCAATCAAAGCAAAAGCCCTCTGAGTGCTTTGCAGCACCAACACTCCGCTTGTCAGCAGAGACAACCTTGAAGCAAGGTGAAGAAAAACATATATGATCAAATCAGGCCTCATATTTTTAATAGCCTTCCGTGCAGAAATTGCTGCTGTTGCCACCTGCACAAAACAATATATCAGCATATATCAACAACGGTTTCATGCCATAGAACATCAAGCATTGAAAGGGTGAATGCTGGCTATTGTTGCTGAACTTCAAGCAAAACACTGGGGTCTTGGCAGCTGGCACTTCATTTGAAGTTGGTGTCAGCACTAGCTTTGGTGCTGCCTGCTGATAAATTAGTGCAAAATATTGGAAATAAAAGAAGAGCTGCCATTGCACCTTTTCAACGTTTGGCTTTGCTGTTGCTGGCCTTGCCTGATCCACCCATTCAAAACTGTTACAAAAATAAAAGCATGTGCAATATCATCCTACCTTTTCAACCTCTTTGGTTGGCCGGGTACCCACAGTGGGTGAAAACATTTTTAAAATCAACCAAACTCTCAGGACATTTGCATCTTGCTTCAAAGCTGAGGCTAAGACCTTTGGAGCAGGTGGTGGCACCCCCTGCCAAAAGCAAGCAATCAAATGCACACACCAAATTGATGGTGTAAGTTGCAGCACTTGCCTGCATGGGTGCAAAGAGGTTGGATGCACGTTCCTCACCCTCTTCTGATTCATCTGAATCTTCAACAAGCATCACCACAGGGTGTTCAGGATGTGCTGGTCGTGGAAAGTCTGGGGCTGGAGTGTTTGGTGCTTCTGCTGGTTGTCTTGCAGGTTGTGGTGCTTCTGCAGGTGTTGGTGCTGGAGGTTGCGGTACTTCTGCAGGTCTTGGTGCTTGCAGGTCCGGTTGCAGGCGCTGGTAAAGTCGAAGTTCTGCTTCTGCAGCCATCTGAGGTGTTGCTGGCTGTGTTGGGGCTGCCCTTGGTGGTGCTGGCATCGTTGGGCACATGCGATGCAGGTCAGAGGTGGATATTGCCCACCTCATGTGCTGAGTGATCTCATCATGGGCCACTGCACCTGCCGCCTTCGCTGCAGCATATGCAGCATTAAATTGCGCCATGCTCGGCAGTGATAGCTTTGCTAGTCGTGTTGGCTGTGGTGGTGGCGGTGCCATTGGCTGTAGTGGTGGTTGTGTTGGCGGTTGCTTTGGCAATAGTGGAGGTTGTGTTGGCTGTAGCGGTTGTTGTGTTGGCTGCCGTGGTGGTTGAAGCAAAGGTTGTGTTAGCTGTGGGTGCATTTGTTCTGGCACTTGTGGTTGCTTTGGGATTGCTGGTGGCTGTTTTGACAGGAGCCTATATGCCTCCACTGCTGCTGGTGTTGATTCCTGCGAAGTGCTTGTTCCACCTGTCATCACAGCATATAGCTCCTTTAGTGTGCCCGGCCATGACAAGTGGGCCAGCACCCAGGCCAAAAGTGTGTTCAAGACACCTATTTGGGCCAGGTGTCGCTCAATCATGCGACACCATTCAGCCGACAGCCCCACTTCCGGGGACTGGCCATGTTTTCCCATGGCTGCAGCAATGAGATGTGATGTATCTGGTCTGATGTGATGTGGTGTAATGTACAGTGATTCAGTGTGATTTGAAGTGATACAGTGGGATGTTGTTTAAATGCAGTGTAAGGCTTGTTTGTTGGCTGAGTAGTTTGTTATTGCTTGATGTGATGAGAGTTGCAATGGAAGATGCACTTGGATGCAATGATGAATTAGAAGGTTGAAGCTGATCTCATGGACATGTTGAGGCTGCCAACCAAAAAGGCAACACGTACAAGTTTCAAGATCCAATTCGAACATGCAACAAATGACATTTTATGCTCTGCAGCACAAGGACTGAAACTATGCTTTGCAGCACTGCCAGCTCTGCAAAATTATATCTTCTGTGCTGACTGTCTTCCCACAAGCCAAGGTTCTGCGATCTTTCGATTTGAAGCCAATTGGATGTGGCCTGGCAGTCTCTTGAGAATGCTGCAAAGGTAACATGGTTTGCCAAGGTGCTTTGCAGCACAAAATGCTTTGCAGCAGTCAAACTGCTTTGCAGCAGTCAAAGTGCTTCACAACAGTCAAGTCAAACTCTCAGTGATTGTGACATGTCAATGAAATTGGCAAGGTCAAGAAATACAAAGAATTGAAAGATGAGGAGGTTGAAGTCTTCCACTTCCACCACCTCATTGTTCATCACTTTGTTGTGAGCCAACTATGACACAAACAACATGTGAGGTGGATCAACCAGATAGCCCGCATATGTTTTTAAAATGATGACAAGAAAAAGTGATGGCAGCCAACAGCTGATTTATGAATGCTGATATTGGTAATTGTTGACCAACTTTGCAACTGAGGAGCTCGGATACCTGATGATGAAGAGGACTGTCAAAAGCCTTCTGAAGCACAGTCTTTGTTCAATTACTGACATGAAAATTTAAGTGCCCTGTGTGCTTCACAGCACAAACAGTGCTTTGCAGCACCAATGATATGTTCAGCACACAAAAGAATTAATTTGTACTTCATTCCTCCAGTCAGGAAATAATCATCTGGGATCCTTGGCCAGCAGTGTGAATGCTTGCAGTGACAGGTTTGCTGTAAATGTTGCACATTGCATTACTCGACAGATCTCCCAGTGCAGCCAAGGTGCACTAAGTTTTCGCATTTCTTCTTTGGCTTTTGAATCCTGCAAGGAGGACAAAAATCTCAATCACCACTTTGCATAATGAATAATCAGATCCAAAATGTAAACACATCAGATAATATATGTTAGATATTCTTATATAGTCTAGTGTGTGATGAATGAGCCCATTTTGTGAAACATATGCACATACACACACATACATGTATATGCAAGCGGCTTGTTTTCCGCGCACATAGTCGTACTCATTTTTACATGTATTCCATTTGTGCGTCTTGACGTGTGCTGTTCTTCTTTGTCCGGTCGTCGTGTTGGCACAGGGTCGATGGTCGTGTGACTGATGGGGGGGGGTGGGGGTG
>VSDK01002833.1:200472-211905 GCA_009767595.1 Symbiodinium kawagutii | reverse complement strand
TTGAGGTGTTAGTGTTTATGATGGTAATTGATGGTCGATGGCCGGCACTGGAAAAATATTTATGATCTTTTGACCCCTGGTGAATGACAAGCATTTTTTATTGTTTGTGACGAAACAATAATATTGATGATTGGTACAGGTTGCGTATCTTCTTTGCTTACAGGTTCAGAATGGCATTAACCAGCAGTAATAGTAGCGGTTGGTTGTTAATTCTTGCCACCACTGACTCGTTACTTATGAACTTTGGTTCGTTTTTGATCCATCGCTGGTTACTTCCTTTGGTTCTACTGTACATGTAAGTTAACCTAAATCGCAATGATCAATCAGCCACGTTTTGTTCCACCGGCATTATTCACGTTGACTAATGTCACACTATACGAACGAAATTCCCAAAGAACACGGCATATGTGCCCGCCACCGTGCGGCGGCGAGGCCAGATGCTCAGACAGCTCGGCTGCAGGGGGCGTGTGTGGGCTGGGTTGCTGTCGGTGGTGGTCGCCTTGGTATAGATTGCCTGTGATGTCGTTGCTGAAAGCATGAGTCGGTGACATGTTCAACAGATGTTTTCACGTGATTTCCGAAAAAGCAATGTGGCTTGAGGTAGTAGAAGCCTTGACCTTGCTCTGTTTGTTGTCCCAAACAAACAAGAGCTTACCTCCAGTTTTAGGACCATGGCTTAAGTGCGATGATGGCTTCTTGGATAGGCTGCATAGACGGCTCTTGAGGGCTGGACATGTTGATGAGAATCACAACTGGTCCGGTTTGGTGAAGGGTTTGCCGCCACTGCGCGATCAGTGGTTCCGTTGGCTCCGCGCAACTCGGCGGCTGGATACGAAGATGGAGCAGGCGCTCAATAACCTGCTGACACGTTTGGCAGATGCTGGCCATAGTTCTGCTGATTTCGAGTCTTTTGCCAAAGTTCAATGGTGGCTGGACGGTTTTGTGAGTTAGCTTTTTTGGTTTTGTGTAAGTTTTTTCCTTGGGTTCTAACATTTTGAAACAGCAATCCGTTGTTGCAGCTTTTCAGCTGCGCTGGTCTGATGTCTCTGAGGCCAGGCACGACGACCCAAGCTTCGTCTTCGTCTGTGTCTACTTCACTTGAGCCGACCAATGTGACTGTGCAGGATGTGGTGCCTTTGAGCAGGCGCTGGCGGCGCTCCGTGTTGCATCCCCAGGAGCCTGGCATTATCATTGATATGCCCTTTCCTGCAGAGTGGTCTGAAAAAGACCTGGAGTCTTTGCGTGATCATTGGCGCAGCTTCCAGGATGATAATTTCGAAGCCATTCCTGCAGACGTGCTGACCTTTTTGAATGATTTCGGTGCATGGAGCGATGCTGCCATAGACTGCCTCATTCAGAGTGCACTTGAAGAAGTTCGTGCGCTGGCCTCTGCTTCGGATGAAGTTGTTGTTGAAGAGCCTTTTCCAGAATCGTTTGCTGCTCCGGAGTCGCCTCTTTCGAGAGACATTCGTTTGAGACAAGATGTTCCTGGCATGCAAGTTTCCGACGACGACGATTCCCTGGAGACAGTCTTGTCCCCGCAAGGTGCTGAGGACTGTTCAGAAGGCACTCCCGGCAGGACTCCTGCCAGTGTGGTTCCTGCTGCTGACCGCGCGGAGCAGTTTCGGCGGGCTCGGACTTTCAAGTATGGGTACTGCTTGAGGCACCAGAGAGCTCTACAACCTGCTATCGCCAAGAGTGGCAAAATGGCTGGCGAGGTGGTCTGTCGGTGTCCTCTCTTCAAAGAAGTGGATGAGTCTGGCAAACGGAAGTGTTGGCTGCAAAAACGGTTCGAAGGTGACTGGAGTGAAGTGCCAAAAAGCCTGAAGTGGATGCAGAAGACTTTGAAGCAGAATCTCAAGTGGAATCTGCAGCATGGTCCGGCGTCGCGCAAGTGACGCTTCTCTGAGACATGTTTCGCAAGAAAAAAGCTGCTGTTGCTTCAGTGCCCTCTCCCCAGGATGTCGTGAATCTGGTGATGCATTGATATGATGACATGACCGAAGGAAGACATACACTCACACATGTCTTGTTCTCACCTTTTTTTTGAACTTCAATTTGACGGCCCGGAACCTCCGTCAGAACATGGCTGGCTCAGACGGGCTGCTAGAAGTGTGCTCTGACAAGTCTTGACACAAACCAGAGTAACAAGTAATTCATAAAACAGCAGGGTCACTGTTTTTTCTTCTCTAGGTTTTTTGTTTTCTCAGCATGTCTCGTAAGCGCAGTTTGTCCAAGCCATGCTCTCCGCCTTCCAAGAAGAGGAAAGGCTCCCACCTTGGCCGTGGCACAAAGGCAAACCCTAGGTGTTGCCATTGCCATAGCTTTGGCCACTACTCCTCCAAGTGTCCGACATTGGCAGCGGAACTCTTGAAAGCAGTGTCGAAGCAGCATGGATCTCAGGACATCCAAGCTTTCCTCAAAGCCAGTCCTCACGTGAAATTAGTTGGTTGCAGAAACAAACGTCTCAGAACCTTGAAGAGGGCCAAGGGCAAACGTGGTTTCGTTCCTGCAAAGGCGTCGTCTTCAGGTGCTGGCAAGAAGAGTGTCCGCAAAAGTCACCGTTCCAAGAAGAAGCACGCTCAGGTGTCCAAGGAAAGAACTCCCAGAGCTCAGAAGAAAAAAGCCGCTCAGAGTGCTGTTTGCAAAAGAACCGTCAACAAAGCCTACAAGTACTTGAAGGACAATCAGTTGTGCTGGAAACCCCCGGCGTGTGACATGTGCGGTGGCAAGTTTGCTTTCTTGTCGCACAAGCACAACCAGATCCGTGGCCATGGTCGAAAGTTTGTCAGGTGTGAGGATTGCTTCCAGTACAAGGACGTGCTGGTGTGGAGCCATTTGCCAACAGTGCGCTTGCCGTTACCGTCCCTCGTCGCTGCCATCCAGTTGTACTTTGGACAGACCCCGCCTCCGTCCAGCGATGTCATTGGCAAGCTGACCGGTCTCTCAGGCACTCGCTGTGGGGCTTTGCGCAAAGTCATCGGTGTGCTGCAGGACAGAGAAGCAGAGTCCGCTGTGCAGATGCAGGAGGCGGGCCTCGCTGTTGTGTTTCCAGTTGCTGCTCATGTTTGTTTTCACAACTAGATAAAAACATCCTGTGTTAAAACCTAAAAACAATAATGTCGATCCAAAATGGATGGAGCCTGTCTCAGGCTTTGACCTTGGACGGAGTGATCGAAGCTGACGCCACGTCCTTGCGCAAATGGCGTGAAGACGGTGACCTCGTGTACTTTCAGTTGTTTGGTCTCTACCGTCGTCCGGCTGCTGCTGGAGATCGAGGAAACATCCTGTTGTACGACTTGGGCTGCAACAAAGCTCTCAAGAGTGGAAAACCTCCACCGGAAAGCCGTAGTCGTCTGGATCGTTGTGAGGCCTTTGATCAGCTGAAGTCTACGTGTGTGCTGATCACAGACGGAGCTCCAGTGTATCCTGGCATTTCGAAGACCTATGGCATCAAACATTTTGCTTGCAATCATTCCCGTGGAATTTTCAACTTGAAGAAGCGCTACAAAAAGAAGCTCATCGATTGTCATACGGGAGGCATTGACGGATGTTGGAGTTTGTGCAAGAGTTCCATCCCGCCAGGATTGTCTTCAAAGAAGACAGGGGCATTGATGAAGCATGCCCGCATTTGGCAATGGAGGTGGCACCATCGTCAGACTTCACTGGCGTTGTGCTTGGGCAAAGCCTTGGCAGACTTTTGAGAAGCGCACGTCGCGCACCGAAAAAGTGCTTCTCGCTGTGGTGCCGCGACACGGGGTGTCAAAATTGGTGACCAATTTTCAGACACATTTGGCTTGTGTCATACAAATCAACTTAACAAAAATGATCGTTTCGCCTCAGTGGCAAGCACATTTTTTCCACCTGTGAAAGTTTGCTGATCCATCTCGTGCGTCACTATAGGCGCGGTTTTCAACCCGCCGGGATGTATATGCTTGTTGGGTGGGGTGGAAAGCTTAGATGTGCTAGCTACAATTTTAAGTTGCACATTGAAAATTAATTGCCACCAGGTGTGTGACATACTATGCATGTGTGGTGTGAGAGGGAGACAGAAGAGAGAGTAAAGGGGAGAGGGAACAAGAGAGAGATAAAGAGCCGCAGAGAAAGAGAAATCATCACCTGACCAGAGGGTTTCCCATCCCCTTTTCTAGAATCCTTCAGTTCACCTTCCCTGGACAAGCTGCTACTTGCTTGGTACACGTCCCACAATATCCACGAGAGCTGAGATTTATTGCGACCCATGGAGACAATGACGGGAGGGTCCACTGAAGGCCGCTCCCACCCAATAGGGCCGATGGTCATTGGCTACCAATGAGAAGCTCACCCAACATCTCTCTCATACTGAATGGAACTTCCCAACCTTTCGCAGCTTGCCAGTTCAGATTATTCAGAAGGGACTGACATTGGGGTCAGTCTTTACAAAAAAAATGCTGGCCATGGGGGACCAGGTGAAACTTCCTGTGTCATGAAGTGTGTGCTTTGCAGCACTGTGTGCTTTGCGGCACTGTGTGCTTTGCGGCACTGTGTGCTTTGCGGCACTGTGTGCTTTGCAGCACTGTGTGCCTTGCAGCACCAGTTGAACCCGCCTTGATCATCTCTGGAATGCTCTGCAGCATTTTTTACACAGATTCCTAGCTTTGCAGCTACCTGTGTGTTTTTGAAAGTGCCCTGCAGCACTGCATGCTTCACAGCATGACTTTGAAGTGCTCAGCAGCACAAACATAGGTGAAGAGCTTGTTCAGAATGTCCATGCCTGATTCCTGATTCCTCCATGACAGGTGAGCAAGTTTGGTAGAGGGGCGAAGGCTACAGGTTAGCAGGGTGAGGATCTCATTAACAAGCAAATCACAGATTGAAAAAAATACTAAATTCTAATTACCCACCTGCCAGGTGAGAGTTGTTAGATTTTATGTTAGCTGCCTCCCTGCCTCCTTGCCTCCTTGCCTCCTCCTCCTCCTCACCAGACCTCAACCACGACCATCCACACCCAGTGTTCCCTGCCGGACCTCCACCATGACCATCCACAACCAGTGTTCCCTGCCTGACCTCAACCACAACCATTGATGCCCAGTGTTCCCTGCCAGACCTCAACTCCCTGCCAAAAGCTATGCCAGATAGACTGCCAAAAGCTATGCCAGATAGATTGCTATGCCAGATACAATGCCAAAAGCTATGCCAGATAAAATGTTAGATAGAATGTCAAAAGCTATGCCAGATAGAATGCCAAAAGCTATGCCAGACAAAGTCCCAAAAGCTACACCAGATAAAATGTCAGAAACTATGATGCCAGATGCAACACCAAAAGCTTTGCCAGATAGAATGCCAGAAGCTATGCCAAATAGAATGCCAAAGACTTTGCCAAATAGAATGTTCAAAGCTATGCCAGATACAATGCCAAAAGCTATGCCAGATAGAATGCCAGAACTTATATCAAATAAAATGCCAAAAGCTGTGTTATTGCAGATAAAATGTCAGAAACTAATGATGCCACATGCAATGCCAACAGCTATGCCATATAGAATGCCAGAAGCTATGCCAAATAGAGTGCCAAAAGCTATACCAAATAGATTGCTATGCCAAATAGAATGCCAAAAGCTATGCCAAAAAATGTCAAAAGGTAAGATGCAATGCCAAAAGCTATGCCAAATAAGCTCCCACAAGCTATGCCAGCTAGAATACCAAAAAATATGCCAGATAAAATGTTATACCAAATAGAATGCGAAAAGCTATGCCAGAAAGAATGTCCAAAGCTATGCCAGATAGACCTGTGTCAGATTTGCATGTCATTGTGGGGACGTGAAGTAATTTGTTTGATTTTTTGGTACGCCCTGCCCCCCTCCCCCCCTCCCCTGCTTCAAAAATGAAGTAGATTTAAACTTTCCAAAAAAACAAGGGTGCAGGCTTTGTAGCAAGAGATCTTTGCTTTGCAGCAAGTGGTCCCTGCTTTGCAGCAAGAGATCTTGGCTTTGCAGCAAGAGACCTTGGCTTTATAGTAAGAATGATGGTTTTCAGGTGTGTTTTCTTGAAATCTTTGCAGTGCCAAGAGTTCTTTGCTTTGCAGCAACAGTTTCTTAGTATTAGCTCAGCACCAAAAGATCTGTTGCTTTGCAGCAACAATTTCTTAGCCAACCAAAAAATTCACTTTTGTTGCAGCCAGATTTCCTTGCTTTGCAGCTCAGGATTTTTGTTGCAGCCAGATTTCCTTGCTTTGCAGCATTGTTCTTGTTCACATTCTAAGTGCATCCAAAACAAACACAAAACAATAACTCCAAAAACCAAACTATCAGAATCAAAAACCAAACTATCATTTTCAATGAACAGAGGTTCTAAGCACCTTCAGAAAAAGAAGGGACGTATTGTGTATCGCGGCGATTGCGCGAAAGACGAGCATGGAGCGGCCGCAGTCTACCAAGAGCTCGGCGCTAACCCAACTTCCGTCCAAGGCCTTAATGCATGCCTAGCATACGGCTCTCTGCCCGGTCACAAGATCACGGCAGCAGACGCCATCAAAGCTTACGTGCAGGCCCGGTTAGCTTCACTCCATAAAACTTGGATAGAACTACCACCGGAGTTGCGCCCGTCATGGTGGAAGCACAAGTTCGTTCGACCTGTAGTGCTACTGGTGAAAGCTCTATGTGGGCACCCAGATGCAGGGGGGTTATGGGAGCGACACCTTAAACAGATCATCTCTGATCTAGGTGGAAGCGAAACCCCAGAATACCCAGGGAACTTTTACTTCCCCAAGACCAAGTTGCTGCTATCCACATACGTCGACGACCTTACTCTGGCTGGTCCAGCCGAGGAACACGATGCCTTTTGGGCTCAGCTGACATCCCGCGTAGATGTTGAACCTCCAGAGCCGGTGTACCGTATCCTTGGCAGAAATCATATCATTTCTAAGTTGACCAAATGTGAAGGTTCTGAACAGTGCGCTGCGTTCCGCGCGCAAGAAGGCATGATCCTCGATATGCATGACTATGCCGTTCAAACTGTTGACCTTTACAAGGACATTGCTAAAGTTGCAAAGCTTCACCATGCTGCAACACCTTTCGTTCCTGATGGTTCGATTACATCACAAGATGAGGAAGTTAAGGGTGAGCTTGCTCCCAATGCCTGTAAGATCCTAATGAAGGCTTTATGGCTTGGTCGTTTGTCACGTCCAGATATAGTCAAGCCTATCAATGACTTGGCCACCAAAGTCCAAGCATGGACCAGGGCAGAAGATAAAAAGCTTCACCGGTTAATTTCCTACATCGACTCCACACCACACTACCGCTTGGTTGGCACAGTGAACGATAAGCCAGAGGACTTACACCTTGAGTTGTTTGTAGACGCTGACTTCGCAGGAGATCGGGAATCTGCTCGTTCTACCTCGGGAGGATACCTCGTTTTAAAGGGACCCAACACCCACTTTCCACTGGCCTGGGTTTCCAAACGTCAAACCTCCACGTCACGCTCTACAACAGAAAGTGAAGTAGTGAGCCTTGCTCACTCCCTTTTCACAGAGGGCCTTCCTGCCTTATCGCTCTGGGAGCTGCTGCTTCAGCGCTCCGTAAAACTCATTTGCCACGAAGACAACCAAGCCACCATCATCGTGGTCCGGAAGGGCTATTCGCCAAAGCTTCGTCATTTCCAAAGGACGCACAAGGTCAACCTTGGCTCACTTAGCGAAGTTTTTCACGATGACTCGGTAGTGCTGGAATATTGTAAGACCGATGAGCAAGCTGCTGACATTTTTACCAAAGCGCTTGCGCCCCAGAAATGGGGACCAGCCTTGAATTTGCTGGGCATCCGCACAGATTTGCCATTTAATCTATCCAAAGGATAAGGTGCTGCACTCACTGTACATAGAACATGCCAACGGCGAGGGGGGAGTTGAAATATTACATACCCCGTGGCCCTGGTATATGTACAGTATATCCTTACCACTATGAGCTATGCATCCGTCGTAGGATTAGACCACATTCAACATGTACATATCACACTCTTCCAGTCACCCAGCAAGGTCCGGGTTGAACTTCTTAGTGTCTGATCATTTGGCTCAAGAAAAATACAGGGCTGCCGCAGCGGTGCTACACCCCGAACGGTCCCCCTGTTTAATTTTAATGGGGGCTTCATACTGGATTATCATGATTAATAGCGGATGATCGCCAACAATGGTGAAACAACCACTGGTTGGTGGTTTGATTGACAGTTTTATTTTCACAGCAGTATTTGGGATGGCTGATTAGTTTCAATTTTTAGGATGGCTGGCAACCAATCAGACAAACTGAGTGGCGAAGTAGTGGAAAACGAGCGAGAGAAATCTTATCTATGGTGTTAATATTATACTTCAGCTTTTTTGGGTGTTGGTGGTGGAATGTGGTTCATACTGATAGTAGGGAACTGATTTCAGTTTCAAGCAGTGATATCCAATATGTTAGAGGGTATTGGTTGTTTATTCAAGAATTTCAGTTCACATGACTGATGTCATTTGCAACCCCTCCGCAGTGGCTTATGATCGTCGCACGTTATTTATTTGCCTGGTCTAGTGAACATTGACAACCCATACGTAGGAGTTGTCGGCTTTTCTGGTGAGAAACCAACAATCCCAACTCTGGCAACACCCGAAATAACTTCTCCGCATCAAGACTTGGAGGTCAGATTTCTTGTAGCTACCCTGCAAAGCTCATAATCTGGGACAATCGCCGCTTGTGGTCACCGGCAGTGACCACTTGTGGCCAACAGTGCGGTTTCCTCATTCGTTTCATGTTTGGCAAATCCAATCTGATTGATTGACACTAATATTTTTCATCACTTTTCTCATTGATTGACCAATCCGATTGGTGAAAAACCACCAACCTACGGTAACCTACGTGACGTTTTCCCTGAAGGTGCCCTGCGCATCCCTGCGCCAGGTATGCCGTCCCTGACTCTGAAGGGGTTCGCGTGGCCAGCAGCACAGATCCGGAGCTCAGCTTTGCGCAGAGCATGTTGGACTGCAAGCGTCCGCGCCGCCCGGCGTGCGTTTCGGGTGCACCGGTGGGTACTAGCCATGCTATGCCACGCTTATAAGCTTTATATCCGACCTACCTCGCAGGGACAGATCATTGGTGAAGAACAGAGCATGGATGAGCCGTGATTCGTTCAGTCATGGTTTTCAACTACCACAAATCAGGACCAAGGGTTGAATGTCACAAAGTTTGGATCCAACTTGAAGGGTGGCTTTGAGTGTTCACCGCCATCACCACGACTGGTCTTCCCAAGTTACTCAAAAGAACCAGCTTTTCAGTGGCTCCAAAACTCCCTGATTTCAATCTGATCACCGGGGGTCCCAGGCGCGGTCGGTGTGTGGGTCGCGCCAACAGCGAGGCTTGCCGGCCAAGACGGTGCGCGACGTGCGGCGGCGCATCACCGAAGACTTGTTCCACCGAGCCCTGAGCAGTCGCCTGCTGCGGCTGACGCTGCAGGGACCTTTGGAAGGCGCGGATTTTGCGTTGCGCCGGGGAGGATGGCAGGGATGCCATGCCATGGGAAGCGAGGGAGATGGCTGGTTGTGGCTGATTGTGGTTGAGCAGGTTGAGTAGATGAGACTACTTAAGTGGTTGTGGGTTGCCAAGCGTTTTTGAGCTTTCAACATTTTTCAACCAACTGGAATGTTGACCCAGTCGACGAACAGTCTGTTTGGTTGGGAGCCCAGAGTTGAGATGGTTGGTGTCACTTTTGGTGGGTTATGATTGAATATGGTGGATCAAAACCTATTTTTGTTTGAATTGGGTGTGTGTTTTTGATATAGATTTGCCAAACGACTATTACAAAGTCATGATGGTCATACAATCGTGCTATTGATCATGTGCCATTCACAACAAGACTGGCTGAAATAGAACGCAATCAACCCAGGTTCCTAGATCACTGTTCAAGTCACAGCCATCCGCCTTTTCCAACTGGTGGTCAGTAACCACATAGTCAACCAATCATAGATCATCAACCCGCAACTAAGTGACCCCCAACTCATAGGCCTCAATGAAGAACCTCCTCATTACTGGATGGGGTCCATGGTTCATCCTCTCGTCATTGGTGAAAAGGAATGATGTTCCTCAATCGTTAATCATCAAGCGTCAATCATCGATCATCAATCATCAATAAGAGTCATCATCATCATCATCATCATCATCATCATCAACTTCATCAACACCAACAACATCATCAGCAACATCAACACCATCAACATCAACATCATCATCATCATCATCATCATCATCATCAACACCATCATTTTCATCATTTTCATCATCATCAACAACATCATGATCATCATCATCATCAACACCATCAACATCAAATCATCACCATCATCATCATCATCATCATCATCATCAACTTCATCAACACCATCAACATCATCGTCAACTTCATCAACACCATCAACATCAACATCATTATCAACACCATCAACATCATCAGCAACATCAACACCATCAACATCAACATCAAATCATCATCATCATCATCATAATCATCATCATCATCAACACCATCATTTTCATCATTTTCATCATCATCAACAACATCATGATCATCATCATCATCAACTTCATCAACACCATCAACATCATCGTCAACTTCAACAACACCATCAACATCGACATCATCATCAACACCATCAACATCATCAGCTACATCAACACCATCGTCACCATCAACATCACCATTAACACCATCAACACCATCAACAACATCATGATCATCATCATCATCATCATCATCGTCCCAATCATCATCATCATCGTCCCAATCATCATCATCAT
This sequence comes from Symbiodinium kawagutii, assembly GCA_009767595.1. Lineage (NCBI taxonomy): Eukaryota > Dinophyceae > Suessiales > Symbiodiniaceae > Symbiodinium > Symbiodinium kawagutii. The sequence goes on along the minus strand of VSDK01002833.1, from coordinate 201,118 downwards.
CATCATCATCATCATCATCACCATCACCATCAATCCCACAAACACCATCAACAACATCATGATTATAATCACCAACACCATCAACAACATCATGATTATCATCACCAACACCATCAACAACATCATGATCACCATCATCATTATCATTGTCATCTTGATCATCATCAACATCAACACCATCATCATCAACATCATCGTCAACTTCATCAAGACCATCAACATCAACATCATTATCAACACCATCAACATCAACATCCTCGTCAACTTCATCAACACCATCAACATCAACATCATTATCAACACCATCAACATCAACACATCAACATTAACATCATCATCATCATCATCACCAACACCATTAACATCAACATCATCATCAACACCATCAACATTAACATCATCTTTATCATCATCATCATCATCATCAACATCAGCATCATCATCATCATCATCATCATCATCATCATTAATTATCATCATTATCACCATCATCATCAACACATCCAGCAAGATTATCATGTTGCCATCATCATCATCATCATCATCATCATCATCATCATTAATTATCATCATCATCACCATCATCATCAACACATCCAGCAAGATTATCATGTTGCCATCATCATCATCATCATCATCATCATCA
>VSDK01002833.1:172554-200404 GCA_009767595.1 Symbiodinium kawagutii | reverse complement strand
ATTATCATGTTCCCATCATCATCATCATCATCATCATCATCATCATCAATTATCATCATCATCACCATCATCATCAACACATCCAGCAAGATTATCATGTTGCCATCATCATCATCATCATCATCTTCATCATCATCATCATCATCATCATTAATTATCATCATTATCACCATCATCATCAACACATCCAGCAAGATTATCATGTTGCCATCATCATCATCATCATCATCATCATCATCATCATCATCATTAATTATCATCATCATCACCATCATCATCAACACATCCAGCAAGATTATCATGTTGCCATCATCATCATCATCATCATCATCATCATCATCATCATCATCATCATCATCATCATCAATCATCAATCATCATCATCATAATCATCATCATCATCATCATCAGCAGCAGCAGCAGCAGCAGCACCCCATGGGGTGGCTGATGCTCAACCACCGTTGATCATCAGCCACGCTGGTCACCGGCGCAGGCGGACCACGAGACTTCTTCTCCGCAGGCACCGATACGTCGGATCCGCTGCCGGCCTTGAAACGCGGCAGCAGCGCAGGGCACCGCCTGTCGTGGTGGTCGGCTAAGCAGCCAGGGCTGTCCCTTTAAAGGCCCTTGAAAGGGGGAGAACTACCAGAAGTGGCCGAACCAAAATGGTAGTTCGTGGTTAGTTGGTGGTCAATTGGTCATGAACTGATGCACCAAGTGACGTTGATTTGGTGCTGCCTTGAGGGTTTGTTGATGGTGAAATGGTGGTTTAAATTGTTGGCCGGTGAGTGGTTCATACGCGGTTATTGGTACAGTAATGTTTAAAGGTTAAAGGTTGGTTAGTTGGTGTGTAGTTGGTGGTTCATCGGTCAACTGGCAGTTCAGAATTGTTGCGTGTTTTTCTGTTACATAATCATGAGAAACTGATGGCCAATAATTGCTATGGCGGGAAATTGATTGTCATAATTGGTCTGAAATAATGATTACTTACCGATGCTTAATCGTGGTTGGTTCAACGATGATGGTAGCAATATCAGGAAAGATAATTGTGTTCAAGCTGGAATATGTCGCTTTCGGTCCATGAACTGGTTGACAAGCTGCATCGTGTAGCAGTGGAAGCAGCTTGCAGTGGTAGATTATGGTTGATCATTGGTGGTTGGTGATGGTTGAGAACCATACTATCAATTTGAACGTTTTTGGGGGTCAAGTCGACAAAGATCTGTGAAAGTTTGGTATGGTTTACCAGCAAAGTAGAAAGTATTTGAGCACTGTATCAACCAGGACAAGTACAGTTGTATGTTGTATGGCTACCGATTGGGACACGTATGGGTTCACTATGGTTTGGTGAAGTGTCATCCCAACAAAGACCAAGTTGCAGAGTGCCAAAGCTGGAGAGGTACAGGAAATATCAGTGGCATTTGATGGTATCTATAGTTGGTTGGTGTTGGTTGTGTTGCAGGGGTTTATGACTCGGACCTGTTTATGTGACGAAACCAGCATCCTGAACCTGGTCTTTCATCTTCAAAAAGGGATGTCTTCTTGATGTCCCCCATGTCTATGTTCGATTCTCACAAAAGCATTTCGGATTGATAGCCGCATGCCTTGATGTCAGCCATTTAGATTCAACCACCAAGTATACCCAAATCCATGAGTAGGAGTGAACCCATCGGATATGCAGTCATACGTTGAATCTTCCAAATGAGCTTGGCTAGCAACAACCCATTGGCTCACGGAAAAGAAAAAACGCAAACAGAGAAACACCATTTGGTGTTCATTACTATAACAACTGGAAGTTAAAGCCACCACCATGTTTATTGGGTAAACCAACTATAACCGAAGCACCCTTATTGTGAATAGCTACCGCAGGAACCTGCAAACATGTTTCTGTAGCGTAGTCACCAGGAATCCAGCATTTTGCAGGAACCTGGTCAGGATCAAAAATGCACGTGATGGTTTCTCAAAATAGGGAACTCTCAAAAATGGCTTGTTTATTCCTACAAATGATCATAATAGTGGATGCTTCAGGGGGTAAATGATTCCTACTGGATGGTTTGGGGTACCCCCGTGACTTGAGAAACACCAAGTCCTCACCACATCCCCATGGCGCTCCCAAGCTGAATGGTCCCAAGGAGCCCGCTCAGCGCAAGTTTGGCGCCGCTGCCGGGGCGCGTGCGACCGGCCATCAAGAGTATGCTCAGGCGTGGCGTGGCGTGGCGTGGCGTCGAGATGGTGGGAAGCACTACCGTTGAACACCAACATTCTGCTGGCCCTGGCTGGTTGGTTGGTGGTTTGATCGACATTTTCCATTTTTCATTGTAATTATTGGCCAATTCTGGTTGGTTGAAAATTTTTCGTGGGGTGGAAACCACCAACTAGGTGGTTTATCATAGCTGATTAAGCTGTCTCAGGCTGGTGAATAAGTTGGTTCATTGTGCAGAAAGTGGTACGGCTAGCAAGTTGGTGAACGAATCCATTGGGCAGCTGTCAAAAATCCACCCTGATCATAGTGATTCACCATCGACAGTGAGGGGGTTGTTATGGATCTCCTACGAGAGTGATACGCCACTGTTGGCAGCCACAAGCAAGCACCAACTGCCAGGTCTAACCACATCTAACCATTATTAAGACACTATTGATGATGCTTAGTTATATTGAAATGGTTGGTCAATTACCCACGGATTCTTGACTTATGCCAATGCTTGTGAACTCAAATTTTCCAGGAGTCAGAACTCTTAACTATCAGCATCAAGAACCATAACCATAACCATCACAAGCCATAATTAATCTCTACCCAGTAGAAGGACATCAACAACCGGAATAAGCATGATGAAACATCAGCAACCATTTTAACAAACATTAATATCCACCTCATGTGTTACAATGACCCACGAACCACGACATTTATCATACATATCCACTAAAACAGTAATAACTTTGACCGTAATTTACCACAATCCCAAGCTGGGGCAATAGATGATTTATACAAATACCTCCGGGTTTTCAACCATTGCACGTGATAAAACGCATTCATCAAGACTAGGTCACCGATAGTTGGAATGCAACAAGTAAAGTATGGCTGACATCTTTTTTTTGTCGAATAATATCAGCATCATTGGGCCTTGGCACAAATGATGTTTTTGAAGCTATCTCTATTGAAGGAAAGACCCGGTCTTGCCTCTTTGACATTGCCACGAATTTGGAAAGATTTTAAGAAAGCAATGTGGAGCCAAGGAAGGATCTTTGTTGCAGGTACTTTTGGTGGATTATTTCCTTGAACATCGTTTTCTGGCCAGTGGTTTTAAACATTTTGTATTTTTCCCCAGTATCAACAAATGGTTGGAAAATTTAATATTTGTCATAGGTTCAACCACCAACCAACTTTAGATGTTGGAACTCAGAAGTCAGCTGGACATCTCCATTGCTGCGCTGGCTCCTCACTGGCAACTTTGGGTTTCAGGCTTCAGGTTGACCCTTTCACAATCTTTACGTCTCGGAATGTCCAAAGCAAATCCACTTTCACTGAAAGCTAAGCCATGTGTAAGATTGTTTGAGATTGTTTAAGCATATGAAGCATGGTTTGAGAAACCGTCTCAGCCGCTATCTCAGCAACATCATGAATCGCATGATTAGCTGGTTGGTGGTTCATATGGGGTTAGATATGGGTTGTAAGCACGAATATTGGTTGATACTAGGGCATAAAACCCAACAATAATGGCTCAACAACTACTGGTTGGTGGTTGATTGACATTTTCCATACAACAGCTATGGGCTATGGTTGGGTTGGTTGGCAAACGTGCATATTTCCAATAACGTGGTGGTTCAACCGCCAACCAGATAGCTATCATTGAAGCATGATGAAACCATGACCAGTCCGTGATCGCAGCACCATTCGCCTCCATTCACCACGGTGCAATGGCTGCTGCTGGAGACCATGGCACCACGTGGTCTTCCTCTCCTGCTGAAATTGAGTCCAGAGTTTCAAGCACTGTTGCTGAAGCCTAAAGAAGTGGAAGATGTGTATGGATATTTGGTTTCTGAAAATAGGTGTTTCTCAAAATAGGGGTACCCCCAAGTCATTGTTTAATAGTCATGTATAGTGATAAATCAACCATTTTTGGGGTCCCCAATTTTGAGAAACCACCAAATAGGGACCCCGAAAAATGGTTGGTGGGTGGTTAATAGTGGTTCATAATGATTGATTTGCGGGTAATTGGTGGTTTCTCAAAATGAGGGAACCCCAAAAATGGTTAGTTGGGGGACCCCTGTTTTAAGAAAACGGCAGTTGTTGATCCCACGTTCCTAGTTGTTTGTAGATCAAAGTGGAAACATTTCATATTGTCATTCCTGTAGGTGTGTTTTCTTGTCGTTGTTGTTTGTCAGTTGGGTGTCGGTGTAAGTGTATGCGATATTCGAGATTCACCCAGGCTGGGACGATCTGTCGCTTTGCTGCATCAAGGTCATCTTCATCAAGGTTTGCAAAAACTCGCAGATGCCAAGAGAGAAGATGCCATCCTTCCGCTGTTGAAATTTCTTTGGGAGCAGAAGGCTAAGCTGGATCCCAGAGATTTCAGTATTGGGATCTCTGCGTGTGCAAGGGTCTCGCGCTGGCAGGAAGCTAGTGTTCTCTTTTCATCCTTGCACTTGGGCAAGGTGTACCCCAATGTTTTTGTCTACAATGCAACCATTAGTTCATACGAAAAGAGCGGGCATTGGCAACTCGCCCTTCGATTGTTTGAAGCGATGCCATACAACAAAGTCTTCCCAACAGTTGTGAGTTACAACTCTCTCATCAGTGCCTGTGAGAAGGGTAGCGAGTGGCAGCGAGCATTTCATTGCTTTGAGTCCATATCGCATGCAAAGCTCTCGCCCACCATTGTGAGCTACGGTGCGGCCATCAGTGCACTTGCAAAAGTTGGATTCTGGCGGGATGCACTATTTCTTAGCAACAGCATGCAGGATGGAAAGATCACCCCAGATGTAAAGAGTTACAGTGCTTGCATCACTTCCTGTGAAAGAGCGGCAGAATGGCGAAGGGCCTTAGACTTCTTCCAGAACATGTGTGACTTTCGGTTGCGTCCCAATTTGGTGAGCTTCAATGCCATCATCAGTGCATGCCAGAAGGCTGGGCAATGGCAGCGTGCGTTGGCGATCTTTCACGGCCTCCCAGGGGCTGACCTTCGCCCTGATCTTGTGAGCTACAGCGCCCTGATCAGTTCTCTAGAGAGAGCTTCGTTGTGGCAATGGGCCTCCTGGTATTTCCATTGTCTAAAGACGAGCGCCATTTCTCCGGATGTCATCAGTTACAATGCCACCATCTCTGCCTGTGGAGCAGCCAGAGAGTGGCAACAAGCTTTGAATTTGTTTACCAATATGCTTCACAGCGTCACTTGTCCCACAGCAACCACTTTTGCATCCACCATTCACTCCTTTAGTGGTACGGTCGAGTGGCAAAGAGCATTAAGCCTTTGGCAACAAGCGGAGCTTCAAGGACATGGACGGGCAGATTTTGTCCTCCTTTCTTCGATGCTGGATGTACTACTTGAAAATGCTGAACCCATTGCCCATGACTTGTTCGAATCTGCATTGAACAGCAAGAGCTTGGAGGCTTTGGTGTCCTCAGGTAACACCGTCTTGGACTTACACGGCTTTTCACTTGGAGCTTCTCACTTGGCAGTCCGCTGGTGGCTGCAGATGCGAGTCGCGCCTGCTCTGAGTGGTGGGATCCACCGGGTGACGTTGGTCACTGGCTACGGTTCCTCGGCTCAGGACATGCATCGCATGCATGGTCGGTCCAATGCGGGCGATGCCAAGCTTCGGTCCTTTCTGTTGGAGATGTTGCATGCCATGGGAATCCGAGCTGAAGTGAACAGCTCCAACAAAGGGAGGATTGAGGTAGACCTAAAGCACCAGGATTTACCGGTGCTGCTGCGGTGCTATGCAAAATTGCGGGAGGAACATTGCCTGAGATCCGAAAGCGCTGGTAATTCTATTCGAAATAGCTGGTAGTTTACTCTATTTTACCATATTTATCAATCAAATGCTACGAGCTGCATTTCAGCACACGTATCCATATCCCACAAAAGCTCTGGACGCGGAAGGCAATCCCTTAGTGATGATTCCCTGTTTTTTAGCTCCAGACCGAGCAATTGACATGGTACTACTTGGATGTACCACTTGAAAGTTCAGCTTCCCATCGTCATATGGTGGTTTTTCAAGTCATAGGGGGACCCCAAATCATCCAATAATCGATACTTAAAGCAATCAACTATCCATGTTCGGGGTTCCCAAAGGCTTCAGACACCCATATTTTCCAGTTACAACCCCAGCGGCACATCCAAGTAAAGATGACGTTTAGTGACCATGCCAATGTAAATTTGGTTCTTCGTTCTCGTCCAGTTGAGTCGCAACCGTGGTAGCCGTGGATTGCTGAAGCATGATTTGCTTCGTGTCTTCAGGCATGTTGACACTTGATCAAACTGAAGTGGTTAATCAATACACCCAGTACCAATCATTATAAACGAATCACTGAAAGCCATTGATAGATTGTTCATAAAACAATGGCTTTATTGATGGTAAGTGAACCATTAATCAATGAATTCTTAAATGCCAGTCATTATTCAATAAGCCACAATCGATAGACCATTGATTCATTCATGATTCATGCCAACCATGAAACACCATCATCAAACTTGTGAAAGTGGAGACGGGTCGAAATGACCAAGCATGGTGGCATCCTCAGTCAGCAATGCTCGTTGCGATGGTTCCAGTGTGCATGTGCCAGGGGAACCTATGCTTAACAGCCTGGTGATGGAGAACTAGCCTTTGAACACGTGATGGTTTCTTAAACTAGGGAATCCGTAAGCATTGGTTGTTTGTTTTGAGACAATAAATGACATTCAATCACCATGTGCCAATGGATGACTGGGGTCCCCCTATGACTTGAGAAACCACCAAATGAGAGCTGAGGAGTGTGGACGCCTAACCATCCTCCCATCAGCCTATGGTTGCCATTGGTACTGGGGAGCCGAGTCTTGTAGAGGCTCCCAGGCTACACAAAATGCTGGAGCCGCCATGGGCGCCCCCCCAAAGTTGATGTTGCCATCCTGGATTCAGGTGACCTGAGCTGTTTGTGCCTGTTGTTGGTTGCATTGAATTCAGGGTGCGTTCTGGCTGAATGTTTTTGTGTTCATGATTGTGGTTTTCATTGATTTTTGTCTTACTCCAATGCAATCAACACCAATCACCAATCACCATGATTAAGCATCATGAATATACCAGTCACGGATTTGTCACAAGCGGTTCGCTCTGTCACGTCGTTGATTCAGATGTTGGCAGTTGCTTATTTCACCATGGGCCATCAGATTTCTTGTTCTTGAACCATCACCGTAAGCCTACCATTGAGGCCACTAAGCCCATGCTTTTATTCTGAAACCCCCCATCCACTATTGAATGATTCACTGACATAATAGCCATGGTCCCGCATTTGCCATTGTCCCGTCCACAAAAAAGATACTTGTGGATCCTATCAGATAATATCAGATGCATGGAATTGATCTTTCTATATGAAATATGATGAAAATGGGCCAATGTCCAGGGCTACACCCATGGGAGCCTATGAATCATCCAACAAATCCAGGGTGCTCCACCCATGGGATCGCCCATGCGCCCGGATCGGCGCAGGGAGTTGGAACGTCTACGACGCTTCGGCTTCCACTCTGCCGAAGTGCTACGTGCCAAACGCTCCATGCTGGCAGAATTCGAGGAGGAGACCCCACCAGCAGGTCGTGTCAGGGCAGCCGATCAGTCGTTGTTTCAGCCGAGCAGTTGCGATGGCGTAGCCCAGGAGTGGCATATTTGGTGAGTGGCAAGTCAAATGAAAAGCAGTCAACCAATAGCGGTAGATCCATTTACATCTTTTTGACCATTGCAAACTACTACAGTCCACAACCGATCATTTTTTGCATGATTGCCAACCTTTCATTCACTAGTCGTTACCTTTGGCCCTCAGTTCACTCTCATTTTTCTGATAGTTATAAGTTATAACTTATACTTTGGATGATCCAAACCTACCATCTTCTGGGGCTCAGCTGTTTGCGAACCTGCACAGCTCGATATGCTTCGAATGGTTCCCCCTCACAGCTCGGTGGCCAGGACTACATCGAGCGAGAGCAGCGGCCCTCGGAGAGTTTTGCCGAGGAGTTCACTGCGCTCTTTCTCGACGAGGACGGCGCGGTCCCGATGCCCGGGCTGCCAGGCACTACGGTACCTTTCAAGGCCTGGTTTTGCAGTTGTGACTTGGTAGTTATAGCTACAAGCTGGGCCCGCTATAGCCATTGGTTTATCATTGCTACCAATTATGGTAGAAGCACACTTGGATTATAGCTCATTCATCTTTTGACCACCACTAGGAAACCTTTTGAATCATGAACTATTGAATAAAGATTCATGAAAGATTATCTATAACCACTAATCTCCATCAATCAACAGAAAAATAACAGGAGTTAGTTTTTTATTGAGCACTCTCCACCAATTCACCACTCCATGATTCCCCATAATACATCAACAGGAATAAAGTTTTTTCTTGTAAAGGCTCGCAGGCTCCAAGACATCATAATGCCGCGGATCAAATTTTAGGGTCGTTTCGTGTGGCCTGCGTGGCGGATCGGATTATCACGCCGTTTTAAATTAATAGACTATTAAAGCTCACAGGAGTGGTCCGTGCTCCGTGACAACCAAGAAACATCTGTTGTAGGAGTCTAGGGGGAAAGGGGTTATACACCACCCAAGAGGACTTTTGTCCTGGTGGAGTATATATAATATTCACCATGCAATTGATTGACCATTCACTAATCACTAGCTACAAGGCCCTGCAGCTTTCTGGGTTATAACCCACCTAACGCTAGGGTTTCTATATACCCGAAGCAGTAGTTTCCCCGATTTAAAAACCAACGGCTATAGCTGGTAAGGGCCCACCTCATAATCAATTAATAATCTGAATTCTGGTCATATACGCGTGTTTATCGCTCTTCTTTTGAGATTTCAGGTCCCATAGGTTTCACAACGGTTATCGCTGCCGTGCTTTACATCAGACGAAATCCTTCACCGGTGGCACCACATCAACCGACACAGTTTGGTATCGCTGGGTATATTCTTGGGACTACTTGGATTTGAAGTTTTCAGCTCAGAGTCTTCACGTTAGTTTTGCTTTGGTACAGAAAGGTGTTGGATTATCATGTGGGTCAATTCCCTTACTCACTATGGTTACCATTCAGCGATCAGCCTTGCTACATCATTAAATTCTTGGGACTACTTGGATTTGAAGTTTTCAGCTAATAGTCTAATAGTCTTCAAGTGTTGACCCGTTAGAGTTGTTCTTTGGTACAGAAAGGTGTTGGATTATAATGCGGGTCAATTTTGATTGCGAGTCTTGTTTGTTATTATCTCAGTGCTATTATCAATCCTTGTGGACCATTGTAGACCAACAGGTTTCGAAATAAGTTTAGATTATAGACACACAGGTTTCCTTATCAACCATTATAGCCCAACAGGTTTAGTGGAACTTTCATCAATTGACCAGATGATATTGATGGCAACCCCAAATACCCATAAACCCATGCATTAGCCGATTCCTTCCAACAATAAGCCAATCAATATTGTGGTTTGTTGATATGGATCATTACCCTCAGTCATCTATCAACCCATTGTAATCAAAAGCGAGGTGGGCCCTTATCATTACCCGCTATAAGTGGGTTTGCAATCAGATTCATTAGGGTAACTACCACTTATGATAGAACATGATAGAACCAAAGCTAGGTGGGTTATAACCCACTTTATGACTTCTGGGGCCCACCATTTAGCTACCAGTACTATCAGCCCAATCAACTAATCATGATCTACCTATCCCCAGAGCCAATTTGGGTGTTTCGCAAGTCATAGACCCCCAAATCATCCAAACCATTTTTGGCAATAAACCATCCATAGCTTTGGGGGTTCCCAAGCTGGCTTAAGCAACCACCGTGGCCCCTAGCCATGAGTTCTTCTACCGTTGCCCCTGGCACGTGGCCCAGGACTGCGCCGTGGGGGTCGAAGAGCGCGCGCGCATCGCGGCGTCGATCTTACCGGGCATCAGCTCTGATGAGGTGCCGGGGACGGTGGGTCACCTGCCATGCTTGGAGGCTGCTGGGGACCCTGGGTGATCAGCTGATGGTGAAGCGTTGCTTAAGTGTTGGTAATAAGCTATAGTCAATTAATATGTTGCAACTACTAGTAAAAATATGTGTGTTACTGGTGCTTAATGGGTATGACTCGGTATGACGATCAAGACTGGAAAAAATGGGGGATTGGACTGAAAAGCAATTTTGCGATCTTGATTCTTGTTTGTTTATTATCACTGATCAGTGGCTTACAATGGTTACTCTCTGATAAACCGACCTGGAAGTGGAACATCCAACAGCTATAGCTGGTTTTCTGACAGATCATTCTAAGTTCCGGGCGAACTTTCCTGGACTCCAATACTGGTTAACAAGTTTGTTGACAAAAGGCTAAAACTACTCACTGTGCTTAACTGGTTGTCTGTTAATCAACGGCATTTATGAAGCCGAACATTGACAATAGGTACTCTAACTATCCTTGATTACTAGGTAGCTGACCGTCCCAAGATGTTGAGGCGCATTATCAACAGGTATTGATTATTAATGAGTAATCTAATGTAATGCATCAATCCGCCAGTTCCATGAAAATTCAATGTTATAGCCACTAACATTTGATTGTTAACCCTTGCTAGTTGACTTTAAACCACTATTGGCCACCATTTCACCACTGTTAACCACTGAGAACCACCTTTCAACCATCAAATCATCACCATTCAACCCCTACTAACCACCATAGAACCACCACCAACCACCATTGAACCCCCCTTTAACCACCATTAATAACCACCATTGAACCAACACTAACCACCGCCTCCTCTACGGATGATACCTCTCACGTTGATCCATGGATCTAGGCTGCTCCCAGGTGTCCGGCGTCGCGCAGCTGTACGACTTCACCAAGAACGTCGTGGTGAAAATCGCCCGAGACCCCGGGGCCCTGCAGGGGGGCGCCGGGAAGCGGTGCCGTTCCACGGTGGTGGCGATGAAAGGGCGAGTGCGGTGGGTGCTGAAGGGAACTCCAAGCAGAGAATGGTTTCACGTCCAACTTTCTTGTGTTTTTTTTTTTTGTGGTCTAGTTTGTGGTCACTGTTAGTGTTCCTGGGGAAGGCACAACATCAACCATTCACCAGCGCTCCAAGCCCAACCATCACCCAACTGATCAACCAACAAGAAACATCAATGACCATCAAAAACCATCGGCCAACATGGGTTTTCACAAATGAACCAACTGATTCGCCCAGCAGTACCCAGCTGATTCACCACCAGTAAGCAGAAGTAAGCAGCTTATAGACCAACACATTTTCCAACTTTTGGGCATCATCAACCACAAACCAACTCATTAACCAACACCAACCACCTGATTAACCTCATTAAGCACTATTGACTAACCAGCTTATTAAGCAACACTAACCCTCACGCACCAACTGCTTCATCAACACCAAGCATCTAAATCACCAAGCATTTCGCTCTGCCAAGGCCACTCCGTTGATGTCCATCCGCAGTCCTGCGTACACGTGTTGGAGCGTGCTGCAGGCCGTGGGGCAGGGGGAGAATGATGGGTCAACGATGCTGGTGGTTGATGCGGGTTGGTTGATGGTTAAGCTAGGTTGGTTGATGCTTAGACTATGTTAATCCATTGAAGTTCATGATGCAACACTGGTTGCTTGGTCAGTTGATCGTTGATACCGGTGGTTCATGATGGACCGCTTGTGAGTTAATGGTTGAGGTGATGATTCATAGCGTTAATGTTTCGTGGTGGTGTTGGTGTCATGATGGTTGACTGTGGTTGTCGAACAATAGGGGACCAACAACACGGTCTACCAGTGATGCTTAGTGAACGGTACCCCTGGTGTAAACATTGTTTTTCCAGGGGTATTACTACAATTATTGAAACCATTTTTCCAAGGGTATTCCCCTGGTGCAACTATTGGTTTTTCCCTGCTCAACCATGATTAATCATTATTAACATTATTAACCAGTACTAATCATTATTAACCAGCATCATTGGTTTGAACCCCTGGGGTGTTCCAATTGATGGTTGATATGACCCACGTCACCGATTCGATGCTTCAGATGTTTCGACGTTAAGCTCAGGATCGTCATCACTGGACAATTCGTGGAAGAAACGAGAGTATCAACCGTGGGTTAGTTGGTGACTTCTCAAAATGGGGGACCTCAAAAATGGTTGGTTTAACAACTTTTAATTCATTTTAGTTCTTTTAAATGGCTGATATTGCATGATTTCGGGGTACCCTTATTTTGAGAAACCACCAGTTGGTGTCTTAATGGTTTTATAGAGGATTGTGATGGTTGATTGGCAGAGGATAATCAAAAACAATCATGGTTTAACAACTACTACTTTGTGGTTTTCAAGCCATAGGGGTGCCCAAACTTACTGTTGGTTTACGACTATATAAACATGATTATTGATGGATGATGCCATTGGCGTTCCCTTTGTTCAGAAACGGACAGTTGGTATGAACCATCATCAAACATCATTGAGTTGTGGACCATTCACTATTAATTAACCGTGATTCACCATATCGACAAAACAAGTATACATAGGTGCTTTTCAAAATGGCGGGAATCTTAAAATGATTACAGACACGTATTGATCATCTAAAGCAGACTAAGTACGGCTGGGGATGATGCAAGGGGGATCCTTTAGAGAAACAATTGCACTCCGGCAAAGTAACCTGGAAATAGAAAATCCATGAAAATCCATCATTGACCATGGTTTTACTTGTACGAATGGTGATTTTCGGCGCAACCAGGTTGGTTTGCCAAAGGGTAAATACAAGACATTTGTACAGTTGATATATCCCCTGTCATTCGTTTGTTATCCCCTGGTTACCATGTAACCACTGTTAACCATCAATACACCCAGCATTTCTTGGGGTCCCCCCTATGGCTTGAGAAACCACCGTATCAGTGGATCCCAATATCTATTCATCTCGGCTATTACAGTCCCACCAATCCTCAAATGAGAAGATGGTCGGATCCTCGCACCGAAAGGTAACTGGAAGATTTTTTCCCAAGCCTTCGGCTGTTCTTTGACTGTGGTGTACATGATTTCTAGTGTCTGATTGGGTGATCACTCGAAGGATTGGTTATGCTCCAAAGGCTGTAGCTTTGCAGCGCACACGAGGCATGCAGACAGCTGAGCCTACCGAGACCATCTCTGGATTTGCCCTCCGAGGACGCTGGTATCGGAAGTGCAATGGAATGGTGCATAATGGTGCCACGATGGCCCTGTGGCCTTCAAGCTCTAAAATCCAAGAAAACATCGTGGATGATGAACATAGACAGTATATATAGTGATTCAAGGCCAACAATACTATCATAATTCATCAGATAGTGAGAATGATGATTGATCATCCTATCACATAGTTTTGATCTCTCATTAAAAACATTTTGGATGATGATTCATTATCATAGCATCATTTGTCATTGTGTCGACATCATCGCAATCGAACCATCATCACATGATGTGGCGCTGCATCGCTGAAGCCTTCACCAAAGCCGGGGCCTTCAGGAGGAAATTGCACAGATCATGAAAGATGTGACTTCAGAGACTATGGAGGTGCAGATATGCGGAGGAGATTTGGTCGCAAATGTCACAGTAATAACCAGGACTGGTTAATGATGTTCATTGATGTTCCTTGAGGATTTTCAATGGTCAACTAGTGATTGATGATGGTTGATGATGATTTGTTGTTCTTGATGACGCTTGACATGATTCATGATCATGCTTAACGATGGTCAATCAAAATCCATGATGGTTTAGAATGATACTGTGATACTGTATAAATCTATATAATCACAGTTCACGCCCATGAATTGTATGATGAACCACCTGCACACAGTACTGGCACAGCAGACTTTTTCACTGCCACCCGCTCCATGAGTGCGCGCCATGGTGCAACAACTGGGAATCTTTCCACAAAAGAAACTGTGGAAACGCTGATCAACCATGGAAGATGACATGTTCATTGACTCACACCATCCTCAGTACTGTCAATAGCCATGTCAAGAGCCATATCAATAGCCATAGCCATGTCAATAGCCATCACTAAGTAACCACTATGAACCAGTATTGAAACCAGTATTAACTATTAACAACTATTAATAGACTATTCACCACTATTAACAATAGCCACTATGGCCACCAACCCGTCTTCACCATCAGAAAGCCGGGCCGCCCTCCTGGCACCTGGATCCACCGGGGAGAGGCCTGGCCGGCGGACGAAGACGACGTGGACGGCCGCCTGAAGCGCCTCTTCGACGGCTGCGCCGAGCAGCTCCTACCGACCAATGGTGGACACCACGGGACCCGCGAGGCGCGGGGAGTTTGAAGGGTGAGAAACTGCAGGAGTTGATGGATTGGTTCAAATTTGTGTTTTTTTTGGTTATTGTTCATTTTGTTTTTATTGTTTTTTGGGAGTTGGTTCAATTTGTTTTTAACTTTTCCTTTTTGAGATTGGTTCGTTGATGTTAGAAACTTAGTGAGAATAGATTGGTTATAACACTGATGAGTTCATGAACAGTGATAACATCTTGATGGATTGGATCACTGATTGTTAATCATTGGATTGATTTACTTCATGAGCTGACGTTAGATTCTGTTCGTAAATGACTATCACTGTGCTCATAACTTTTGTTGATAAGACCTACTGATTGACTAAAAGGGATGATAGCCAACAATAGGGGAATATAATGACCAATGTTAGATTGTGTTATATATAGTTCATGAACAGACCATATATTTTAAAGGGGATAGATCACAAGCTATTTGAGGTAAACGGGGGCCGGGGGGGTGTTGCCAATATGGATCTCCCATTATAAAATAGGACTACAATGGTTCATGATTCTTTATAATGGCTAGTTCCCGATGGGTAGTAGTTCTTAATGGTTCATGCATGTCTTGGGATGTACAACCTATGGACCATGAGTCATAATTGCCAAGGTTAACCACCTTTAACCATATTTAACACTTGGTTACCTCAACTATTGTCAAGGTCAACCACCTGTAAAAGTTGACTCATGTTGACTCCAGATTTACAGTAGCGCGACAGCATGTGATCACCACCGGCCTTGGCTCTGGCAGTGCCGCTTTACTTGGGTCGACAATGTCACCGAACAAAGGTGGGCCATGGCACACTTATAAATTGGGCACCATCGCTATAACTATGGTTTCATTTGACCCACTGGTAGCTACCCTAGTTACCAACTTGAGCAACCACACTATGGTATATATAGGTATAAACCAAGGGCTATAGCTGGTAGGTATAAACTATCTAGCAGTGATAACCTCCAAGATAATCACCTATCTAGCATCAATGGTAGTTCTGAACCAACAGCAGCTGGCCCACCGTTCAGCGAAAAATAATCACCACAAGAATCTTCATTGATCATATAAATTTATCATCTAACGTAATGAACATGAATGAAATTTGATTGAACATATTTATCAATATAGATTCTAAACATCAGGATAAGCCAGGTTTTTTACACATCTAAAAAAACCAGGATCTGCTGTGTGCCACACCGACATGCGCAGGGCCATAGCGAGCCGCCCTCGCCGCCAGGTCAAGGCCGCCGGAGTCCCCAAGCCTTCCCGCAGAGACGCTACGCCGGGCGACGGAGCGGAGGTGGAGCTCTTGGGCGAGGCGAGGCGTGGGAACGGTGGTGGCTGAGCTGGTAAGCCATGGCAACCCGATGGTGCCTAGATGTGCCTGGGCAACCCGTAAGATGCAGACATTTTACACATCTAAGAAATGTGTAATCATGGCGGGTTAGCCTTCGAAGTGTGGTGAATGTCGATCCGATTCAGTGGCCGAGAATGGCAAGTCCGTTGCTTGTTTTATAGGCTGGTCCCAGTAGCACTGTAGGGTTTCAAACTCGACGGAGGTCGCACCATCACAGTGCGTCATCGGGTAGTTTCATGGGTGCGAAACTTAGGATGTTGCCTTGACCAACATTTGCAGGGTCCCGCAGTTATGGACAACCATGCTTTGTCATTTCCCCACTGCTGGTCCCCAACAGTTGAACTTAGAACTATTAGGTAGGTGATATCCCTATCATAACTGGTGGAAATCATTCCACCTCATGAATTGGAGGGGTTAGGGACGAACTTATCAATGCTTGCGGGCTCATTTGAGGTACTTCGAATGACATATCCGTATCCGCTGCTGTTGGCCAGTTGTCTCAGTGATCAGTTCGCAAACTACTGCGGGCAATATCAACTGTTTCAACCAATCTCAGTCACAGTTTTCTTGTAGCTAATCTCAGCTAATATCTAAATATAACTACTAAACCTCTATCAATCAATATCAAACCAATATCCGTAGTATAGTGATGAGCCCTTATTGAACCCTTGGCATCAACCCTCATTTGTCAGTATGTTATTGATCTTACACATTCAGACTGTGCCAGCTTTGAATGCTGTATGTTTCTGCTATGTATTTTTAACTTGTTGATCACTGTGACTGAAGACATATTACTAACCCTGTGATTGTTCATCAGTAGAAAACCTGCAGTTTTTTATTGTTGGCCATGCCCTATATATATATGTATACACACACATTTAAAAAACTTTTAAACCACTATGGCGATAAGTGATCATGTGTAAAGCCATGAATATTGTTTACAATGATATATATAGATCAGTACTTTACCACTGAACTTGTTTAACGGACATCAGTGTTAACAATCATATTAGTGACATTAGTACTAGCCGTGAACCATCAATTAATCATTCTTTGCCATTCTAAGACCAGGGCTGTTGACCATTCAAGCCGCTATAGACCATCATTTTCCACTATCATTGGTGTTAAGGATGGCCATCATAGGGATCATATCAAGGAAAATTGAACTATCATAGTGATCATCATGAACTATCATGGTGTATGATCATTCTTCATTGAACTATCATAGTGATCATTTTTCATCACCATTCTGCTGGAGGAGGCCATCCTTCAAAACGGCATGCGGGTGTTCTTCAAGGTGCCGAGCCATGTGGGGCCATGGCAGCCCTCAGCTTCGGCCCAACGCCGTTGATCTCCGTGGGGGAAGCCATTCAATGTACAACTCAAACAGCATACAAGGAGTCCATTTTATGGAAGGTTAATGATAAGTTATATTAAGGGTATAACAATCAATAATGGTTGATAATAGGGCGTAATCACTGACAATAGTGGTTAAACTACTACTGGCTGATGGTTTGATCGACATTTTTTATTTTCCCTGGTACTTGCTAACAATTGGTTGGTTGACGAATATTTTTCATAGGGGTTGAAACCACGAACCAGAAAGTGTCTTGAAAATCTAAGGCCTGATGGCGGTGGTATATCCAGTCGAAGAATGGACTCCTTTTCTGCTTTCCCAGCAGGGAGATCTTAAAGTTCTTCAATACAAAACACCTCTTGAGTTTTTTTTGTTAGGGAAAGAATTTATCGTGAGTTTCTGTTCCTTGGGGAAAAAAATTGTCTTCTGGGTATTCGTAACCCCCAATGAGGTATAAGTTTCATTAAGTTTCCTTCAGAATCACGAGGTCTTTGACCATTTTCCAAATTATTTGAAACGTGTAGAATTCAAAAAAATGGTCAAAGCAGCTGTACGAAAGAAACCCATAAGATTACATAAACACACCTTGATGAAAAGAAACTTGCTTGTTAAGTACCAAAGTAACCACCTCCCCCGCTTGGCCAAAAGTTTTTTTTTTCTAGGGGGCCAATCTGACTTTTTGGATGCGCTGTTTAAGTATAGATTACCATTAAGGTAATCAAACCAAATCCCAAAAAGCAATCAATTACAGTCCAAGGTGTCTTGTTATAAGCGATTGTAGAAGGGAGAAGCGCTTAGTGTGCGGAATCTGAACATGACTATCATCCTACATGGCGTTTTTGCATCCACAGCCACTCTCATGGCCCAGCAAGTCAACAGCCAGCATTTCGGGCGTTGGGCACATGCCCTGTGCCATCAACCCTGGAACTGAAGCAGCTATGCAGCTATATCGGGCCACGAAATCGACCCTCCCTCACCCCTGGTGCTGGCAAAGTTGCCTGTCCCATGAATTGTATTAGTGCGTGCATGTGTGTCTATCTATTCATTTTTTAATTTACATATATATATATATGAATGTGTTTATATGTATGAATGAATGTAATGGAATGGAATGGAATGTAATGGAATGTCATGGAATGTAATGCAATGTAATGTCATGGAATGTAATGTAATGCAATGTCATGGAATGCAATGTAATGCAATGTAGCGTAATGTAATGTAAGCTAATGGAATGTAATCTAATGGAACAGAATGAAATGTAATGTGATGGAATGCAATGCAATGTAATGTAATGTAATGGAATATAATCTAATGGAACGGAATGGAATGTAATGGAATGAAATGAAATGTAATGGAATGTAATCTGCTGGAACGCAATGCAATGGAACGGAAGATAATGCAATACAATGCAATGCAATGCAGTGTAATGTAATGTAATGTGGTGTAATGTAATGTAACGTAATAATGTAATACAAATTGTACGCAATGAAATATCATGTCAGGTGATGTAATTTTGGCTATATACATATAGATGTATGAACGTGTAGAAAAAAACAAACGTGTAAACGTAATGTATGCTTTTCAAGCCCGATTTTTGACATGTAGATTTGCTACAAAGTCGGTACAGAGTTCACTGATGGGAATTCGAGCGCTGCTTCGATGGTTTCTAAGCCAACAAAGACACCAAATCAGTTTCATGAGACTTGTTTCAATCTAACTTGTTTTTTTGTTGTAATAAAACTTGACTGAACATCGAATTAACATCTTTCCCTCGCCAAAAAAAAAGGAAAACATATCTTTCACAGCTAAAGATGATGAATATCCTCTCATGTTTCACCATGTTTCACTCCTTGACAACGGCGGTGCATGGCCCGCAGGAGACGGATCTCTACAACGATGAGATTTTGGTGAAGGGTCGGCGCTGGGGTGGCCTCTCAGAGTTTCAGGAGCGCCAAATGCTGGAGTTTGTTGGGGTATGGGTCAATATGAACTATCCAGGGTATATTGAGGGGGAAACAATGGGCAATTGTTAATAATGGTTAAGCTTCATGATGGGAATTACTTTCCTGGGTATGGGTCAATATTAACCAACCAATTTCTTGGGGGACATTAACCAACCGATGAAAATGGTTGATATTGGGAAACAGTAATAGTGGGATATTAATAGTGGGAGACTAGCCAACAATAGGGAAAAATAACAAACATAGTGGGGATGTTAACCAACTAATGATAGGGGACACAGCCTGGTTACTCATGGCCAATATTAGCCAACAATACTAGTGGGTCAATGATGGGAAAACAATGATGGGTAGATATGAACTATCAATGCTAAATAATGCGAACCAGGGGAAAACAATGCTAAATGATCAATGCTAACTATTCATATTAACTATCATATATAAACTATCAAGATTCATTACGGGACAACAATGCCTAACCCAATAAAGTTTAATTAATATTGTTGCTTAATATTGTAGTTCTGCATTCAACGAGCGAAATATTCATGATTCCAAATCAAGCAACAATTTCATAGGGAAAACACTGCTTAATGATGGGAACCAGGGGTAAAGGGTTTTGACCCATAGCCTTTTCGGTAAGGAAAAACGGTTATGGTTATGGTTGGCTGATAACAAAGCGACTACAGTATTACCAACATGGGTATGGTTTTATAAACAAAGAGATTTACAACCATGTTTTTTGGAAATTATTGTAACAACAATATGGAATGTATAAATAAGCATATGTGGGCTTATAGAGGTCCTGTAATTAGGGGTTATAGAGGTGCTGTGTATGTTTTTATTTGAAGGGTGAATACATTCATTGTGTTTGTTTAATAAATTATTCTTCAAAACATCAGATCAATTGTTTTTCATTCTGTTTCTTGTGTCTATGTTTTGAGGTAGGTTTTTACATGGTTTTGTTACAAAGATACATAGAGATTAATACCATGGCTATGCTAGTTGTTCCGTGTTTGTTTAAAGAACATGTACAATATAGATAGAGCAGATACACATTAGTTAGAACATATTGTGCATGTATGTTATATGTGTCCATGTTTATTTTCACATATTTTTTTCGTCAATTTGCATCTGTCAATCGCAAACATATTTGTGTGTTCATGTTTTAAGATATCCACATGTATGTACGTTTGTTTGTGTATCCACTTGTCGCTGAACATATCGTACTTGTTTCTGTTCTTAAGTCTCCACCATCGCTGGGATGCCAGCGGTCCAGCGGTAGCGCTGGGAACTTGGAGGGGATGTGCTGAGGAGAATGATCCAAGTCGCCGTCTCCAATTCTTGGCGCATTTGAAAGGGAACCACGACGTTGGATTGGCGGTGAATATCCATGCCGCAAGTCCACAAGGCAACAAATGTCAAGGTGGCACAAGCATCTGGTCATCATTTTTTGGAGCTAGTGACCAGTTCAACAGATACTTACACTCCCGTGATCTAACATAGCAGTGGAAAATCACCATTTTTCTAGGCAAACCCTGGGAAATCAGCTATAACTGGTGGATTTTCCATTGCTATGTTAGATCACCAGAGGGTATTTATGATGCAACCGCATGTTTCTTGAGGGACTCAGTATGGCAAGGGAGTGCTATAACTTTGGTTAGTTCCTGCAGCCACTGAAGATACACATCCAAGTAGGGCTTTGATCTATTCCAGTGCCAGGTGGGACAGAATATGGCTGTGGGTCAAAACCCCGTACCCCTGGTTCCCCTATCATTTACCATTGTTTTCCTTATTATTGTTGGAGATTTTCCCCAGTAGTTGGTTGATTAATATTGACCCACAGCCATATCAACAGAATATCGGCAATCCTCCGCATGTTTTCTCGTGCAGGAGACAGGCATGTTCGGTGGAGGCCAGGCGAGTTGGCGAGAAGTGACTTTCTCACCACTGTTTGCTTGGGCACGGCAAGATTTGGCACGCGTGACAGCAGGAGAACTCAATGGCTATGGATCAAGCACTGAACCAACCAACTCATGGGGGATTTCCATGGATTTCCACCAACAAACTATAGGGAAATCAATGGTAAATGGTGGGGGAACCAGGGGTACAGGGTTTTGACCCACAGCCAAATGATCATCATTGTCTCCTAAAGTGGAGGTAATCTCCTGCTTAGTGACAGAATTAGTGATGATATTATGCCATAATGTCATCATTAATGCTTTATCATCACTGAGGGGTATAAGAGAGAATGACATTATTAGTGATGATACCCTCCTAATCTCCGAAAGTGATTTTGGTGTTTGATGTTGACATCTCTACAATTAAGATCATATAAGAAACTAGGAGATTCATAAAAGTACACCCACAGTAGCTGAGATACTTAAAAATGTTTTGTTGTTTTCTCACAGATAGTAGGGTTTGCCTTTTCCTGCATCAAGTATTGCTGTATAGTTGTTCATTATGTGAGGGATCTTCCACCAAAATCCATTGAGTCTTTAGGTCGGCCTTGCAGAATTGATTTTCTAGCCATGCTCCGAACATCAGCTGTTGTTTCCAGCCACTTTGATTCAAAGATTCCCCAAACTCAGTGGCCTTTTCCAGGCATTGGATTCCTGTTACTGGCGGTTCCCTACGCAGACATGCTGCCACATGTTGAGTCTCCAGTCATGGTTGGTCATGGAGTAAGCTGAGCCTGCGCTTCTGAGTGACCCAGATTTCTATCACCATGCAAGCCCGATTCCATGGTTCCTATAGTGGTTCCAAAGCACAATAGATTTTTACATGCGTGTACCTGTATATATATCCCCTGACAGAATCATTGACATATACATGTGTATATGCCGCATATTTATACATATGTATGCAATGCCAATCCCATACATGATCTTATGGCCTAGCATCATCTAGCATCCAGATGCTCCATTATCCCAGCCACGTAACTGTCAAATTTGCCACAGCGCCGCAGGAATCAGCTGTGAAGCTCAAGTGAATCAAATGTGCGTCACTGGGTCAGACCTAGTGGAGGCTGTTGGTTAATGATGGTCAATAATCTTAGCTAATGGAATGGCTAATAATAGTAGCTAATAGTAGCCAATGGTTGGTAATTTATATTATTAGTGGTTGATGATGGTTGATCATGGCTAATCATTGATAATGGCTAATCCTTGACAATGGCTCGTAGCTTCGCAGCTAATAGTGGTTGCTGATGATGGTCAATAAGAAATCATCTTGAGACTATTAATATTGATAATAGCTAGTTGTGGTTTGTCATGGCTACATCTTTTGAAAAAAGGTTGATAGCGATAAATGTTGATGGTCAGCCAGGGGCACTTTGAAGTGAATTGGAGTCCGCACGTGTGCCGCATCAATGATGGTTCGATCTGAAAAAGTAAATAAGGACCGGATTGATTATGGTCCAAAAAATCTGGGCGACAATGGCTGATGATGGCTGGAAATGTCAATATTCAAGTATGAGAAAGGGACAATGAACTGTTGATTCTTGATTTGTTGCCCTTTCATGGCTACCAAAGGCCCGTTGTTGGTTGCACCAGGCGGGGTTCATACAGAACCTATGTTGGGAAAATCCACGCTGGAAGCCCCAAGAATTGCTGGTGAAAACGGCCGGGTTTCCCGGATCACCAGCGACCGCCTCCATCGTGGCGACTGGAATTTTGGACCTTAGCAGTTCAGCAGTTTATCACCATATGGCTATGGGTCAATATTTATCCACCAATTAATCGGGGATAATCACCGACAACAATAGGGAAAACAATGGTTCACAGGGGGGAACCAGGGGTACAGGGTTTTGACCCATAGCCATATCACCATACCCAACCAATAAAACCTGCACCAATTGCCGCTACCAATCAGCTAGAACTAATCAACTAACCAACTCATCGACTAAGCAACCAGTCAACTAATCAACCAATCAACTCATCAAACCAACTACAAATCAAGGGCAGCCAGCTAACTGACCAGAGCTGGTCGCCCTTGATGCAAATCCACACTAGCCATTATCAACAATCAGCTTTATTGGCAACGATTCACCATCAGTTACAACATTATCCATCATTGTTACCCGTCGTTGGACCCCATTGAATGATGCGAACAGGCAAGTACACATGATTATATAAGCATCCCATCAACTGTCCATAGTTTACCAGCAATCAACGATCAATATATGGTGTTTTGTCAAAATGGCGGTACCCCAAAAAATGGTGGGTGATTAATAGAAAATGGTTGATCATCTGGATGATAACTGGGGGTACCCCTATGACTTGAGAAACCTTCATAGCCGTCTCAACAGCTTGCCCTTGGCTTGTTGCGCGAGCGCTTCGCTTAGGCGATGATGCTGGGCATTTGTGGCTTACCTGCTGAGTCCCTGCAGGTCAGCTCGGCGGCTTGAGACTGGCGCTGACAATGCTGGATAGGGTTTCTCAAATGGTTGGGGACCCCAAAAATGGTGGGTTTATGGTTGGTTTATGGTTGGTTTATTGCTATAAATGGTTTATGTAGGATGATGTTTGGGGTATCCCATGGTATCCCTATTTTGAGAAACATCCATATACATGTTGCCTAATGGCTGATAATGTTTTTTACTCGTTGATTGCTGGATAACTCATGTTGACCCATCAATGGTTGATTAATGGTCAATTCATGGTAGACTTGTGGTTAATGAAGGCTCAATTGATGCTTGTGCATTGCTAACTAACAGTTAGTTAGTGGTGAATCGAGTGGTGATGAATGCCAAAGTAGTGGCTATTTGATGGTTAACTAATCGTAATTGATACTGGTTCACAATGGTTGTGAAGAACGGGAACTGATGGGTTCATGCTTATTGATTAATGACTCGTCAATGACTGGTGAGTGGTGGTTCTCAGCAGTCAATCGTCGTAACGAAAGCCTTGCAGTTGAACCCTTTCCGCACCAGAACCTTGCTTGAGTAGTGCAAGGATCTGCAAGGCTTCGAATAACCAAGGTTTTTGGATCGGTTAGAATCACGAACCAGACGGCCTTTGGGGAGGAAAGGATGAATCATAGCTGGTACCATCTGGGTGTGAGCAACTTGCATACAGCACATCAGCACATCAGCGCATGTGTGACTTTGATGCTTTTTGGAACATTGTTTTTTTGGAGACACGGATGATTTGCGTAGCGGAAAGTAACAAATAGAGTACCAAGAGGTAGCGGAAAAACAATGACGGATTAGACTCGTGGGTGAATAGGGGTCGATGTAACAAACGATTGTGGCATGGGTCAATCATTGTTTGTAGGAATATCAGTAATAGCAACAATGTAACACCCAACCCATCAGCAGTCAATAGATTTATTGATATGTCAACTACTTAAGGAACTGATGGGTGAATATGGTACCAATGATACTTGGATTTCCTTTGTCATGATGTACCTCAACACTAGGTAAACTGCGGGTTGAGGAACCTTGCAAATATCAAGCTTGTGAAGATCTCATCTCATGGTACATCCCTTTTCCAAAACAGCCTCTTGGGGGGATACGCAGTGCTACCTGAGGGAGGAAACTGCTGTTTCAATGGAAGAGTCCGCCCCTTTGGGGATGATGACGATGATCAAGGTGATGATGACGAATTTATGCTCGTGCTTGCTTTGAACCTTCGCATCACGGTACCTGACAGGGGGTCAGAACCAACAGGGGTGATGGTCGATCCAGGTCTTAACAGCATCGCTCACCACTCTGGGATTTGCTGTCAGCTATTGATGTGGGTGTGTGCCAAGCCATGACGGGTAACCAATAATCCACCAAAGCTAATCATCATTTACAAGGAAACCATTGGTATGGGAGGTACCACTATGACTTGGCACATACACATGTGGATCTCCCATACTTTCGCAACGCCAGAATCGTAGCTGTTCACCAGCATGGTTGCAAAACAACTTGCCCGAAACAGGGGAATCGCATAACAAATTCAACTGCAGTCCTCGTTTGGGATGAAGAACAGAACACTCAGCAAAACTTCACCAAAGTTTACATCAACAAGTGCGCTTTGATACCCTGGTCCATCCCTGGCCCTATATTTCCAGCGTAGCACTCACAACACTTTGTCTTGAGGGGCACACGGTTCAAGCTCACATCACCAAGATATTTTTGTTTTGAAACGCTTCACATCCCAGGAATGCATGCGGCATGGCATAGTCTCTCATGAACAAAGGCTTGTAGTAGCTGGGTCTGGTGGCTTCCACACCATGAGATCAACTGCTTGATTCATGATTAGTTGATGGTGAACTGATGGTTAGCTGTGATTAATCAATCAATACAAATGGAAAATATGGAGCTTCCTTAATCATTAGTACTGGTCAACAACGACCAATTCAACATAGCAACAATCTCACGCATTGATGAGGCCACACTGTTGTGTGGTACTACAGTGGAGGTGCAACTACCTGCACTACCCAACCGGTTCGGTTGGCCTGGCTGTTACTGGTCAGTCTTGATAGCGAAGTAGCACTGGTTGTTATTTGTTGAACTATTCTTTGATAATGGTTAAAGAGTTAACCTATTAAGTCAAAAGTAGTGGATTGTTTAACTTTACTTTTCATTCCTGCTGGTTAGGTATTGGTTGATAATTGTTCCCTGGTTAACCTCTGATGTTAATAGTTAACTTGCTGCGAGTTATTAAGTGGTTGCTAGCGTTGATACACATTTTCTCCGGTTCTTCAGTTGGAAGTTCCAGCAGGCCTGCATCAGCCACCATGCTCAACCAATTATGATTTCTGTATATTTTCCAGAGTGGTTGCAACCACCCACCAGTTAACCGTCAATCAACCATCATGAATCACCATTAACCATCTATTTATCATCTACTAGCCATCAACCCCTCCCACTTGCGTCGCGTGCCGTGCATTGCCGTCGCGTGCGCCGGCCCTCGACTCACCATGCCACGCCGCTACCATGCCACGTCACGTCGCCGTCGCCGTTTCGAGACAGGAGTGTTTGGAGGGCAAGCGCGTGGATCCGAGTCCCCCGACCATGGAGGAGCGGTGGGCTTCAAGGCATCGCCTTCCACGGTGGGTGCCACCGCACCATGGATGGTAACGACATCAATGGTATGTAATGATAGAATAGTTAATAGTCAATTAATAGACTATTCATTAATGTTATAAGGAGTGATTCAACGGGAAATTGTGAGAATCCCTATGGACTTTGCCAGTGATCATTTACATCGGTGTTGGTTCTACGTTTGTCACCATTTACTACTATAGCTTTTACCTTTGATATAAGCTGTGATGTTACCCAACCAGGATTTTGGATGGCGTGAAAGAAAAAGCGGTAAAAGCGATGATGGTTCCTATGGTCCTTTGCACGCGATTCCCAAGGTTCCCAAAGTCACTCACTGGGAACCATTGCACTTGGCTGTTGCTTCGATCCGCCTGGGAGTGTCGATGGTGTCACAGGGGATCACCAGCATTCCGCGTTGGAATCGCTCGAGTTTTTCCACCTGCGAATTGATGGCCAACTTGGGGCATTCCAACTATTGATTAAGGTATACAAATAACTGCAGGATACCCCATGCCAATAAATGCAAATAAACGCTGGTTTATTAGTCACAAATATTAACAAATGCCAATGCCAATAAATGGAACTGCTTTGTTTCTCGAATCATCGGGGATCCCAAGTTATTGCTGGTTTATTGGTAATAAATCATTGACAGTGGATGATGTTGGGGTACCCCTATGTTGAGAAACCATCAATTGATTCGGAAACAGTGATGGCAATCATCAAACTGATGTGAATATGTTAAACTGCTGCGATCCTCGTGAGTGTCGTGGTTCTGTTATGTTGGTTTAGTTTTTGAGATGCTTATAGCCTTTACAGGGGTAATCATATCTTTACAGTACTAGTGACGGTTTATCCATGGTTTTGACGGGATAGAAACAGCACCAACGATTGGGATTTGGTGCTGTTGCCGGTTTTAAGCAGCGTGACACGCATGAATTATGCCAACTTTGGTCATCACCCTCAGCTGTGGCAGCCCCCGTGGGTCTATTGTGGTCAAGAAAACATGCGAGACACTGGCAGATCACAATTCACACACGCAGAAACAGTGGGCCAATGTGGGGGCCATGAACCGGCTTTTCATGAGTCGTAGTCCTATGCTCTATCAAATTATGGTGGGAAATGATGGATCCATTGATAGATGATGTTGTGATGGATACAATGTGAATGATAGATCTAAGTTCTAAGGATGAAATTGGTGGTTTCTCAAGTCATAGGGATACCCCCGGCCCCAGTTCTCATTCTTTGTATATTAACCATATTTAGTCATAAACATATGTTTCAGGGTCCCCTATGGCTGAAGAACCCCTCTACTGCATATTGCTAGGAGACTAGGAGAACATGTCAACATTACATCCACCACCATGCCTGACTTGAGAGTGGACCACCGGGCATCTTTAAGCACTATTGACATGATCAATCATCATTTGCGTTTTGAACCAGATAGTTCATGACTTTAATCCAAACATGGTTAAACTGTTTTCAAAGTGATGAAAGTTGATCATAGTTCAAGACCAACCACTGTTTATCCTAGTGCTTAGACAATCAAGCATCCTTCACCATCATTAGATTAGTCTTGCGAATCATCATTAAGCATCAAATCATTATATATATGTTCCAGCCCCAGGGCCCGACGGCCCCCCCCC
>VSDK01002833.1:155245-172535 GCA_009767595.1 Symbiodinium kawagutii | reverse complement strand
CCCCCCCCCCAATGTCATCCCCCCCCCCTCCCCCCCCCCAAGTAGCCCTAGCCCCACGCTATTTGCAGCATTTTGGAGCCTTCCCCTCCCATTTGCATGCTATTTGCAGCATTTTGAAGCCTTACCCTCCCATTTGCATGCTACTTGCAGCATTTGGGAGCTTTACGTACTGCATACTTGCCTCCTGCCCATATGCCACCTACCTGAATCTATATACTACCTATATGCCACTTATATAACACCCATGTACTACCTATATGCTACCTAAATTCTACTTATACACTACCTACATATTTTTTCATACTACCCATGTACTGCCTATATGCTACTTACATACTACCTATACACTCCCTGTATGCTACCTACATACTAACTATGCACTTATATGCTACCTACATACTACCCATCTACATATATGCTACCTACATACTATCTATATACTACCTATATATTACCTACATACTGCCCATATGCTACTTAAATACTACCTACATACTACATACTACCTATATTTTACATAGCATATGCACTACCTACATGCTACCTATAACCTATATGCCACCTACATAGTACCCATATAGCATCTATATATTATTTGCATACTAGTTACATACTACCAACATGCAACCTACATATTACTTGTGCGCACTACTTGGATTGTACCACCCCACTCCCCAAACCACCCCACCACCACACCACAGGGGGGGAGGGGGTGAGGATGGGGAGGGGGGGGAGGGGGGCCAGCAGGGCTGGAACATATATAATATATCCAGGATTATCCAGTATTGCGTAACGATCACTGACGACTCATTAAGCATCATTAACCATCACTACGGACCATTGAGCATTATTAATCGTTGATTCAGCACCATGGACCCTCGTTAGCCATCTCCAAGGACAACTAGCATTTCTGAGCATCAAAAAACATGATGTCCTTCACCATTTGGAGGCCTACACCACATCGCTGGATTCATCTTCTTCGCCTGCGGACTTCGAGGTGCAAGTGAAACTGGTGGTCACCAATGGTAGCAGTGATATTGTGGGTGGTACTGGGTAGAAAATATTGATTCGTGAAATTGTGGTGAATATAAACATTGATTATAGTGAAAATAGTAAATTGATTGTAGTGAATAAACAAGGACATGTTTGGGATCACTGAAAAATCAATTGCGAACAATTGAGATACAACCAACAGTGATATGGAAAGGTATTGTGGCTGATCATTTGGCAGTAACCACGAAGCGCGAGCTTTGGTAGGCGAAACTCCATGCGAGCGATGATTTGTGGTATTGTTGTACTACCTGCTTTGCTACGGATCATTGCATTTCATTTTGGAAAACAACTGTTTTCATTCTATTCAATTTTTAGGCAGGTATCAATGTCAGTTTGGAAAAATCGATCTTAAGACGACTGGTTGGTGTTTGGGATCTTTCATTTTCGATCATACCTGCAGATGATCTAATCAACAAGCACAGGTATGGGGCAACCAGCAAGCAGAAGATCCAATCCACAACTAGTCGTGTTTTATTTCTCGGTTGGTACCCTTACCGCATCCAAAAATCTAATCATGAGATCCAGTAAAAACATTTTTGTTTTGCCCTATGTTCTGTTTGATTATTCCCATACATGGCAGTGGGTCAAAACCCTGTACCCCTGATTCCCCATGATTAACCATTATTTTCCCTATGATAATTGGTGCTCATCCCCGATTATTTGGTTAATTAATATTGACCCACAGCCACTTGATACAACCCCTCGCTATCGAGCGAAGTGTCTCAAGAAGTGAGGCAACTTTGGCTCTTGGCGAGCTGCCCCAAAAAAACCTAGCCTGTCAGCAGCAGTCAAATCCAGCTGCTGGTGATGGTAATGTGGATCAAGACTGGTGACCAGCAACTTTTCCCATTTCAGGTGGGCAGGGGGAAATAATACTCGGGGGAAGATATCAAACAGAAATTATTGATATGCTGAATATCATCATCCACCCATTTGTATAGTGAAGCCAAATAGATATAGATATAGATACTGATATTTTTTTCAAATATATACATGTATATTAGTATATGTATTCAGATTTGTTTTTATTTTCAGGATATTACTATCCAATATTGTTCTTTGATGTAGTTGATCATCGACCACTATTAGAATATACCAATCCAACTTGTGATCATGTGATTTTTTAGATACCCATCCTTGCATCAACCATTCTGAAGTATGCGGTCATTATCCAACCTGGTTCCCGTATCATTAGCCATTGCTTTCCCTATTATTGTTGGTGGTTATCCCCTATTAGTTGGTTGGTTAAGTGCTTGACCCATAGCCTTGTGAACCCAATTCGCTACGGTAGCCCGCCCCCGTGGCGCAGGTGTTGCTGATGCTTCTTGCCTTGCTCTTCGTTCGACCAGTTCCCAGCACTGGCAGTGCTGGCAGGCGTGGGGCCGGCCGCGGGCCCGGGAGGCCAGGCAGGTGAGAGCTTCCCTTCAGTGGGTACCATGGTGATGCTGGCGAATGATCATGGAACATGATGGTAAATGATGGTAATGATGCTTGAGGATCATTCATGATGCTAAACAGTAGCGCTCAGTACATATGACATCATTTGTATACAACCGTATCCATTTACACATGTAGATCCCCCAGTGTGCACCCAACAATGGCCTATGCACATATAATCTTGTTTGGTTGCTTTCTGTTTGCTGCCCTTTATGGACGGACTCTGCCTCCAAAACATATAGGCATATATACTGTAAATATTATGTGATATTATGTGTGTATGTATAGTCAAAATCATAAACCGAAAGTATCATTTACCCATCACTAAGCATCATTAACGAACATCAACAGTCATCAAGCATAATTGATGATCACTTAGCATCATTGAACAAACATCATTTTCCATGATAATTCACCACCATCACCATGGTATCTACTTTATTTTGTGTGATTCATGTGGAAAAGAGTAAGCTTCTTAAATAGCTGACACGACAAAGCATGACCGGGGCGTGCTACTTTGCAACTATCCTTACGGACATGAATACGTTCAAAATATCCCAAAATGTTTCCTTACATGTAAACACCAGACATGCCGAAAATTCATGCCGTTTGCCATTCCTTTCTTTAAATGCTCACAGCAGTGCCAGGCTGCATTGGTTGGTAGATTCCAAATGAGTGCTGTAGTGGGTATTGATTTGGTGCTGGTACCCAGGAATCATTCCTGATTGGTCTTGGTGCTTGACGGGTTGATTTACTGTAAGTAGCTTGGATGACTCAAGGAGGTTTTGCGCAGCGAGGAAAGTCCCCAAAGACGCTTGGAAGACACAATGATTGATGTTGAAAGAACTGCTCGAGGAAAAAAAGCATCTGTGGCATGGACCTTCAGCTACCTCACTTCTTCCCAGCCTAATCTGGGTGGTTTCTTCTGATGGGGTGAATAAACTGGCTTGGCCAAAATTCCTACTATGATGCCATTCCTGGGGGAGCAGATCCGGTTCGTAGCAGAAAGAATGACAGATATCAACAATAAGAATCTGGAAAAATAATTGTTGTCACTACAATTAGACTATTACATAAATATGATTGAATCATATGCTGTTTTGGACCTTCAAGCCAACAAGAGGGGTACAGGGCACAGAAGTGAATCAACAGTGCCTGAAGGATGCTTCCTCGAAGCGTTTGCAAGTTCTGTGCTTCGGTTCACGAGCTAAGCGCTCCCAACATGGACGCTTCCAAGCCATGTTTCATACGCCTTGACTCAGGACATGTTGAGGTCGATGATTCTACGATGTTTCTCTCAGCGTTGAAACCACAAGTTCCCTCGTGTCAACCTCTCCAATTGCTGAGGCTTAGCGACAGGGATACGTATAGAAAGATTCTTGACGCTCAACAAGCTTGAGTTTAAGCACAAAAACGTGGACAGCCGTCCCCTGTGATCGCGGGCAAAACAAGAACTTTGAGCGACAGACCATTCTGCAAGATGAATCTTCATGCATCCTCTACAAACATACATCGATTCGATTTACAAAACTGTGATGATGATGGTGTTTCTTTGTCTATCTCCTCTCTCCTCTTTGCTTGAAGGATGTGCTGCTCTCAATCTATGTAGTGGCTGCGCTTCTCCCCTGTTGCAGGATGTGCCGCTCTGTGTTTACGTTGTCTCTGTTAGCAGTGGTAAATGATGATTACATCTTAGTTGAGTAGTGGATGTGTGATGCTGAGAGGACGGTTGATGGTTGTAAATTGGTTAGATTATAGCTGCATGGTGGTTATACAATTTGTTGTGATGGTTGAGTCATGCTTACTTGATGATCAAATGATGATTGAATCACAACTACGCTTGCTTCCACTTTTCCACCCCATACTATGTGGGGGTGTCCACAATCACAGGTCACGGGATCATTCATATTATGCATATGTTTATCTAGTTTTATTTGTATTTATATTTATATATATACATATACGCTGTGATTCCAACAACCACTGCTTTAGAGTTTTTTTACAGTAACCACAGTTGTTTATCTAAGGGAGTAGATTGACCAGAGGGGATCAATCACTGCTTTAGTGAGGGTGGAATCCCCGGGTACAGTATATACCTGGGGCCTAAGTATCCCTTGTTTTGAGGGGTTTGACCCATAAGATTAAGGGGGTCATCCAAAAGAAGGGATAGCAATGGTCCTTTGGGTTCAGGTACACACTATTACATATCATAGTATATGATGATATATGTATAATTATATATATATATATGTATCACCACACATTCAATCTATCACCATCTTAACCTAATAAACTATCACTAATTCTCACTAGCTTTACATGCAAATACATCTATACACTATTTATACATGCACCCTTCACCTCAGCCACCGCCATTTTTTCGACCTCGCTGCGGCAATGGGGGGCCAGGTTGAGTTTAGTGAAGCTGGGTCTACTCGCCTGGCGTTTGGCAGAGGATCGAGATCCCCAGAGTGCCTTCGACAAAGACGTCGGCGGTTTGGATCAGGGCTTCTATGGGGGGTTCTTAATAGCTTTAAGAGGGGAATATAGTGGTCAATAGTAGGCGACAGTAACCAGCAGTTATTGGGGATGTACCAATTGTATGATGGTTTCTTAATGGTTTGAAAGGGGGGGTTCTTGATGTTTGATAGGGGATAGCCAGCAACAATTATGTCAAACAACTATTAGCTGGTCGTTTCTTAATAGTAGCTGGGTGTACTTCCAAATCATCCAATATTGACCATTGAAAAGCAATCAACAGTTGCTTAAACCAAGCATTTTTGGCTTTGACTATTCTTTTGAGAAACACCCATATTGTTTGAAGATCCATACTGGAATATTGACACCAACACATTTTGGTAACAGTTATATATGTATAATTTCCCCTTATATATTCATATATACTAAGTATACACGTAACTCTTGAGCACATATATTCATATACATCCACGTTGTGAACTCTTCCAAGGCTTCACATCTTTTTACTGTTCGTCTCAGAAGGATCGATGCTTGGGCATCCAAGGTGTTGGACAGAGGCCTTTGATGTTTTTAGTTTTGTTGTGGACTTTACGTGTTGTTTTATGTGTAATCATGTGTAGATTCACGCATCAACGGACACACCTGTTTTGTGTATACACGTATGTGCACACACTCCTCTATATAGACATGCAGATATTACTGCACATGTTGTGGCCACATAGCATTGAACGGCAGATTCATGATGTTTCTGGATGACAAGTACTTACGCTGTGCATGTTCAGTGATGGTTTGTTGTCACGTTTGGGAAGCCAATGGTCAAATGCGATGAACTGTTTTCCCTTGATATCCCTCATATAAGTAAAGCCTGCCGTTGGCTGCCAGGCCTGCGCGAAATTTCTGCGAAACAAATGAATTGTGTTTGCACCAAGAAAAGCATGAGTTTCACAAATGAATTCAAAAGTGTTGGCTTCATCAAGCATGAGTTTGGAAGCATGTGTTTTTCTCCCTTGGAGGTAATTTGCCCATTCGTGGCGACCAAATGGTATGTAGCAAACGCCAATTCTTGTGTTCAGATGCAAATTCTGCACATTGGTGAGAAGAAATATCGGCTGAGAAAGAACTTGGAACCAAACATGGACTGATTAATCTTGCGATGCATCATTGTCTATACGGTCTATACGTATGTATGGCACTGTTGGAATGATGCTTCCATGCCTAAGATGATGCTGAATCAGGGAGTCTAAAAACAGTGGTGACCAGCAATGCGATCTCCGTACAGATCAAGTGGTGCGACACCAAGACGTCAGTGATTCTTGCTGTCAATGGTCATCAATTATTCACTAACAAGAGGCCTTTAACCAAACATGATTGATACTAGTAACAACCTAGAAAATAACCAAGAAAGTAGACAATAAAAGGTCAATAGTTACACAATTTAAACATTGGCTCTAACCCAGAGGGCTTCAACCGAGAGACAACTCAAGGGGTGTAACAAGTACGGACGTACGATCAACAATACGTAATTACGGAAGTTAACACCGGGAGAGTTCACGAATAGTAACATGGCACCAGCTTCGATCTATGGAGATGTTCAACTTGGTGGCTTGATTGACTTTGTATGTTTTTCCTAGTATTCGGGATGAATGGTTGGTTAACTTATATTTTGAGCATGGTTTTGAACCACCAACCGGTCATGAATCTATCAGTTTCACTCTTGATGTCAACAACCCCCGAAGATTGCTAATGATGTTTGGTTAAAGCCAAATCAACGTATGACTTTACAGTGTATTGAGTTAGTAAATTCCTTGTTGTTTATAGTTATTTGATTCTCTCAATAGTGGTTATAATATGTATTTATATTTTTCTATTTTACAAACTCACTTTGAACCAATCTGAATTGCTTCCGAATGGGTTGGCCAAGCCCTTGTTGTTTATCAAGGCCCTGGCCAGACAGAAGCCGTTGTACCATTGCGCCATGTTGCCACGTTGACCAGGTCAGTTCCAACGCCGTGTTCAGAGCGCAGTGACCAACAATCATCCGTTCCTGGGCGGCCATGATGGGAGAATCAAACAACCATAAACCGAATAGTGATTCAGTGGTTAATATAGCAATTCAGATTGGTTCAAAGAACGAAGCATTGATTGTGCAATTGGCAACGACGATAACCATCGATGAGCTAATCACCAGTGAACTAATAGTTACTCTAGAGTGGTTACTAGTTAGAAGAACCATCAATGATGAACTAATCACCGATTGGTTAGGTTGACCTGGTTGCTAGATGTTCTATTCTATTGATTCTTAGGGAATGGTGGTCTTACTTGCAACCGGCACTGATTAACCATTGACTCTCCAATTTGCTTACAAGCATTAACCAACTTAGTTGATGGTGCTACGTGCCTGATGGCTTGGTGGTTAGTTGGTGATTGCTTGCTGATTGTTGGAGCATATTTGCCTTTGGCATTGTCCACCAGTGCTGTACTCCCCAAGCTGAAGTTATTGAAGTGACAGTATTAACTTGGAGGTACACTCGTTGGACGTTTATTTCCTTGTTTTACCCTTGTTGGATCCACAAGTGTTGACGTTATTAATGAGGTTTGCTTTTGAAAGTGGGCTTGCTGAGAGTATGACAATGGATCCAATGTTTGCCTTGGTCAAACCACCTGTAACTCAGCTCCAAAGAAGGTCATTCTCTGAAGGAACTGTTTGGAAAGTCAAGGTTACCTTCAGCAAGGTGATCCGATGGTAATCCCAAGAAAGACTAAGTATACCAACAAGTATCCAAGGTGATTATATAAGTGATTCACCAGCTGGTGATTAACCAAATCCTCTCAAAGTCCTTACCAGCGAATGAATCACCAGCTTGTTCGGAACCATGGGAAGCATAGGAACCATGGGATGCCTCAAAAGCGTCTTGGCTTTGATGGTGAAGTTGACCCTGCTGGTGTCGGAGCTCGAAGGTAAAGAGCTGGTGGTCAGCTTGGTCCAGCATGATTTGGAGATGATTTCCTTGGGGTTGCCGCGATTCCTGGACTGTGATCAACTGGTTGGTGGTAGCTAGGAGCTGGCTGGGTAGCGTGCCCAGGCCCTTGAACAATTTTACGGGGGAGCCAGACCGCTACCAGGAGTGGCCTTACCAAACGATAATAGTTATATATAGTTATTGGGGATTAGAACCTGCAATATCAGGGAAATTACCTATATACTCACTAGCCCATTGATTTGGCTAAATTCTTGACAAACAATACTACTTCATCACGTCGCCGCCGGCAAATAATGTCGCAGAATGACGAAAAGTGCGACAAACTGTAGGAGTTCAGTGCTTGAGAAACAACATCCATTTTAAGGATCCACATTGATGAGATGATCGACAATACCAAGTGCTTACCCAACGAGTTACCTCATGCACAAGCAGCCTGAGTTAAAGCTGCAGAATTGTAGCCACATCATCAGCATCATGATCCATGTTTGAAATTCCATTCTGAATACCAATGTTCACCGAACCAGTGTGGTTTCTCAAGTCATAGGGGACCCCCAAATCATCCACTACGGACTTATAGGAATAAACCATCCATGTTGGAGTCCCCTGTGACTTGAGAACCTCCTATGTTTTTAAGCAGAAGCATCATGAAATACCACGGTTCGCCTAAGTCCAATGGAAAGAAGTCGACCCATCTTCTGCCGGACCCTGAGGTACACCTGGCTGCCAAGTCTCTGGAGGATTCTACGATTGAACTTCAAAACCGCAGCGCAGGTGACGCCGCTTGCGCATCGTGAGCCATGTGAAGCGTGTGTTGCGCAGAGCGCAGAGCTGTGATGGTCATGGCGCTCGGGTTTCAATTTGTTTGAAAGCATAAGTCAATAATCATTGAGAATATTAGATTAACTGTAACTTTATATACTTGATATTTCTTATATTTATATCATCCATGATTACTATATCGTTGCCTTAAACGTTGCTCTGAATATTATTTACCATTTTTGATTTGTTTTTTAGTACTACATATATAGTTATCATTACCAATTGTTATACAGTGAACAAAAACATGCTGCAGGCTTGACAAGATAACGATTCTTACTTGTTTTGCATCACGCAGCACTGAGTTGTCACCTGGCTCAGCTCGTGCACAAAAGCCGCGTGGTGCAGCAATGAGTGTGGGACGGTTGACCCGTTGCATCAAGAGTTTCTCCATCTTTGCCACCAAGAAGGAGACTCTGGAAGATTCCCCAAAATTGGCGGAATCAGATGCGCTACCAATGCTTTTTCCAATGTACACAGTGCCAGTGCGAGAGCTGCTGCAGATGATTCAGGTGAGGCCGCATGAAGAGCTGCAAAGGGATGGTGTGCTGACACTTTTCGACCGAAGCATGGGACGCGCAGCCTTTGTGTCACACCAGTGGATTACTCCAACACATCCAGACCCCGAAGCCAAGCAACTGAGAGTTTTGCAGCATGCCCTGGCAAACATTTTGCGCAAGAAAGGTACAATCTATCCTGAAGTGATTCAAGGCATGTATTTGGCCGGCTCTTCTGTTTCTACTGAAAGCTTCCGTTCACAACCGCTCTTCGTTTGGTACGACTATTTCAGTGTGCCGCAAGGAAAAGACCCGGGCAAGTCTTTGAATTTCCAGGATGTCCAAAAAACCGACAAAGCTCTTGAAAGCATTCCAGCGTACATTGACCGATGCGAGCTCTTCTTGGTCTTGTGTCCGCTGATCCCTTCTCCGGATCGCTCTGAGCTCTTTGGACCCTCAACCTGGGCTAGTCGTGGCTGGTGCCGGACAGAGATCCTGGTGAGGTTGTTGTCACCAAATTCATCTGCCGTGGTGATCAAGAATTCGAATGTCTACGAAACACGTGAGGGTCCTTTCGCTGTGACTTACATGTCTCCTGGAGAGGGTGCCTTCGGTTTCAGCGAGGACAAAGAAAAGATCGGAGAACTTTTGAGAAAGGTGATGAAGCGTTGTTTGAGGCTCTGCTTGAAATCTGAGGATTTTGTTCGTTATAGGCTCTACTTGAACCTGGAGGAAAGTGTCTTCAAAGGTTTCAGCCATTCCCATGAAATCTCAGATGATTTGCAAGCTTCCCCCGCGGAGACGTTCCTTCACCAAAACCTCTTCCGAAGAGTCACAGAGGTCGATCCCGTTGGATATTCTCCACTTTGCTATGCTGCCTTGGGCGGAAATCCTGACCTCATTGGAAGTTTGCTCAAGGCAGCTGCTGATCCAAATTTTCAAACAGGAGCAAGTAATCGATTGATGAACACGGGTACAGGAATTTCAGTGTTGGGCCTCGCTGCCTGGTATGGCAACAGTGAGGCCGTTGCCATTCTTCTGGCTTCCAGGGCTGATATCCATGCAGGGCTGCTTTCTCCACTTGAGCTAGCAGCGAGTGGCAACCAAACAAAACTCGTAAGGCTGCTTGCGGACGCTGGGGCCCGTCCGCATGCAATGGGTGCAGGGGGTGCAACAGCGATCATGTGGTCCAGTCTGCATGGTTTCACGGAGTCTTCTCTTGAGCTGGCTTCCTTGGGAGTGAACCTGTCACAAGCCCTTCATTTTGCGGCCTTGCACCTTGGAAATGCAGAGTTGGTGTTGCAGCTCGTTGATGCCAAAGCCAATGTGAATGAGCCCTTCAGACCCCGAGGCTACACGAAATTATCTTTGCTACTGCACAAACTTCGCCGTGGCCTTCGCTGCTCAGCCGAGAGCTCTTCAGTTTCGCAACTGGCCCAGGACTGCTGGGAGGCAACACCACTGATGCTGGCTGTGATTTGTGGCAACGATGAGGTCGCAGCCGCCTTGATCTCCGCAGGTGCTCGGGTGGATTTGCGGAACCGGCGCCAGAAAACAGCCTTTGACCTGGCTCAGGAACGGGCCCCCCATTTCTTGCTGCAGATGTTGCAGAGCCAAGATGATGGTGAGATGAAGAAGATGGTCTTGGCCGCCGTGTCCAATAGATATCCGGTTTCATGCAGCTTTTAGATGTTTCACCACGTTTCACCAGTTCACCCTGCCGGGTAATTCACGGCCAGTTTCACCGTCGCAGGGCGGCAGACTTCGGGTTTACATGGGAGAAAGAACAGCACTTGCGAGCGGCACACCTCACTTGGGTCACAACTGATTCTGCGACGCTGAGCTGCGTCGTCCATGGAGTGCAACGTACCAGCCGTTCCCCGGTGGCAATGACAAGCTTTCAGGGGGCGTCCCATCTATGGATTCCTGCTTTATCAAAGAACAACAATTGATCAGCAAATGAATCATCTTATTTCATACCGCATGTTAGGTACTGATACTTCCTCAGACCCCATTAATGTTAGAATGAGATAGGTTCGAAGCGGTTATGTCAGCTTCGCCCAGGGATAGCACTTGCATCTTTGGGGGTCCCGTGGAGCCCAGTCCCCTGTGGGGATGTCAGCGCAGCTCGTGCTTCAGATCTTCAATCAGCGGGCAAGCCAGCCACGAGAGTGGACCTTTGTTTTCGCCGGCAAGTTGCCAAAGAAGGAGCGTTTTGCCTCCGTTCCTGTGCCCTGAGGGAACCCTCTATGTCCCCATTGTCATTTGCACTATAGAATGGGGTAGGCTATGTCCTGTATAAACGGGCTTTGGGGATCGTTTTTGCAAGGAATAAAGTGGGTTGAACCAGGCCATTTTGTAGGTTTCAGCTGATTTTCCAATGCAACAATTATTTTGTAGAGATTCTTGGGTTTGTATCATGAATCCTTTTGGGTGTGTGTGTGTGTGTGCAAAGCAGCAAGGGTGGTACACCTCATGATTCTGTAGAGATTCTAAATCTTGCTTGGACGGCATTTTGTGAGGGTTCACTTGACGGAGATGCCGCAGCTGGTACGCCTGCAAAATAACCTGTGATTTACTGGCATGGGGGTTGGCAGGTACCTTGATGTCCACCCTTAACCCCCTTTACAAAAATGATGCTTGATGTGAAGGCATGGGATTTGGTAAGTGGCTTGATGTTGTGGACATAAGATGGCTTACAGAACTAGTACGCAGGGCCCAAAGATAGCTCTGTCTAGTTCACCGATGCACCTGGCTAGTTTTTGGAACCTCCAACCCACCCATTTTGTAAGCCTCTCCCATACTCGTTTTTGTGTAAGCATAAAGTGGGGGCTGCAACATCACCCCCTATACATATGTATACTACACACCCTTTTTTCTATGTATATATATATATATTATATTTTTATTTTCACATATTCAACAAATCACTTTGATCAACAATTTACTTTGTTCAACAAGTCTTTACTTCTATACATATTCATATACCATATTGTTTCCCTTAAAAAGGAAGGTGCCCTCTCGGTGCCTATTAGGTGCTAGCAACTCTTGGGAGCGACGTGGTTGTGATGGCTGCTGGATCTACAGCTGGGGCCATGAAGCATGGTGAGTTCCCAGTTCCCCTGGGGATCCAGCTGTATGTTTGTTGCTGCTAGATGGTAGTTTCTCAAGCCATGGGGGAACCCCAAGTTTGTGGTTGTTTTACTACTATCAATGGTAAATAATGGATGATTTGGTGGGACCCCTATGCTTTGAGAAACACGGTGGATCAAGGGGTGTTAACATGCTGATGATTGTGAAGGTCTCCGGCAGAGCGTGACCAACCGATCAAATGGGATTGAATCAACTTGGTTCAAATGGGTGCGGCTACCCGTGCGATGGTGGATCGAACATTTCCAGTCCAATGTGTGTTTGGAGGAAATTATTCTTTAGGAAAACTCAGGTCAATATCCAAGAGTAGTGAACTTGTCAGAGTGGTCAGCCTTTCAGGTGCACAATTCTTTGCGGATTGGTGGTTTTTAACATTCTGTATTTTCCCTAGAAGTTATAAACAAATGGGTGGTTGACTCATATTTTTCAGAGGGGTGGTTCAACCACCAACCAGTCAGGATTGATTCTTAGGTTATGTGAGGATCCGTGCGCAGTTGGGGTTACTCCTTGCAAATCCGACCGCAGGAAAAACTCATGACGTTGCTGGAGAGTTATTTGGGTGCGATTCCCAACCAGATCCTTGGCACAAAACTGTGCAGGTGAACCACCGGGAGATCACCTTTTCAGAGGGATATCACATAGCAGTTTTGCAAATGTTATCACACCCTGTGAGTTGGATCTACCAGCGGTTTTAGATCATCCTAATTCATCAACAGGATGTCGGTGCCAATTGCTGTTGCTTGAACTGGAGACTCCGTCGACTGGTCGCGGTACTGCAGTGTTCCTTTTGCATGAGCCCGACTTGCCCTAGGAAACCATGCCCACGATGCCCAGCAAGCTGATCGTTGTGAAACCCCCCGTTGATGAACAGGAACAGGCTTTAGCCTACCATGTCACTCTGATGATTTGATCATTGCTACTCACTTTGGCAGTGTGTCAACTAAACAAGTTGTTGTTGAACGTCATCCTCTCGATCAAGAAACGTAGAATTGAGAATCTCACCAATCAAAAAGGGTTTTAGATTGGGAGCTTTGGCATTTGGATTGTAAGTTGACCTAATTACAAGGTATTACATGGTGTTATACTACTACAAGTACTATAAGGTTTTATGACGATGTTTTATGTATGCAAGTATGCAAAATAAAGTGCATTTTTCCAAAGGTCATTTTGAAGAGCATCATACAGGCATGCATGACAGTAGCCGTTATACACATATTTGATGCCACTAGTGGCGGAATAAAGGCTGAGAATCGATGTTGCAACCATCCAGGTTAGTAAGATAGGTTTGTGGGCTTTGACTCTCATTTTTGGTGATGTATCCATTCGCTTCTGGTTGTTGGGGTGAACTTTTCATTTTGCCAACGCTTTCCCGTAGGTCTCTTGGTTGTAGTTTTACAAGCGCAATCTTGACGTGTTTGGTCAAGCACCGCTCTGTCAGGTGGTCAGATGTGAGCTAACCCACTGCTGGAATACAGGTTGTTTATACTGTTTACTTCAAGGTGGAGGCCCAAGCCGATAGCGATTCATCGGTAGCTAGGGTGACTTCCAGTTATGGTACAACTATTGTTACAGGGCTTATGGACCAACTTGCAACTGGGGGGCCCACCTTGTATACGGCAATTCTTCTGCATGTCTTTGCTTGATCCGGAAATGCTCTGATGGGAATTGGAAG
This sequence comes from Symbiodinium kawagutii, assembly GCA_009767595.1. Classification (NCBI taxonomy): domain Eukaryota; class Dinophyceae; order Suessiales; family Symbiodiniaceae; genus Symbiodinium; species Symbiodinium kawagutii. Next base: position 158,451 of record VSDK01002833.1, on the reverse strand, counting down.
CCGCTAGCCAGATCGGCCAGATGTGCTGGCAAATGAGTAAAACGCGCATCAAGCAGGATTGTTATTTTGGCGTTGCTGTTTTCTTGTTTGCTTATGTGACTTACGTGATGTGTTTCTCGTTTGGTTGGTTTTGAGTGAGTTGTTGTTGTTGTTGTTGTTGTTGTTGTTGTTGTTCTCGTTGTTGTTGTTCCTGTTGTTGTTGTTGTTGTTGTTGTTGTTGCTGTTGTTGTTGTCGTTGTTGAGGTTGTTGCTGCTATAATATGACAATTGGCAGTTTCAGTCATTAGGTTTGTCGTTTTTGTTCCTTCCCCTCCCAACTCTAGTAATTAAGAATTGTGTTCACATGTGCTAGCAATCCATATTGTTTGACAAAGCAATGTTGATTCATGTTTGCGATGCAACCAGTGGGGCTTGGTTGTCAATGATGATACGAATGACGCATTCAACATCCATGAACAGTGGAATGTATGAACTATTATTGGTCACCTCCCATGTTAACCATGCGCAGCCACTTCTAACCTCCATTAACCCACCCATTGTTGAACATCCATTTTGTTTCAGTATCGACCATCATGATTAAATGATGACAACATCATGATGCATCAACAGGACAACCATTGTCAGAAACATTTGAACCAACACTCACCCTTGTGGAAGATCCATCGGCTTTAATCATTGTTATTCCCGCTTGAAGATCATCTATACCAATAAACATACAAAGTTCATCATCATCAACCTCAGTTTAAACAACTATGAAACCCCAGTTGCGGTCAACCAGTGCTTAACCATCAACCACCATTCACCAGCATTAACCACCACCAACCACCACTAACCACCATCAACCACCATTAACCACCATTATTTAACCCCTAGCAACCATTCTTCACCACAGGCACCGGTGCTCGGCTCAGGGATGGCTCCAACGTGCGCGCACCTGACGTGGCGTTGAGGGAAGCCGTGACCCCACTGGACTGGCTGCGCCGCTGCGGATGGGAAGTGAGCAGCTAGAAACATGGCTGGTTGGTTGGTTGATAGGGATTTTTCATTTTCCCTAGAGGTTATATAGAGGTTATATAGGGGTTATATAGGGGTTAATGATGGATTATGGCGGTACATAATGGTGGATACGAACTCTGCTTGGTTGGCTTAGAGGGATTTTAGAAGGGTTACATAGGGGTTATATAGGGGTTATATAGGGGCTATATAAGGGTTATATAGAGAATGCTTACTGGCTGGAAGTAGTAGTTGGTGGTTTCTAGGTGGTGGTTTATAGGGATTATATGGGGGTTATAAGTAATAATAGTGGTTGATGATAGGGGATAGTCACCAGCAAACTTATTTTTAAAGAACTACTGGTTGGTGGTTGGAGGTTGGATGGGCTGTTAGCTTCCATGTCTAGTATTTAACAGTAGTGTTTCACTATAATTGGATGGCTTTTTGTTGAAGGATTTTGTTAATTCTTGTTTTTTGATTTTGTTCCCGATTTTTGCTAAAGTCTTGGAATGCATAACACCAAGATGTTGGGATACGGTTGCCAAGCACTGCCAAACACTTTTGCCATTTATTTTTTTGGAGTTCCCTATTTTTAGAAACACCCAGGCCTGTTTTTGAAGCTTTGGCCACGCAACGATGGTAACTTAGCAGTACTGGCAAGCCAATAATGATAATATTCTATACCATAATTAGTAACAATGGTAACAAACTATCAAGGATGGTGAATAGATAGTGGTTAGATCATGTCAGATTTGTACCGGCTGGTGGTTTGATTGACATGTTTCCCAAAGGTTTTGCAAATGGTTCGTTGGTTGACATACATATTTTTTCATAGGGGTTGAAACCACCAACCAGTGTATCAATCAACTACTATTGTTTTTTCCATGCAACAAAAGAGAGGTGATTAACCATCAAATGTACAGTTTTTGGAAATGGATCCCTCAATGGTCATAGTTGTTAATAGCAAGAACCATTGGTTGGTCATGAGCCATTAGGTTATAAGCAGCTGGTTCAACCAACTGCAAACCATCGCTGGTCAACAAGTGTTGGCCATGGCCAACCATTCAGTTTCAATTGGTTATTTATTCATGGCTCACTAATTGTAAACGTCATGAGTCATAATGTTGGTGTCAGTGATGGCCATCAGTTAAAGCTCAATCTGGGAGCTTCCTTATTGATCGTTGATCTACTATGTGAAGAATCGGCTGTGGGTCAAAAGCTTTGTACCCCTGGTTACCATCCCCCAAATGACCAGTCATTAGTTTGTGCAGGTAGGTTCATCCATGCAATTTTGCCATGTGCAATATTCATCCAAAACCAATTGTTGATTGTGGGCACCCTTCGGTAGATCAACCTCGAAATGGAAAGGTACCATATGTTACTGAGAAACCTCAGGAAACCATCAATAAGTGGGGGATTCTTCAGCTAGTCCGGCCTCTACCAGATGGTAATACTGTACCAGTTGATCACAGTTATATTAGGTTTTGTCCAGGAATGATGAATTCTCGCGGTGGGTTGGTTTCCGTCTTCAAATGACCATAGCTGGGGCTGGTTTGGGGTTTCACCATGAACCATGAACAAACCCATGTTTGATCGATCCCGGCGCCGAAACCTGGTGGTTGCATCTTCAAGGTTCATCCCATGATCCATCCGAGCCTGTCGTTGGATGATCATTTCCAACCGAGAAGAAGCCATGTCATAGTTTTTTAGAAGAGGGAACCCACAAAAAATGGATGGTTTATCACTATGAAAGGTAAAAAAATCCTCAACAACAATGATGGTTTATAACTATGAAACCTGGAATGTAACCAAGGTCAAAAGAGGAACCCCCTCGAAGTTTGTCACTATGAAAGCTTAAACATGGCTGATTTTGGGTGCCCCCTCTAAGTTGAAAAACCATCACCTGCTGGGATCGTGGTTGGGATCGTGGTGTCTCTGTCAGTATTGGTTGCCCGCGAAAACATTTTTTACATCGGGAGTAAGCCTTAATAAATCCATGATAAATTAATAAAATCCATAATTAACAAGAGTTAAGCAATGTTAGTCCATGATCGGATTCATTGGGGGGTAATCCTTAACATCACCGAAGAATAGACGGATGACGATGTTCATGATGATGACGATGCTGATGATGATGATGATGATGATGATGATGATGATGATGATGATGATGATGATGCTGGTGGTGGTGGTGGTGGTGGTGGTGAACCTGC
>VSDK01002833.1:130287-155180 GCA_009767595.1 Symbiodinium kawagutii | reverse complement strand
TGCTGCTGCTGCTGCTGATGATGATGATGATGATGATGATGATGATGATGATGATGCCGATGGTGCCGATGGTGCCGATGGTGCCGATGATGCCGATGATGCCGATGATGATGATGATGTTGTTGTTGATGATGATGATGATGATGATGATGCTGATGATGATGATGATGATGATGATGATGATGACGATGACGATGACGATGACGATGACGATGACGATGACGATGACGATGACGATGACGATGACGATGACGATGACGATGACGATGACGATGACGATGACGATGACGATGACGATGACGATGACGATGACGATGACGATGACGATGACGATGACGATGACGATGACGATGACGATGACGATGACGATGACGATGACGATGACGATGACGATGACGATGACGATGACGATGACGATGACGATGACGATGACGATGACGATGATGATGATGATGATGATGATGATGATGATGATGATTGTGATGGTTGTGCTTTGTGTGATGATGACAATGACTTGCCCTGTGTTTTGACCTGGGGCAGTGATTTTTTGCACAAATGTGTTTTCAAATCCCTTGGGTTCATTGACATCAAGTCGTGAAACGGGCACTCAAATTGACTTTTTGCCAAGATGTGTAAACCGCCAACATCCATCAACCATTCTCGGCCATTACGAGTCAGTACCCTCACAGCAAAGCCCATAGCTGCCATAGCTTTCACACCGCATAGTCGCCGCGTGAGGACGTGCAATTTCCAGAAAAGTCCGTGTGGGAAGACGTGCATCTTCGTATGGTGGAGCCCAAGGCCGAGCCAGCCAGGGGTGGCCAGGACCAAGGCTGGCCTATGGGAATTCAATCTGCTGGTCACAAGATGATTGACACGAAGAAATTGAAAACGTTGAGAATTAACGGTGGTTAGGAGTTTGTCTATTTGTGTTTCTTTTCATTAATAATAATATGTGTACGTAAATAAAAAATGTCTTCTATTTAATACATATTGAGGACGAATGATCGAATTTGTTCATGTTTTGGGGATCAGGTGAAACCGTAAACAGCTGAAAGATTCGGTCAGGAGTTGTCCTGGTTGTATCGCAGAGGCAGGAAATTATCACCCACTTTTCAGCTACTTGGATGTGCAGGCCAAGGGTTTGTTCCCAGGGATATAACCATGGCAAATTCCTGTGAAATTATTAACCCTTACAATTTCGATCATTAAGCGGGTACTAAGCGGTGATGTTTTTCCAAGCAGGGTATTCCCCCCCAAGACCCAGGAATGATGTCATGGTGCACTGTTTGGTTTCTGGATCAATTTACTCCTGGAATTAGTTTCCCGACAAACATGTGAGCGAAACGATGGCTCAAGACCAGAAACTACCATGAAGCGTTCAGTCCATATCCAAACCTTTGGTAGTTCTCGTGCGACATGCAGATGGGCACTCACCCATTGAGTACTTTTTTTTCCGCAAAAGTCTTCGGCGTCCCAAAGTTGTATAAATTTTCCCAGCAACGTCTTTGAAGGGGACTAGAGCAGAGGGGAGATCCAACTGTTTTTTCTTCGTTATTTTTTCTGATTTCAGTTCTATATGGAAGTGTTTGAAAACCTTTGTGGGCATGACTTAGGCCTATAGGCATGGCCTTTAATTGTGTGGATACCGACTATGCCTGACCTTTTTGCCGCACATGGTAGCCATATCATGATTTGGTAAACCCTGCTATTGGTTGTTGCTGCAGTGGTTGCTCTTGTTGCTGCTGATCGGTCTGGATCGCAAACCTGACTGGACTATGTGATGACTGTATTTACATGCTTTTACACGGATGCTTCTCAAAATAGAGGACACCACCAAATCATCCATGAACAATCATTTTTGATAATAAACCAAGCATGTTTGGGTACCACTATTTTGAGAGACCACCGCATGTATTTTCAAACATGTCCTTCCCCTTCCACTTGCCTTTTTGTTGTAGGTATCCAGGGAACCCCAAGTAAGTAGGGATGTGTTCACAATAAGTGGAAGAGTAGGGAGTTTTTGTTCACAATTTCAACGGGTATAAGCTACGTACCAAGTGGTCAAGATCTTTTGGGCTGTTGTCATCCTATGCCTGCCGGTGTGTCCCCGTATTTGGCTGTCCTATCTGCATCATTTCCCAGCATTGATGGGCTGCAGGAATGGCATTCTGATCCCTGTTGTTTTCTCAACAAAACTACAGAACTTCTTGTTGTCACGTTTTTTTGTTACGCCCATCGATTTGAATATGACAATCAGAAATTTGAGACAGGCAGGAAAGGTGCTATTGAACCACTACATGACAATCAGAAATTTGAGACAGGCAGGAAAGGTGCTAATGAACCACTACCAAAAGGTAGGATTTGTTCTTGTAAAACTCATACCCATGTAGTCCTTCTCCCTCGTGAAGACCATGTATGGTGTTATTTTCTTTTACCATTCCTTTCCAAGAGTTTCACAAACACGAGATCCTGCTGATCGATAATCACTCCAGTCGAATAATGATTTTAGGGGTTTTCACCCACATTAGAATTGCTATCTACCATGGTTCCTTCTCAGTTGGTACAGGGTTCATGACTCACATTTTATACAGGTATTTACCATGCAGTTATATCGCAAGCAACTAACCCGTGGCCTGCACATCTAAGGAACACTGGTTCTGAACCACCGCACAATTCCTTGAGCTATGGCATTTGTTGGTTGGACGAAGCCAACTGCCGAGTACCAATATCTCAGCCAGATAACCAACTGAATCAGCTCATCAACCAGCTCGACTGACGCATTTGTTGAATTCCAAACTGATACTCAACCAGCCCCAGCACCAGCTCAACAGCGCTGGGCCATGACATCAGAGTCGCCCGCGTCGCCCGCGTCGCCCGCGTCGCCAGGGCAGTACAGTGCTGAGTTTCCCTCTCCAGATGTCCAGCACCTCCAGTGCCGATTCCCTGGACCGCTGCGCCGACGAATTACGAGAGCTGATGCAGCTCCAGCCACTCGACACCCGGGAGCGGAACCATCCAACCATCCAAGCCGCAGCATGGGAAGCTAAGTGATGTGTTTCAAAACGTAGTTGTCCCAAGGTTGATGTGCTCAAAATTCTAAGTTGATCTCATTTCTTTGAACGTGATTGTGCATGTGTTAAAACTAAATGCTTCTTACACAAACGAAATGGTGCAAAACGAGGACCTTATGAACTGCGACCCCTTCGACTCGAGGGGATGCGAAGTGTTCCAGCTTGATGTGATACCTTCCCATATACCCAGGTGCTAGATGCGGCTCCTATGTTTACGAAGCTATAAAATTACTCAGATTTGCAGGTCTCACCATGGAGTCTTCCCTGCACCCTGCACCTCTCTGGTCGCATGTGCAAGAGGCGAAGCTGTTGGCTCTGCATGGGGATCCCCCACGCAGACAAACGCACTGGCCAACCATGAGTCGCCAGTTGGTGGGGTTAAGAATTCTTCATCCGAAGCAACATCGATTGCTTGTGGGTTGGTGGATGTTAATCTCAGACTTAAAAGACGTGTATTGGTTGATGTTGGTTAACTGACTACTATTTTGACGTTATAACCACCAACCAGGTCGCAATGCAAGTGAATTGTGTTGCTTATTTGTGTGTAACACCCAAGAGGACCAGGATGTACCGAGGACCAAGATCAACCTTGAGGATGTTGGATGCCAATCTTATGACTGCCTGAAGCTTTCGAGTCGCCTAGTTTCACATTGTTTCACGAATTGATTGCATGATGTTCGGTATCTGGCTGTGGGTCAGTGCACCCGGCTAGTCCCCCTGGTTCCCCTATCATTTACCATTCTTTTCCCTATGATTGGTTCGAGTTCGAGCCGCCCGGTATTTTGTTGGTGAACTGCGAGCGCCCCGGTCGCTCGCCTTGAAGATCCCTTCCGGAAGGCCCTGCCCAGTGACACGCTACCACTCTTCCCGCCGCCTCCAGGTTGGTGGTGCGCTTGTTGGAGACGCGTTTGGTGGAAGTACTACGCTTCCAACGGGGTCAGGTGCCGGTTCCGGGGTCAATGTGCGACCCTTCTTTAAAGGTCTCCCAGGGCTGGGTGGCCATGATATAGGCCGCTAGGCTGGTGATGCATCACTGTTAAGCATGACTGATTAAACACTAAGCTACTGTAGCTTATATGACACTAGTCAACGCTAGTCTGTAACTTTAAGTATTTGTGATTACTCGCTGAGTAGAGGGAGATTATCATGACCCCGGATTCAGCATGACCACTGCTCATCGATACCGCTACGCATCCATCAACCAGCCGCGCTTTACATCACTTTATCACCAGCATGAAATATCCCAGTGATGCCAAACCTCTAATGGCTGAAGTAACTGCAAGTTGATGTGTGGTCACTTATCATCGATCAACTTGAACGCATGGTTGCGGAGCCACCATCGCGGAGCTCCAGATTGTCACCCCAGTTGGACTTGGGACTTGGTCCAATTCAGTGAAGAAACGACACTGGGGCAAACCAACCTGGAAATACCTGGAAGTAGAACAAATCCATGAAAATCCACGACTTTTGTTGGTTTTACCTTGAAACATGGTGAGTTTTTTCAGTGTAACCAGGTCAGGGACCTCCAGAGGGTAGTCAGCTAAAATGGAGTATGAGGTCACTAGATTTCCAACATTTTGTTCTTCAATTGATGTTTTGCCCATGACTTTGTTCAGCAGTGACAGTGACTGGCTGATCCTCTACCAATTGGAAGATCTCATCAGGGAGGAAAGTGATACGTTTTTTTGAAAGGATCGGATGATTCTGATGATTCATGCCACTTAACGTTAAGGCTGTTAAGGTCAAGGTCGCTAGTAGTGTTGTTCCGGTCGGTAGTGGTCGTCATCCTTGCCACCGTCGTGTGCGCCGGGCACCAACAAACGGCTGGATCATGGCCAAACAGTAGTTTCATTGAAGGGCTATAAATGGGTGTTTGACAAAGTCATAGGGGTACCCCCAAATCATCCTGTAAAAACCAATAATAAACAACCAATTTTGCGGGTTCCTATTCCCTATTACTTGAGAAACTTCCAAAGTCTGTTGAGAGAGTTCTTTGCATAGTATCCATAAGACATCATCAAGATGACCATCATTAATTAAGCATCATTATACTGATACTACTACAACTACAACCATTATTAGTTAATCCATTACACATGTTTGTTTGCTATACTACTGGCGTTCATCTCACCCACTGGGTAAAAAATGCATTTGGTGCCTGCTTGACTGCTAGATCCAGTTCTGAATCAGCATCATCTTCACATATTTTCACCAGCATAGCCTGTGATTTCCAATCTCCCGGCAGGGATCCTGCTGGATCTCGGCCGGAGAACTTGGAGCTGCCGCGTTTTCGCTGGTCACAGCTGTCAGGTGTATTCCGTAGCGGTGGGGACGGACATGGGCCTGTCGCCTCCAAAGATGGGTCATGCGCGGAAAGGAAACCTCAGCAACTCGGCCGGCCGATGCAGAAAATTTCCATGTAGGGTGTTTAAGATTGGCCACGGAAACGACTGGTTCGATTGGTTGGTGGTCGTTGGATCCCTATCATGTTGGTTTGTTTGCTCTTTCTTATAGGGTGTTTGATTATTTTGCTCGTTTGATTGGTTGTTGGATAATATCACAGAGTGGTACGATATGTTCGACATTGCTGGATGGACCAACAAACATTGACTCGGCAACACCACGGTTTTTGGACCCTCGTTGTCCACCGATCAACTTGGTGCGGCTTCGATTGACTAGCGTTCTTGGATGCCTACTGCTTCATGCTGAATATTAGTATAGAAAATAGTCTTTGGTAGATGAGCAACTGGAAATTCACAACTGCCATCGCTGGGCTGCCCAAACGTGATAAAGCTGATGAAAAATCGCCATTGAACGGCAGACCAGAGTGATATTTTTGCTATAACTGGTAGTTTCCCATAGTTACCCTAGTGAACTAACCTAAGGTACCCTAGGGACAATCCCTGGGGGTACCACGGTACCGTGGTGGGAAACTCGGGGAAAGTCGTAACTTTTAACTGGACGTGGTGCGTTGTGAGAATTCACCGGGCCACGGGTTGGTGCTTCGGTTTGGAAACCAATGGGTGATGTTTATCAAATGGTTGATGTTTACCAATATTAATCAACCAACCAGTGGTGAAGCCTAGCTGGTTAATGGCTAATAATAGGGGATAACAACTAGCTATAGGGATATACCAGCTATATATGGCGAGCTGGGTCAAGGCTTTAAGCAACCAACTTTCATGGGGGATAACCACCAACAATTTCATAGGAAAAAACATGCTTAATGATGGGGGAACCAAGGAGACTAAAGGTTTTGACGCATAGCCATATATACTATCATCAAGCAATATTATTTGCTGGTAGATAGCCTGTGTTAAGTTTGTACAGTATGAGTTCTTTTCTGAATAGCAGTATTCACCAGTATGAACCGCTCTTGACCATTTTGAACTAGTCTACTGTTCTTAACCAATTTGTTGGTGGCAACCACTTTCTTTAACATCAAGTGATCATTCAGCATATCATTGACAGTTATCAACCAATCCCACTCTTCACCAACTGGAACTGGATCGACATTTAGCTGAGCCAAGATCAACAATTCTGCCAACGCTGAAACGCCACTGATTGAGCCTGACTGGTTCCCCCAGAACTCGGGTGTGCAGAACTAGGGGTCAAACGCTTCAACCGCCAAACCTCAACTAGTTGGGACGTAGCCCATGTTTCGGCCGAGAAAAACATGGTGAAACCACGGCAGTGCAACTCACTTCGAGCGGTTTCTCCCAGGGAGCAGGGCACCTCCCGTCGTAGCCACGCCGCACCTGCGAGGCGTGAGGTTCGAATGCGACCCCTCGGAGTCCGACGAGTTGGTGGCCGCCACGCGGGAAGTCCTTGGGCGCACACCCCGTGGGACCCCGGGAAACCACGGATCAGGCCTCGTTGGTGGCCCTGGGGGCTGGGCATGGGCAATTCATGTGGTGAATATGTGGGAACAGTGGCTCATGTATTGGTTCAGTGTGAATCATGGTTCAAGATGTGTAGGCTGTGTTGGGGTGTTTTTTCAGGGCTAGCATTGATTCAATATGACCAGTGACAACTGGTTACAGCTGCATCCAGATCCGGAAAAAGTGCGTGAACCAGGCAAACGCTACGGCTGCAAGCTCAATGATGATGTTTAGTAAGAGGGATGTAAACATAGATTTTTTGCATGGTTACTGCTACTTGCTATTGAGCTTGCAATTTTGGTTCTAATCCAGATTGGCAGTTCCATTTGGTTCGCAACTTTGGTTCCAATTTTCAATGAGACAACCCGTGATGACCTACGCCGGTGACGTTGACCACGAATCATGTTCAACGGGTCATCAAAGTGATTGCTGTGACTCTCCCATCCATTGGATGACCATCCCTGGCGATTAACATGGGGGTTTCTTAAGATACGGGAGCCCAAAAATGGTTGGTTACTGCTATAAATGGTTTATAATGGATGATTTGAGGGCACCCCAAACACCGACATCAACAATACCGGTAGACTATGTGCGATAACTTATCATCCCCTGCGCCCGGGAGGCTATTGATAAGTTCTATTGTTGGTCAATCGTGGTTATGGACATTGTGAACGATTGATATGGGTCTATACCTCACGTATCTATCAAAAACCATGTTACATCATTTTACTAAGAATTGGTACACCAACCATGCGGAATGAATCAACACTGATGTCCCACCGAAGTTGATGATAGTTGATCACTACTATCATATATAGATCCATGATTTCCATTGAGTAGCAAAGCAGAGATCCAACATTTCCATAGTTACTAGTTTCAACATAGTTTCCATAGATCCAGCATTTCCATAGAACCATTCGAACATCCTGCTTGTTGATGTTCCAGCTAGAAGTTTCTCCGAAAACATCAGCTATTGAGACCAATGTTGGGAGCCAGATGGGTTGATACGCCCAAAAACCGGCAGGTTGATCATCCCAATGTGAACCATCAACGTTGCCCATGGACCCATGTGCGCATTGCATGTCCTTGTGAGAGATGCGTTGGAACCGTTGACTGGACATGTTTTCTTAAATCTTGAGGTGTCACGTGGCTCTTGGCTGTTCCAAAACATATCCTGGCCCAGCAAAAGCAGCGTTTGGCCATTCTTGAAATAATAGCCTCGTGGTCCAACGGGATCAAAGGGCTAGATGTTTGTTGGTATCCCAGCCACCCAGGGAAGGTACCAGCCTGTGGAGTTTATTGTCATTGTGCTACTTCCCGGAGCTTGATCATGTTGACGCCTGGATTGATCTTATTTCATTGGTTTTTTAGTGGTTCAATATGGTTGGTAGAGGTTATAAACCATATTCTTTTTTGGGGGGGAGAAACAACAATGGTAAAGTTATTTTCTGTTGTTTTTTATTTGGGAGGGGGTACAATTTCAATGGGAAACCAAGGCGCCTATTGCTCAACCAGTTTTTTTTAGATCCTGGGTTGACATGTATTTGTAGTTGCCGGAAAACCTAGCCTGTTTTGATGTTTGAGCTATTCCAGTGGTGTTCAGATTGGATGCTACCTTGAAAACAAGTACCTAAAGACAAATCTATTGAATGCAATGTGCACATTAATGAGATGATATGGTGATGAATGAGTCATGATGTTCCTTTGAATTCATGTCATTGTCATGATGATGTCATTGATGATTACACCCAACTATATCATTGATTCTACCCACATGATTCATGATGTTCTATAGCCATCACATAACCATCACCGTTCAGCCACCATTCAACCACCATTGAACGATTGCCATGGATGAAGATCAGCGTACATCGGATCGCCCCAGGAACTGCAGCGTTTGCGCGACGGCCGCGCAGCCTTCACGGCTGAGAACGTGGCCGCAGCAGTGGAGCAGGTGCGGTGCAGCTGGAAGCCATTATTTTTTGGGGACTTTTGGTGGTTTCTCAAGGGTTTTACAATGGCCAATAGGGGATTCTTCATGGTTTATAGGGGATTAACTTAGGTTTATAGATTGATTAGGGGGGTGTTGTTCAACGGTCTAAAGGGGGTTATAATGGTACATGGTGAGGAAAACCAAGAACAAAAAATGGTTAAACAGCTACTATATGGGCGTTTGACAGCTAATAGGGGTGGAACCATTTCTAATGGTTAGTGGATAACATCCATGAATTATAAGAAGGACATATACCAACTATATGGGAGTTTCTCAAGTCATAGGGGACTCAACAAATGGTTGGTTTATTACTATAAATGGCTTACCATAGGATGATTCGGGGGTATGCCGGGTATGACTTGAGAAACGTCCAGGTGAGCTTTAAGCTTAAGTGATGTTGACCCCTTGGCTTAATAAGGCATAGGAGCCAGTGCATGATGGTGAATCTGATTGTTGATGGGATTTTGACAATGGTTAACCCCTTGGCTTAATAAAATCATAGGTTTTTATACTGGCTTATAACCATGGTAATGAGGGATTCGCACAGTTGAGGAGCGGTTGATTTTGAACCCTTGGTAACACGTAATGATAAGCCTGTTATGGTTGAATTATTATCCTTAAATATACGTAGTTTATGTTAGTTTTAAGCATTGTTTATTTGATCGATTGACTAATTATGGCCCATGTGTTTCAGAGGGTCGAACGCACCAATCAGTTAAACAAGGGTTAGATAATGTCGAGATAGTGGTGAACAATGGCTACCAGGCTACTAGTGACATCGACCAATAGTGGCTCATTGACTTTGATTAACAATAGATAAGCGTGCTGAAGCATGACTCTTCTGGATTCAGTGGGGTTGATTAAACGGCTTTAGTATTGCTCAACCAATGTGCAGTACGCGGGTTTGTCACAACCATACAAAAAACGCTTACAGATTTACATTAGGTTATCCCTACAGAAATTATTCTGCCCTTTTTTGGCAGTGCCAGGATTCGCCCGCCGTGGTTCATGGCAATCACGACATTAGCTGACCCTGTCAATTAAACTTGAACTCTATAGTTGGCACAGCGGTTATCGAACGGTAGAGCCATGGTACATTGACTACTTACCCTTTGGCAAACTAACCTGGAAGCTAAACATCACATTTGTTTAATAGGTCAAACCAGTAAAACCGGTTGGTTTTCCACGCAACCAGGTTAGTTTGTCAGTGTGCAGTGGTTTGGGTCATAACCCCGTACCCCTGGTTCCCCTATCATTAACTATTGCTTCCCTCACTATGGTTGGCCATCATCCTTCATAATTGGTTGGTTAATAGTGACCCATAGCTGTGTAAATTACAGTGAAATTTTTGATTTTGGTGACATGATCCATGGATGATTGTGTTTGTCGAGCCAGGCACGGTGCCACGCATTAAGAAAGGGTACCTGCCTTGCCACCGCCCTTACAGACCAGCAATGAGCCATTATCAACCATCAGCTGGGGGAGCGGGCATGGACCAAGTGTGCGCAGCCATTATCAACCATCAATTAGCCTTTATCAAGGTACCTGCCAGACTGATGGGATTTTTGCTAGACTTTAACTTTTACTAATTGAGGCCATGATTTTAGAGGCTACGCCTTGATTTTACCGCAGAACTGCCTGGTTGAACGGACAGGATCGACGCGAGTTTGAAGAATTGATCCACACGAACAGTCTCTCGTTGAGTCGGCAGCCGCTGCGCTATCAGTTTCAACGGACGGGCGTCATCCTTGAGTGATTAGGAGGAGAACAAGCTAGTAGTTATGGTAGATATAGCTGCAGTCAAATGGCTTATTAACCAACTTATAACTTTGAAGTGAAGTTCGTAGAACAATCAACCAACAAATCTGCAGTTTCAGTACCGGTCGGTCGCTGGGAAGTTTTATTGCTGGTTCATGATGTCAATGCCCTGAGACATATTACTCTCAGAATTTTGTTGGATTGTGAGCCATTTGTGGGTTCGGGGGGGTATTGTCTTGCTGAAACAACCAGCCATTGGCAACGCATTCCAGAATCAGGCACATGGCTATTGAGCTAGAGTGATTACAATTGAAAGGTCTTGAACTATCCTGAACTGTGATGAACCATCATTAATTCCCATTATACAATCATGTGACTGACAAGCAGCTTATTTGTTTACCAAATGTTGCGTTCAATATGGTGGTTTCTCAAAATGGGGGTACCCCCAAATCACCCTTGTTTAATCATTTACTGTAATAAACCAACCATTTGGGGGGTTCCCTATTTGAGAAACTACCATATCAATGTGTTTGGTCATCCCAACCAGTGGCTTGTAACGACAGGTCTTCATTGACCACTTCCGCATGGCATGCGGTGTGGACTACTTGGTGGGACCCACCAATCTCGCGGCACGGCGCTGTTGGTTGCCCATTCCAGTGCCTGGTTTTATGCCTCGCTGGTGGGTTACAAAGCCCCATATACTGGCTAAAGAAACAACTTCCTAGAAAGAATAGCAAGGAAAAAATTCTGCTCTTGACATTGTTCCATGGCTCAAAGCTGAGATTGTCACTACCATGGGAACAGCGATAGAAGCTACCAGGACTAAACCACTACAACCAATATGTTGTGAGTTGTTGTTGATGGTCATTTTTTCAGTTTTTCACCATCAACATGTATCGTTGTTGCTGGTTGTTGTTGATGATTGATTATTGTGTTCATTGTGGCTGTGTTTTTTTCACCATCAATCGACACAGCGATGAACAATAATCAATCATCAACAAATGTTCACCACTGTTGTAATTGGATGCCAATCAACAATCGTCAATCAACAACCACCATTGTTCACCACTTGGCTGAGGCTGGTGGGCTGGAACCACTCTGGACCTCTACTTTTCCCGCTGCTTCGTCGCGCAACCTGACGTGGGAAGTGTCATGTCGTTGTGGTGGAGAGCTCGGAAGGACATGGTTGACATGCTGACTTCGCTGCAAGATGTGGAGAGATGAAGCGTGTCAAGCAATGTGGTCGCTGTAGGGGGATGGACATGTCCAGATATTCGTTCGGATCCAGATGTCACTGGCAAAGCCACGCACTGGTGCTGGTGTTGGTGGCAGGTGGGGACCCAAAATAGCAAGGATCTTCCAAGTCTGGTGATTTTCCTTCATTGCATGTCACACATTTGTATACACACATATTGATTTTTCACATGTATTGATACATCTATCCATCGGAAGCACATAGATTGTTCTACTTGTAAATATATGTGTTCTTTGCGTTTATGTAGGTATATTCTATGTAAGTAAAGTGATTTAGCCATCTCCGTAAATCTACATGTGTTTACATATATAGATACATGTATATACATAAACATATATATATATATTGATATAAATATAATATGTAAATATATTTTCTATTTGTATCTATCTATATCTATTCACATCTTCCAGCTCTGGGTTTTCCCCTGGTTTCCGTTCCTCGCTTCCAGGAGGTGCTGGACGCCTTCAACGAAAGCGTGGCTGCGCAGGTCTTGGCGACCGCTCTGCCCGAGACAGGGCACTCCGTGGTGGTGGCCATGCGACCCAAGGGCGGCAAGGCGCCGACGCGGCGACGCGGCGCGTTGGATGAGTTGTTCCGCCCGTGTTGGTTGGGTAGAACTGGCTATGGGCCAATATTAACCAACAATAATAGGGGATAAGAACCAACAGAACTATAGGGAAAACAAGCTGGTTAATGATGGGGGAACCAGGGGGACTAGCCGGGTGAACTGACCCACTGCCAACTCGTAAGTGGATAAGTTGTGTAAATCTTAAGTATTCACTGCAGTTGTATTTGATTTCTGGTTTTTTACTACAACGATACTCCATCCACAACAGAACTACGGTTGTGTAAAGCTGGTTTAGTTGTTCAAGAGTCTTGGTACCCCACGTAAATTAGAACGCAATGCCAGTATTCATGAATCTTCCTTTGGGTTTTTGCTTGGAGAACTAGGTTCTTGATATCTCAGCGATATGGTGGTTTCTCGAAATAGGGGTAACCCTGAATCATCCAATGGTAAGCCATTTATAGTAAGTAAACCAACCAGTTTTTGAGTCCCCTATGACTTGAGAAACCACCATAATATAGTTGGTATATCCCCATATCCTAGATGGTTACCATCCCCTACTGTTAGTTTATCATTATTAATGATTGTGATATGATATAATTCTATTATTAGCCGAGAAAGCCAATATAGTAGCTGTATAACCACTATTGTTGGTGATTTTCCCTCTACCATAAACATGCCCTATGAAACGATTGAGAGCCCCCCATGTCTCAGCCATATGGGCGTCTCTCAAGTCATAGGGGATCCCCAGTCCTCATCCAGTTTATTGACAAAGTATAGCAATAAACCAACATTTTTTTCGGGTACCCTTATTTTAAGAAAGCACTATCTAGTTGGTATACATCTCCTATATACTTGATGGTTTTTATCCCCTATGAGTAGCCATTATAAATGGTCGTAAGCACCATATCAATGGGACATGCCTTCCATGCCGCCTTGGAAGTGCACCGCGTGCACCGGCACGTCCCAGGTGCAGCAAGCGACTTCGTCGTAACACTAGCGGGGCACCTGCAAAAGACGCAAAGACGACGCGCGTTTCCAAAGGGGTGAGATGCAGCGCAGGGCTGGGGATACCTCCCATCATGACAAGATGATCTTTATGAAAAATGGAGAAAGATCATAAAATCACATGGATGATTTTGCAGGGATGCATCTCATAAAATCACCAGTTCTTGAACCGGAAAGTATTTGGTGTGGATCAATGCTTCTGTCCAAAGTCAATGCTGGAAATGCCATGATTCTGGTGATTCAGCAGGCATTGGAAAATTAGCACTGCGATATGCAACTCACTCAAGAATGGAAAAAATGGATGAGGAGATAATTTGCAGCGCATATTTTTTGTTTTACATCAAGCTGCAATCATCCCACGGTCATCCATTGCAGACCTGCCGAATGGGGAGGGGTAATCTATATTGTTAACTGCAAGAGGAAATCCAGCCAGAGCCCAGCCATGTGGCTGGTGGCCTCCCGAAATTGGTGGGTGGTTTATGGATGTCCGAATATTCCATAGGTTGTTTTACTTGTCCAGTTTCAGTAAATACACTAGCATCAAGAGGTGTAAGCTATATATATATATATATATATATTCGGGAAACATTGACAAAACCTGCCGCCATTGTTCGGGTTCACTACTGGTTAGCTTCTTCACTGAAATGGACAAGCTGTTGGTTGTGGTTGTTGTTGTTGTTGTTGTTGTTGTTGTTGTTGTTGTTGTTGTTGTTGTTGTTGTTTGGTCGTTGTTGTGGTCATTGTTGTTGCCATTTTTTCTGGGGCGTGGGGGGGAGGTTCGGGGGTAGTGCCGGGCGAGATGCTTGCAGGGGCTGACTTCCCATCATTTCTGCGGGTTTCTTGGTCCCTGACTTGGGCCAATCAGAATCTCTTGCCTGCCAGTTGCTTTCCTCGCAGCCAATGGTTCAATACAATTCAACACATCGGTGAGCACAATGATAACATGAACAAATAGCCAAGAAAACAAACAAACCAGCTAACATGCTTGTTATGGTGATTCTGTTGGCTTAATGTCAACTAGCACAAGTATCATTCTTAACCGTAGCCCATCAGGTAATCAGAAGTGTTTCATGACGACCGTGGCCCTTAAGAAGTTGCTTCAGCGCAGCTACTTCAGCCGCTCACTAAACCAGCTGACAAGTGGCGGAGCCGACACATGCCCAGAGCCGAGGTTAGAGGATGCAATGATGGTTCATCGCCATTTTTTGCATTATTGACGCATGGTAAATGATGTTTGATAATGTATGATTATTTCATATTATGAAATATCGAGGTATAAGACTGTTTGCCGAGCCTAGCTGTGTTGATTTTCATCCAAGAAGAAAGCTCTAGCAACTCACTCAACTGAAGCACCATGGGACACAGCCAATGATTGATGTTGAATTAGAGCCTCATCAAGGTCGGCCTGCGACCGGGAACGTTGGAATGTGGGGGGGGTTGAGAAGGTGATTTCTCAAAATCTATTCATCAATAACTATAGGTAGGTACTTTGAGAAGGTGATTTCTCAAAATTGGGCCCGGCCAACCCAAACGATCGTTTATTGCTGTTATTGGATGATATGGGGGGTCCCCGATGGCTTCAGAACCCCTCACATTGCTGCAGATCATCCCGTAAAGCTATGATCCAGGATCCATGCGGAGATCTCTGACAAAGCCCCTGTAGCCATGGATCAAGTCACCCACCGTCCAAGAAATTGGTGGCAGCCGTGGTTTTCACAGCTGGGGGCAGATCCCTTGACCTACATAATATGTGAAGCACCAAGCGTTTCCTGGTGAGTCCATCAATCAGCACCAAGCACTCTTAATCATTATCATTAAGCAGGTTTATGTAGAGCCTGTGTGGCTGTGCAGAGTTTTGAACAACCCTACGAGGTGGAGGAAGCCCAAAGTGACCCCAAGCCAATCATGAGCATATTTGGGTGTTTCTCTTGGGATCCCCGAAAAATGGCTGGCTTATTACCTATCAGTTGTTGATAAAGGATGATTTGAGGCTAGCGCTATTTTCAAAAACCACTCTTTGGAGCAGATTTGACCATGGCGACATTTCACCACCGGTACCTCTTAGCCAACGCCTAGATCACCAACTTGGGAATTCCGGTTGGTACTGTTTCATGGACGAAGAACCAATCACTTGAAGCTTAATTAAATTAAGTTTTTCTGAATCCGTACTCTTGACTTGATGATGATATGGTTAATTGATAGATGATATCCAGTTCGTCTAAATCGAGTTTTTTTGAATCCGTACTGTTGACTCTTACTCCCCCAGGTTGATTCATGATATGGTAGTCAAAGGCAAACCTAATCGTTGCACGTGGTTGGTTTATTCCTGTTATTTTTTCTGAATTGTGGTTACTTGACCCCAACGCGAGAAATATCCAACAACCAATCAGAATTGATCCCTTTTGTTGGTGTTTTGTTGGTGAACCTTTTGTTGCTTCTAGTCTAGTGCCCCTGGCCCTTGATGGTTAACCCCTTCCCAACCACCTCCCCCTGGCTGCGTGGATATGAGGGGTTGACGCTGTAGGTCAGTTCCACAGCAGCGTTTTCTGAGCGCAGTGATGGACAATTCGTTGCCAAAGAAGGACCAATTAGTGTGAGCCAGTTGATGGCTGATGGCTGCTAATGCTATACTTGGTGGTTGGTGGTGCTTAGTTGGTGATAGTCGAGGCTGGTTGGTGATGGTTGGAGTAGCATGGCTTATTATTCGTGGACCATCGATCCCAAGCTGCGCTCATCGACCCCTGAGGCGCAACCTGAGGGCGACTTCCGGGCAGGCGCGGTTGGAAAATTGACCGCACCGTGAAGGGCATGAAGGGCAGGGTGAAGGACATGGTGCAGGGCATGGTGAGTGAAGTAAGATGAAGTAAAGGTGCTGTTTGCCATACGAAGCAGTTGTAAATTGTCATGATGATTGACCACTTCGCGAGATGATGAACATCTGATGAAACATGATTGGATCCCAGGGCTTGGACAACTCAACAAAATCATGACGGATCCTTCTTCGCAACGCGTTGCGTCATGTTGACTTGTTGGCTCAGCCTTTCCTCAGCCCCTCTTTCGATTTCTCTTCACATGTGCCGGGCCGTGGGCCATGAGGGTCGGAATGGTGACCCGTTTCATCAAGTCCTTCGGTGTTTTTGCGAAAGATGAGGCTTCAGAAGGTGAGCCTGGAAAATTACAGGAACCAGATGCGTTACCGATGCTTTTTCCAATGTACACAGTGCCCGTGCCAGAGCTGCTGCAAATGATTCAGGTGAAACCGCATGAAGAGCTGCAAAGGGAGGGTGTGCTGACACTTTTCGACCGTAGCATGGGACGGGCAGCCTTTGTGTCCCACCAGTGGATTACTCCAACACATCCAGACCCTGAAGCCAAGCAACTGAGAGTTTTGCAGAGTGCCTTGGCCCAAATTTTACTTGAGAAGGGTACAATCTATCCTGAAGTGCTCCAAGGCCTGTTCGATGCTGGCTCTTCTTTGTCCACTGAAACCTTCAGTTCACGGCCACTCTTCATTTGGTATGACTTTTTCAGCATGCCGCAAGGAAAAGGCCCATGCAAGGATTCCCAAGAGACTGACAAAGCTCTTGAAAGCATTCCAGCGTACATTGACCGATGCGAGCTCTTCTTGGTCTTGTGTCCGCTGATCCCTTCTCCGGATCGCTCTGAGCTCTTTGGACCCTCAACCTGGGCTAGTCGTGGCTGGTGCCGGACAGAGATCCTGGTGAGGTTGTTGTCACCAAATTCATCTGCCGTGGTGATCAAGAATTCGAATGTCTACGAAACACGTGAGGGTCCTTTCGCTCTTGCTTACATGTCTCCTGGAGAGGGCGCCTTTGGCTGCAGCGACGACAAAGAAAAGATCGGAGAACTTTTGAGAAAGGTGATGAAGCGTTGTTTGAGGCTTTGCTTAAAAAATCTGAGGACTTTGTTTGTTACAGGCACTATGTGAACATGCAGAAGACTGTTTTCAAGGGTTTCTGCCATGCCTGTCCAATCTCAGATGTTGATTTGCACACTTCCCCGGCCCAGACTTTCTTGCACCAGAACCGGTTCTCAAAAGTCACAGACGTTGATTCCGTTGGGTATTCTCCACTTTGCTATGCTGCCTTAGACGGAAATCCTGACCTCATTGGAAGTTTGCTCAAGGCAGCTGCTGATCCAAATTTTCAAACAGGAGCAAGTAATCGATTGATGAACACGGGTCCAGGAATTTCAGTGTTGGGCCTCGCTGCCTGGTATGGCAACAGTGAGGCAGTTTCCGTTCTTCTGGCTGCCAGGGCCGATATCCATGGGGGTTGATGTCTCCCCTTGAAGTGGTAGCAGCCGGCAACCACAGAGAACTGGTCAGGTTGCTTGGCAATGCTACTGGCCGTTCTGATGCAGTATCTATGCTTGGCGCATCAGCGATCATGTGGGCGAGCCTGCATGGTTTCATGGATTCTGCTCTTGAGCTGGCTTCCTCAGGAGTGAACTTGTCACAAAGCCTTCATTTTGCTGCCCTGCACCTTGGAAATGCAGAGTTGGTGTTGCAGCTCGTTGATGCCAAAGCCGATGTGAATGAGCCCTTCAGACCACGAGGTTTCATTCATTTGCGATTGGAAAAGCTTCGCGATAGCCTTCCTGGCTCAGCCGAGAGCTCTTCCGTTTCGCAACTGGCCCAGGACTGCTGGGAGGCAACGCCACTGATGCTGGCGGTGATTTGTGGCAACGATGAGATGGCAGCCGCCTTGATCTCGGCAGGTGCTCGGGTGGATTTGCGGAACCGGCGCCAGAAAACAGCCTTTGACCTGGCTCAGGAACGGGCCCCCCATTTCTTGCTGCAGATGTTGCAGAGCCAAGATGATGGTGAGATGAAGAAGATGGTCTTGGCCGCCGTGTCCAATAGATATCCGGTTTCATGCAGCTTTTAGATGTTTCACCACGTTTTAGATGTTTCACCAGGTTTTAGATATTTCACCAGTTCACCTTGCCGGGTGCAATGAAAATCTTGAAGCAACTTTTGGCATGGAGCGCCTACCGTGGCCCACGTTGATGCCCGGAATCCTTGGTTTGGGATTTTTGCTACACAAAGATCGCATATTGCTGGTTGGTGGTTTGAATCGCATAATTTATAATTATTACCCTGGTTGGTGGTTTGAAATTTCAAGCATGTTTTGTTTTCCCTATAGTATTACCAAATGGTTGGTTGGTTGACAAATATAGGGGTTGAAACCACCAACGACTTATACAGTTATATATAGTTGTAGCTAGCATTATAGTATGCAATAGTAGTTGTTCAAGAGGGGTCGTTGAGTCCAACTGGTACCAGTACCTCACGTAATTTTGGAAACCAACACCTGAATCCTGTCGACTGCGTTCTTTGGATCTCAGCTACAAGGCACTGGAGCTCCACGGTATGATCAGCGTGTCTAGGGTGCAACCGCAACTTAAATGCCTTACAATCCCTCCATCATCAAGTCCAAGTAATCAAACTGGCAAGATCTGGTCCCTGGCAGAGATTTATAGATGTTTGTCGAAAATGATTAATGCCTGAGGCTGATTCAAAACTGGTGAGCAATGACTTTCATAGTGGTTGGTTGGTGGTTAGCTGATATAACCATTCGTAGTACTAAACCAACCATAGCTTTGGAGGGTGGTGATCCTGTGAGTTGGTCGGCCCCTATTGGTGGTGGGGTCACCACTGGGGCTGTTGTTGATTTCATAGCGGGAAAGCTAGTCCCGTTGAGACGTGTCAACATGAGCGAAGACAACGAGGGATTTGTTGGAATTTCTTTTCTCAAGATTCTCAAGCTATATCCGTTGTAATTTTTTTGGCTCCAAAACGTTGGAAGGTTGATTTCTGGCTTCCCAAAAACTCCTCGTTTCCAACCATTGGATTTGCGACAGCTAGTTCTCCCAGCATCACACATGCCATGGCCAGTTTGGAAGTAGTCCCTTGGTTCAGCTTCCCAGGTATGACACTTTGCATTGGCGGTGCCAGCTCCAGCAAAAGACAACAGGGGCCTTGTGGGAGCAGCGGAGGGATGTCATCCGGAGTAGCTCCACTCATCCCTTAAGATAATGGTGATTCAATGGAGAAACATTGTGGTTTTGGAGATGGGATCCATCTCAGAATGGTGGTTCTTCAAGGCATCTTTTGCGCCGAACAGGGTTTATGTGACGAAACCACCCACGCATGAAAATGTCATGGTTCTACTAGATTCCGAAGGCTTTTGACAATTACAAGTAATTGCACATGTAAAATCCCAAAGCGCAAATTATACATACACCGGACAAAACACGCAGGTTCTTTGTTTTGCATCCAGCTGCTATCATTGAATGCAAAATCCACCTGATCCCAGCCATTTGGCTGGGGGCCGACTGCAACCGAAATTGGGGGGCGGTTCGTGGATTGTTGCATCCTCCATAGCTTGGTGTTCCTGTTGACCGGCAGAATTTAGCGATTGATGTTTGCACATCTCATAGCCAGGTTAGTTTAGAAGAGGCTAAGTTTGAACGGTTGCTGAATGCAACTAACTAGTTGTTGCCCTCATGCATTTGTTGCGGACGGTCAGTCGGCCGACGAGAATCTCCAGATGGCCTGCCAATAGTTTCCGTTCATGGCTCAAGGCAGAAGTTGCAGCCAATGATTCAACACAGTAAATACATCGGTCTGCACGGCACAACATGAACAACAACCACCAGAACAAAACTCATCAGCGAACATGTTGCTTCTGACGGCTATGTGGGGCTATGTTAGTTAATCATCAGCTAGCACAACAAAGTACAACATAGAACAACTGTCATTCACAACCGACATAGCCACTGAGCAAAGCTTGACTGTTTCATAGTGACTGTAGCCCGCAGCGAACAAGTCTTGGAGCGCAGCCGCGTCTCAAAAGTTGAGACTTTTCACAATGGACATGGCATCCAGTGATACGTTTGGTCATGGTTTAATCCCAAGAAATAGATACAGGCGCAAGGCATCAAACCAGCCAGATGTTGACAACAAAAAGCAGCTGATGGGTGATCAACAAGGGCTTATTCGCCCACGCTTGCCAAGAACGAGGCTTGATTGGAGGTACACAGCTGTTTGCCAAAAATAGCAAGTCTTGTTGCCAAGCAAGCATATTAATTTGCCAAAAACAGCAGAGAGGTTGGGAAAACTGATAATGAACCCCTAACTATGAATATCCCAAGAATAGCTACAGTAATCATCTAATGTGTTTTTTCCGAAGAATTCGTTGTAGCATCAGCATCCATCAGCCAAGAAGTCGTCTCATTGCATAGCTACCGCCGCGGGGCGGTTCGTGATGGCTCAGTCGTGCTGAGCCATGCCGAGGTCATGGACGGATGCGACGATGAGATGGGGTTGTAGTTCCAGAGATCTCCCGGTGGCACTCTTCAGGGAAGCACCAAATCATGCAATGGAAACCAGGCATTAATAAACCCACCATTTCTGGGGCTTCCTATTTGGAGAAAGGAACAGATTTGATTTGGCGAGCTGGTCAAGAGTTTAGCCAGCTGTCATGGACAATAGTGAGCCAATCCCAACGGTTGGACTAGGAACTGGTGATGGCTCTCAGATACGAACAGCTGAGGTACGGGGGTCACTGACCCCTAGAACCAGGGCGAAAATCATCAGTTGCCAAGTGCGGATGAACATCCACGCAGTGCCGAGGCATAGCTTCCTCGTGGTACCACCAGCCACTCCTAAGGCAATAAGTGGGCGTTGTTTTAAAACCCCAAACCATATACTGTAGTTGAACCTGCTAGTACACCTCTTCAATTTATTTACATTGCCGTGAAACCAATTGCTTTTTGATTCATAAAGATCTGGGAATCTATGATTTTATAGTTTGAATCAAACTGGAATTCATATAAATCCTCAGATTGTTTGTCCAAACTATAAATTTCCCCTCCTACTGTCTCAAGCGCCGACCGCCAGATGTATGCCCGCGTGGCTCACTGGGCTCACCATTTTCGCGGTGGCGCTGCCTTTGCCAAGCCTAGGCAGGGTTGCTGTTGGTTCTGAGGGTTTGATGACCGTCTAGTTGGTGGTTTTCAAACTGTTCAAACATGTTTTATTTCCCCTAGTATTAACTTCAATGATTGGTCGGTATACGAATATTTTTTACAAGGATTGAACTATCAACCAATGGCTGAATGATTGTTGAAGAATGGCTCAATGATGCTAAATGAATCTAAATCATGGTTCAATCATGGTTTGATGATGGTTGCACGATTGCCAAACTTGATGGTTTACCATGGGCCGGTTTTCACGCGTGTTTTCATGACGGCTGATAGACATTCAACAATGTCAGTCGTTTAATAATGATGGTTTAGCTGCGGGTCAAAACCTTGTACCCCTGGTCCCCCTATCATTAATCATTGTTTTCCCTATGATTGGTTGGTTAGTATCTCCTATTATTGTTGGTCAGTATTGACCCATAGCCAAATATCTCAAAATTGTGGCCATCATTAACCACTATTTTCCCTATCATTGTTGGTTCCCATTATTGGTTGGCCAATATTGACCCGTAGCCGGGCTAGACCATACTTCACGATGGTCGATGAACTGCGCTGCTTGTAGTTCTGCCCGAAGGGGACCGCTCACTGCCGTTGTGCCCAAGTGCTCCATGTCGAAGCACTGAACCAATCCTCGATGTCTTTTTATTGAAAACGGCAAGGTAACACTCGTAGCCGGATGGCGTTCAATCACAAAACTCAGAGACATTTCACAGAGGTTGGTATCTAAATAGCGACGGACTTGTTTCCACTATCGAGTGATGCTGGTAGATTGGTGGTATATGGTAGTTTCTCTGGTTAGTAAAGGTCTATTTTGATAATAATTGTCTCTACTTACCTTTCCTGGTACGTACATATTGATGATTTGATGTGCGCAGCACCAGTGACGCAGGCGCTACGGCCAACCGCCTGGTGTTGCCTTTGACCGTCGGGGACCTCAACAGGAGACGGTTGAGGGAGGAGCTGCGCCGTATCCAGTGCCACCCTTTTTTTCGCTCGGAGGAGCGAGGACAGGAGCTGCCAGGAGTGGTGTAACCAAATGGTAAATGTGCAAACAGTTGATATGGTGGTTTCTCAAAATAGGGGACCCAAAAAATGGTTGGTTTATTGCTATAAATGACTATTAAAGGATGATTTGGGGGTACCCCTATTTTGGGAAACCACCATATGATTAATTGTAGGGTAATGTTTATGTAACATACCAACATGTCTCATCATGTATTTGTAGTTTAGTCTTAGATAACTTTCAAAGCGCATGCGGAAAAAATATCTACGTAAATATATGTAATATGATTTACTGTAATTATCTATAGAGCGAGTGGTATTCAACTGTACCCATATCAGCTTTTTTTTAATTTTGTGCATATGTAAATATGTATATATGGTCCAGTGTTCCTTGGCCCCCCTCCCCCCCCCCAGGCATGGGTCATGGGTCCCCCCTCCCCCCCTGTGGTGTGGTAGTTGGGTGGGTGGGTGGGTGGGTGGGGAAGTAGGATGGTATTCTATCAGTTGTATATGGCTATTCTGGAAGCAAATAGCAATACACCCCCACCCCCTGTGGTGTGGTATTCTATCAGTTGTATATGGCTATTCTGGAAGCAAATAGCAATACACCCCCACCCCCTGTGGTGTGGTATTCTATCAGTTGTATATGGCTATTCTGGAAGCAAATAGCAATACACCCCCCCCCCCTGTGGTGTGGTATTCTATCAGTTGTATATGGCTATTCTGGAAGCAAATAGCAATACACCCCCCCCCCCTGTGGTGTGGTATTCTATCAGTTGTATATGGCTATTCTGGAAGCAAATAGCAATACACCCCCCCCCCCTGTGGTGTGGTATTCTATCAGTTATATATATATATAGATGAGTAGTGATAGCAAGCAGGAAGTAAATGGGCAGATGGGTTAGTACGTGCTGCACATATCTGTGGTGTATTAGTAGTAGATAAATCCCATGCAAAGAAATATGTAGCAGATAAGCAAGTACGTAGATAGGTCAGTTCGGTGCACGGGTAGTAGATGAGTGTAATTAAAATACTACGTAGTGGTATGTACAATAGATAGTATGCACATATTTGTGCATTATAAAAGCTCCCTGATGCTGCAAATAGCATGCGATTGGGAGGCAAAAGCTCCGAAACGCTGCAAATAGCGTGCAATTGGGAGGCCAAAGCTGCCAAATGCTGCAAATAGCGTGCGAATGCGAGGCTAAGGCTCCAAAATGCTGCAAAGAGCATGTTCCTGGGGGGGGGGGGGGCTGGGAACACGGAGCACGGAACCATATATAGATGAATATACATTTTTGTATACATGTGTGCACCCATGCAAGTAACCCTCCTCCCTGACATTTTGAATCTAGGGATCATGGGTGCCAAAGCCTATTCATGCCAGCAACAAACCAGCAGCACAATCAACAGGAAAGCCATTGTTGTGAAAATGCAGGTGCTGCTCAACATATCGAATATGGGGATCAGGCACCGTAGTGTAAACGGGTTTGATCCCGATTGTTCCATGCCTATGGATGAGAGTAGATTGATCCAAGCCCCAATTTCAGTGGTGTTGTTGTGGTGGTAGTTATTGTTGCTGTGATTATGGCTGTTGGATTTTGCTGCTGCCGTTGCTACTTGTGGCTTGGTTGTATATGGCTATGGGTCAATATTAACCAACCCAAAATGAAGGGATAACCACCACCAATAATAGGGAAAACAATGTTTAATGATGGGGGAACCAGGGGTACAGGGTTTTGACCCACTGCCATGTATATATGTGTGTTTTGTCAGCTGTTTTGTTATTGTCATCATCGGATTTGTGTCAGCACATTCAAGCAACAACCAATGTTGTGTGGACACTCCGCAAGTTGAAGCAAGTTGGATGAGTACTTCACATTCGAAAAATCCAATTAATCCCAAATGCGGTTGGGCCGTTGTTGTATTTTTCCCCACCTGTCAGGTGAGGGTTGTTAGATTTTATCAGAGTTGACTGCCTCTCCTTCTCTGTCAGCACATTCAAGCAACAACCAATGTTGTGTGGACACTCCGCAAGTTGAAGCAAGTTGGATGAGTACTTCACATTCGAAAAATCCAATTAATCCCAAATGCGGTTGGGCCGTTGTTGTATTTTTCCCCACCTGTCAGGTGAGGGTTGTTAGATTTTATCAGAGTTGACTGCCTCTCCTTCTCCTTCTCCTTCTCCTTCTCCTTGTCCTTCTCCTTCTCCTTCTCCTTCTTCTCCTCCTTCTCCTTCTCTCGCCGGACCTCAACCACGACCAAGCGCGACCAGTGGTGGCTGCCGGACCTCAGCCACGATCATGTATGCCTGCTGGTGGCTGCCGGACCTCAACCGCGACCA
>VSDK01002833.1:69489-116647 GCA_009767595.1 Symbiodinium kawagutii | reverse complement strand
ATGTCAGAAAGAATGTCAGAAGAGATGTCAGAAAGAATGTCAGAGAGGATGTCAGAAGAGATGTCAGAAAGAATGTCAAAAGATATGCCAGAGAGAATTTCAGATAGAATGTCAGAAGGTATGTTAGAAGACATGTCAGAAAGAATGTCAGAAGATATGTCAGAGAGAATGTCAAAAGATATGCCAGAAAGAATGTCAGAGAGAATGCCATCAGAAATGTCAGGATAGAATGTCAGAAGATATGTCAGGAAGAATATCAGAAGATATGTCAGAGAGAATGTTAAAAGATCTGCCAGAAAGAATGTCAGAGAGAATGTCAGAAGATATGTCAGAAAGAATGTCAGAAGATATGTCAGAAAGAATGTCAGAAGATATGTCAGAGAGAATGTCAGAGAGAATGCCAGAAGATATGTCAGAAAACATGTCAGAAAGAATGTCAGAAGATATGCCAAAGAGAATGGCAAAAGATTTGCCAGAAAGAATGTCAGAGAGAATGCCATCAGAAATGTCAGAGAGAACGTCAGAAAGAATGTCAGAAGATATGCCAGAGAGAATATCAGAGAGATTGGCAGAAGATATGTCAGAAAGAATGTCAAAAGATATGTCAGAAAGAATGTCAGGAGAGATGTCAGAGAGAATGTCAAAAGATTTGCCAGAAAGAATGTCCGAGTAGAAAGTTGCCAGAAAGAACGTCAGAAGATGTGCCAGAAAGGATGTCAGAAAGAATGTCAAAAGGTATGCCAGAGAGAATGTCAGAAGATTTGTCAGAAAAAATGTCAGAAGGTATGTCGGAGAGAATGTCAGACAAAAGTGGAGTCAACAAGCGGTAATGACAAGACATGGTGGGGATTACTCGAAGTAAAGTAATTTTTTTAATGAGCAACCGGTAGTGATCGTGAACAATGGCTAATAACCTACAATTTTGCCGTCTAATAGTGCTCCATTGTTGGTAGTGACAGAGAAATGGTGGTTTATCAAAAAAGGGTAGCCCTAAATCATCCATTATCTCAAGCATTTTTGAGTAATGAACCCACCAGAACTTTCGGAGCCCCTTATGGCCTGAGAAACCACCAAATAAATTTCTCATGTTGATAGAAACATGTCCTGTACCCCAGGTTCCAATCATTTACCATTTTTTCCCCATTATTGTTGCTTAATATTGATGGTTAATATTGGGACCCATACTAGGTCAGTGACCTAAGTCGTATCTCACCACCAAAAGTCGTATCATTTGGGCCGTGGCCTTGCGGGAGTGCTCATCCATAGGTATCATTTTTCTTGATATGCGTTTCGATGTTGGGCCGTGGCGCTTGGGATTTGTTTGTCGTAGGCTTTCGTTTCTCCTTGACAATGCAGACGTGGGCACTCTTCTTGCCTGCGAAGCAGAAAGAGAAAGAGATAGAAAAAGAAAAAGAGGAAGAGAAAGGGAGAAAAAGAGAGAGAGAGAGAGAGATAGAGCCAGAGCGGGGTAGAGAGAGAGAGATAGAGCGAAAGAGACGAGAGACAACGAGGATGTAGCAAGAAAGGGAGAGAACGGGAGGGAGGGGGCAGAAAGAGGGAAATAGAGGGAGAGAGGGAGAGAAGGAGAGAGAAGGCAGGAGCCTCGCGAGGGTCTCGCGTGGTCTCGCGAGGGCCTCGCAGAGGCCTGTTCGGACAGGCAGCCTTGTTTTCATTTGTTGCGCTTGTGCCTGAAACATGAGAATACTGAGACATGAGAATAGAGATGCGTCGTGGTCATGAGAGTACTGTGGCCAGTAGGATCTAGAACACTGGCAATCTTGAGAATCAAATTTTTACTTTTCATTTTACAAGCCAATTGCACCTTTGGAACTTTGGCCAACGAAGTTGATGGATATGTGGAAATCGTGCCGTGGCCAGTAGGATTTATCTTAGACATGATATTCTCGAATATTGCTCCGAAGACATGCCCGCAAGGGAACTATACCATTTTACTTATAAAAGCCTGATTTCGCAGAGGCCTCTAAAATCGTGTGGCCATGGGGGTTCGGTTAAAATGATGTGACTTTCGGAGAGGTGATGTGACTTTCCGTAAACACCGTGGCCATGCAGTGATGTGACTTTTGGGGGGGTGATGTGACTTAGGGCGGTCGCTTGTACCTGACGAAGTCTTTACAACAGGGCAGATCAGGCTGTCGTCGCCTGGAGCTGATCGTCCCTTTAAAACAAATTTCTTTCAGTCACCGTTCGAGTCGGCACTGTGAAGGTTTTGATTACCAAATGTCAGCGTTCTGTTTCAGTCACCGTGCTCGTGCTCAAGATCACCTTTCTTGGTGTTTAACGTATGATCTCCTTGCCTATCGAGTGGTTCCCATTGGCTCCCCCCTCGTCGCAGTGCTTCAAGTTGTGTGGCGCACGCGCCAGGCTCCTTTTTGGACACGGTGCGTGTTGGCGATCTGGAGGTTGAGATGCAGTGGCAGCGCAATCGCAACATAATGCTGGGGACTTTTTCACTCCAACATGGTTGGTCAATAGGGGATGATAGTGGTTAATTAATTAATAGAGAACTGGTTAGTGATTTTAAACATGTTTTGTATTTTCACTAGTGATTATTAACAACTGGATGGTTGACAAGCATATTTTCATAGGGGTTGAAACCATCTACCAGAGAATAATCGACAACAATATTGGTTGAACAACTACTATTTGGTGGCTTCTTTCAAATTTGTTGATTTAATACTATGGCTTCTAATGGATGAATTAGAGGTACACGCGTATTTTGAGAATCCTCACGTGTTTTATTGAATATGTCAAATTTATATATTTACTTGTTGTTTAGTGTTTGTTTTGATATGGAATGATATGGATCATAGATCTCACAGATACTTCGTTAATCAAGATGGATCTCGTGTCAGATATCAACAGGGGGCCTTGGTCAGCATCATCATCAGCACCATCAAGTTTGCCCGTCTAGATGAGCAAATCACTGGTCTCTTTGGCAATCCAAATGGGTATGTGCCAAAATAGGGTAACCAATGGGCCACACCAAAAAATAATCTTTTTACCAGCAAACCGTTGGTTTTAGGGGTGCCACTTTGTTGGCACATACCCAAAAGGCCTCAAGCTGATTTCGCTGTTGGGAGGAAATCGTGCTCAGAGTTTTCCACGCAGGTTGAGACGTTGGCCACTTCAACAGTCATTCCAAGCCAACTCTTGGCTTGGAAGATCATGCCATGGCTAGCAGGTTACCATCCTAGTGGAAATAAGTGGTACTCGTACCCTACAGTCGTAGCTGGGGCTCCCCAAGTACCATTGTCGGCTAGGTGTAGCTTAAGCTCAAGCGAGCAACCAGCTCCGAAGTTGCCAGGTCAAAAAGCAGCTGCTGATTCAAGTGGATCATATGGAGTCTGTCTTTGGCTCAGGATTTGGGATGGCCATGGACGGCGCTTCTTTCATGTTCCAAAGTCAGTCAGTTTGACGTTCCCATTGGTGGTTGCTCGTTCGTACATTCCCATGATTGTTTATTGCAACTTGTCGCGACGGCCAAAGCAAGAAAACAAGCCAACGAAGCAAGACATCAACAGCTAGTGCCCACCAATACCAGGCGAAAGCCTTCCTCCTAGACTCCAAGGATCCGCTCCCTGGACGCCCCGCCCCGGGACCGCCCGAGGATACCCACATGAAGTCCGATGGAATCCTGGGCTTAGCGCACCACTATGCTTCCGACCGAAGTCTCCGGGGCGAGACCTTTGTGTCCACGCTCTTCAGGCATCATCCGAGGATCGGGTCGACAGCAGTTATGGTCAGATTTTTTTGCTGGAGGGTCTACCAGTTATGGTCAGACTTTTTAATATATGCTGGTTGCTGATGATTTCTCAAGTCATGGGGGACCCCCCAAATCATACTCAGTTGTTTCATTCATCTGGCATGAACCCGCCATCTTTTGGGGGGGTCCTATTTTGAGAAACCCCCATTTGGCGAATCGTCATCAACTTGCAGCAGCTGGGTGTCCCACCTTGTATGTCATTTCGCCAGTCTTTGGCTAAGGACCCATCGCTGGGATGCGTGAGAAACTCAAGCAACTAGTGTGAGAACGTTCTTTACATGAATTTGCGTGAATATGAACCATCCAAAAAAGGTACAGGGTTTTCACCCACAACCATCATATGATATAATATGTGTTTGTTTTTGCTGTGGACTATAGCCACTATTGTACTACAATCATTGGTGGGATGCGTGGGATGCCAATACTGCAGCACATTTGCACTGATGCAGATTCGTTTCAGATATTCAATCGGTTTCTCATGTCCAAAACATGAGGCAATGAAAACACTATTCTAAATTCGGTGATGCCACCATCCACCTAGGCATGAAGGCACTATTTGTATGACAAGATCAGTCAGCGGTTCACTGTTGATTCATCACCTTGTATTATCCTTGAATATGTTCTTCTGCTTGCTGATGTGGGTATTTCTCAAACATGTTAAAATCAATCATTCATGGTAATAAGCCATCCATCTTTGGGGTCCCAATTTTGAGAAACAGCCATGTCAGCACATCTAACTGCTGCTGTATTGGTTCAAGTATGAATCACAGGATCATGTCCAACAACCACTGTTGCACAGTGATCCACAGCACTGCTACGAGGCATTACCGTCCAGTATCAACTCAAGACCTAACGGAAGGGGTCCTGTTGTTCCTTTTTCACCACTCACAGTTCTGTGTTTTCGTTGAGGTGGAGTATGATTGGGTACACGTATAGTTTTACATAGTACGTTTCATCTGTATATGTGTGTAGCGAGTGTCTATTGTGTAATTTGTATTTACATATAACTACTTATTCACATACATATGTGTTTAATTTTATTTCTAAGTATATATATATATATGTGTGTTGGAACAACAACATGTACATGCATATATATATACATTGATTTGCTGCCTTTATTTCTTTATTCATTCATGCATTTGTTCATTTTTGTAAATATATATCTATATATGTATATGAATATCTATCTATATATATATATATGTTTATATACACAAACATCACACATCCATCAGATTTCCCCAGCACGGTGATCATGGCACAACCTTGGGAGCTGAGCGTTCTCCCGCTCAGAAGGGTGCTATTGGATAGTTTCACATTTCTCTGCCATTGTTGGCTTCCCCGAAATCATCAATTCTGCCAAGGAAACCTGAAATCATATGAAATCATCAAAATCACAATGATTAATCGAGTGGATATACCTGTGTGGCTATGGAATATCCGGCCAGATAACAGCTGTGGACATCGCCATGTTCGTATTTTCTTTGGCCATGGCACGTGGTTTTCCAGCTTCTTGGCTTTCCACCGCCACGGTGCCTGTGCGCAGGGAGCATCCACATCTTCCCGCGCAGTTCTCGTTTTATCTCACGGGCCGCGGATCCAATGACGCTAAGTCCCTCGGAACGTGTTGCAGCGCTTTTCCTCACCCTGGGGCCGGACGGTGGCGACAAGTTTCCTGGTTGTGTTGATATTGTCTATTGTTTGATATTGTTTGTTTATCGCACGACATTTGAGTGTTTTTTGTTTCTCCTTGCTTGTTATTAGTGTCAATTGTTCATTGTGTGGTATTTGTTGTTTGCATGTGTTGTTTAATGCTTGTTTTGAGGTATATCGTTGTTCGCCGTGTGTTGCGAAATTATGTTCCACGTTTGCTGCGTTTTTGTTGTTTTTGTGTTTGTGAGTAGTGGCGGTGATGGTGGGAGGTGACAGTGTTTGCCGTGTTCTTCTTCTTTGTTTGTGATGTGATTTGTGTTCTGGATGTCGCTGTTTCTGCCGGTGTTTATCTTGGTGACGCTGGTGGTTATGTTTTTTGTTGTGGGTATGTTTCCTACCTTCTGGGTGTTGGTGCAGTTGTTGCTATTATAGTGTTATCTTGTTGATCATGTGGATTGATTCTGGCTGTATTTCCATTATTGTTGGCATTGGTATGTGCAGTGTTGCTGTGTTTGTTTTGTTTTGTGTTGCTCTTTGTTGTTGGTTGTAGTGGTAATGTGATGGTGGCGATTTCTGTTATCTTGACATTTGGTTGCAGCTTAGCCGTATTCATATCTATATGTGCATAATGTGTGTTTCCCCATGGTAACAATTTTCACAAACCGTTTGATTCTGCCCATGTCTTTCCAAATTTCATGTTGGTTCATGATTCAAAGCGGTGGCTGAAGTCATCAGCATTGTCAGTCTTAGCAGCACTTCATGGCACTTCATGGCACTTCATGGCAAGCTCGCGATGGTCAATGGTTTGCGATGAATCAGCATGACAAATCGTTTGTGGTGAATCAGGAAAAAACATCACAGCTGCCTTTGATTGTTTTTTGATTGTTTTTGTTTGATAGCCATACTATACCTGGATGTGCAGCTGGGGTTAGTGAAAGCCATGGTAAGTTACGCGCTATGTAAGGAAGCTGAACTAATCCCGCTACAAAACCATGATAGCCGAGGTCTCAGTTGGTCTTTGGAGACCCGGATTTGGCCAGCCATTCGAAGGCTGCTGTGGGGTGGAGCAAGGATGGACCGCCGAAGGCTGATGATGGGGCCCCAACTATCTCGGTTGGTGGTTGTGATTGACATTTTTATGGTGGTTAATAGGGGTTAAAACATGTTAAAACCATGGATAGTGGTTAATAATATGTAATAGCTATGATCACCAACAATACTGCTTGAACAGCTACTGGTTGGTGATTGTGATTGACACTTGTTATTTTCCATAATGTATTCATTGACTAAAATGGTTGGTTGGTTGACAAGCATACTTTTCATAGGGTGGTTCAACCACCAATCAGAATCACTGTCGTATGCGGCGCACCCTGGGGTGAAGAAGTCTACCTGTTGCATACAAGGAGTCGGTGTATGTTAGGTTACTGTAAGAAGTTCCAATTGAAGCAACTTCATACGTGTTCCATGAAATTGCTAGTTGCCCAAGAGTCATCCCGATTGCTAGGGCTTCCACATGGGTCAGCCCGGTTGACGTGGGTGACAGTGATTGACATAAACGTGTACTCCTAGTAAATTTCAACTACTGTACCCGAATGACCAGCAATTCCAAAAATGCCAACTATCGGTAGATCTACCACACAAACAACCCAAGCCCAGTTTGCATCCAAATAGCTGGTGATATGAAAAAATGCTTTCTCCCAAGTATAAGGGGGTTATGAACTAGTGGATCTGACATGACCTACCTGTTTGCCACCTCAACTGGCTGATACTAAGATGGTCCCATTTTTGAATGGGTGCCAAGCCATAGTGGTACCACCAAAACCCATAGGTTTTTCCAATGGTAAAATTATCATTTTCCGGGGCCCATTGCTTGACCTATGGCTTGGCCCATGCCCAAATCAATTTCTTACCATTTGCCACAGCAGAAGTGTGGGGCTGTCCCTGGTTTCCTCGCGGAAGGAAACCAGTTTTCGCTATGGCAAGGTGGGCCGTGGGGAGGGGCCAAGGTCACTGCTGGAACTGGCGGGCTGCTCAGTAACAAACGAGTTAGGTGATTATGTTGATGTTAACCCTGATTGTGGTGGTTAGAGTGGTTAAGCAGGTTTATAGCCATGGTAATGAGGGGATAGCAAGCAACAATATTGGTTAATCAATTCCATAGGTCTATTCATTGTGGAGGTACAAAGGTACAATTTTAAGAGGAAATCAAGGCTTTTGGAGGATACCCCTTATGAATCAACCAGGGCGTGATTAATCCAGGGTTGGCATCGCATGGTCAACAATACACCCATAGGA
This sequence comes from Symbiodinium kawagutii, assembly GCA_009767595.1. Classification (NCBI taxonomy): domain Eukaryota; class Dinophyceae; order Suessiales; family Symbiodiniaceae; genus Symbiodinium; species Symbiodinium kawagutii. The sequence continues at coordinate 108,912 of VSDK01002833.1, read as the reverse complement.
AGTCCCGTTGGTAAAGGGGATAGGGCCACAATAAGCAATGGGCAATAATTGCTAGATAGTAGTTCAGAACTAGATCAAATTGGTTGATAGTGGTTATAGCAGCAAGACTAGGGGAACAGCAACCAATGGTTGATAATGCAGTGCACTAGTGGTTGATAGTGGATGAGAATAGCCAACAATACATAGGGAATATACAGACATCAGACTACATGGCTATGGGCCAATGTGAACCAACTAATGAGTACATTAACATCCCAACATTCAGAGTAGTTTGGTCATTGACTCGGGGTGCAGGGGACCTACAGCCACATAGACTCAGAATTCTTGGGAACCCACATCATCAGAAGGGAACCACGGTGAAGCGTGGTGAAACGTTGGGAACCTGTGGTGGTACGTGGGGGCACTGTCCTTCCTTTATGATCAGGCTACTGATCAGTTCATCCCAGTTCTTCGGGAAGGTTATGAATGAATCCTGGTTTCAGCAAGGAATCCATAATGATTAGACGACCAGCTATATAGTCAGGCACTTTGATGATTATCTTCGTTTAAGGAATCAATTCATCATAATTCATCAATCATCCTGTATCTCAGAGCCCCAAGTATCAAAAATCGGAGGTACACCACTGCTGACTGCCAGCTTTCTCGAAGCTGGCACCGGTGCCAGCTCCAGGGCCAGTACATGTCCACTACGGACCTTTGGCTGACAAGCGTTTGGTCAGTTGGATGGAGCGACACCGGTTTCTTGGCAGCACTGAGGTGGACAAGAGATGTGCAAGGCCCCTGTTTCGTTGCCCAAACCTCGATATTTGTGGGATCACCTTCACTAAGAACCAACAGTAATAACCAACTTTGATAGCCGTTGTGAATTCTTAACATCAATGTTACCTATCAATAACCTTCAATAATAAGCATTATAAGCAAGCCTGAGATGAATGTTGTTCGATAACAACCGATCATCATCGCTAAACCAACAATAGTAAGATTCATCAAAACAACATTAGTAGCATAAGCAACATTAGTGACATAAGCAACATGAGTCACATAACCAACATTGGTAACATAGCCAACATGAGTCCTTATGTTATCATTAATGTTGCTTAACATTAACCTAACCAATAACCAACATAACCTAACCAACATGAGTAACATTCACAATTCCTTATCATTAATGACATGGGAACCCGATCACATTCCCAGTCGGGTTCCCGTTGTGGAAAGTTCCACCTGTTGCGATGAGGTGTTGAGGTGACCTTCCCGGATCGCGGCACGTTGGGTGCACCTGCCTTGATCGATTCGGGATCCTCGTTGCTGGTGACGGGGCTCAGCTGGGTCCGGCACCAGGTGGTGCCCTACCATGGGGGCCCTGGTGGTGACACCCCAAGCGATGGGTCATGCCCCCGCTGCAAGCAACAGCAATGAGTTACGGTTGATCAGAGAACCACCGGCAACAGCGTTCATATTTGTTTGCTTCGCCTACTTGTATGTCAACTGCTTTGACTCTGTGGCATCGATTTACATGGGGCAGTATAATAACCCCGTGCTTTCCGTTTTGGCTGACGGAAACGCAGGAGAGGGAAATGGAGCTGAGAGCCGAAAAAACGATAAAAGGAAAAAAAAAACGATAACAATTAATATATACATACATGTCAAATGGATACATAGACACATGTACTCAGATGATGGCATTGGGACTGCCTGTGACGAGCCATTGAGGCACAAAACATTGATGCTGGCAGTCGGATTCACCCAGAAAAATCCGACCAGACGTAGAGGTCCTGAACGATAACAAAACGATAACAAAAACAATAACAAATCGAACAAAATCCTCCTCCAATAGGCAACTGACCATTTCTGGCTCGGAGGCTTCTTTGCACTGCAGCCTTTTTCCGGTTAAATTGACATGTGATATATTGATTGGCTGAGAAGCTGACACTTAACAAAACCTGTCATTGCCAAGCATTTCCTAGCATCTATGGAAAAAAACCGTTTTCTTTCAAACTCCCATCTGTTTGCTTGCCTTATCATTGGTTTCTAGTGCCAACCTCTATAATCAAAATAGACAAGCAAACATGCTGGTTATGTTGAGAGGCTAAAACCTGAAAAACGATAAAAGGAAAACAAAGGATAACATGATTTGGCGCATAAGAAAAAGACACGGGGTTTTTATACAACCCCACATGATTGTGGGTGTTGTGCCGACTAGCAGCATCTGTCAGCCGTTTTAGTATTGATCAGGATTTTCTTTCCCTGGGAAGTCACCAAATCCGACTTCGGAAGCCGAACCTACGAGCTACTATGTGTGTGTGATGCCATACATGTGTGTGCTAGGTGGTTGTTCACTATTCGCATCAGCTACTTTTTGAGCTATCAGTGTTAGATTTGTTCCGAACGATTTGGTGTACCCCCAAAACTGAGTGGTTTCCCCACCCCGAATCATTCTTCACGCTCTATGGATATCCTTTGCTGGCAGCATCATGTTTTGCTGCTGGCGGTGCAGCTTGGGAGCCTAGATTTTTGGTGAACCATGAAGGAAACCATGGTTTTCAACTGGTTGGTATTGGTTATCACATGGGCGTTTCTCAAAGGAGGGCTACCCAAAAAATGGTTGATTCATTTCATAAACGGCTGAGGAAGGATGATTTGGGGGGTACACCTATTTTGCGACACTCCCACACGGTCCATAACGGCTGGTTGGAAGTTTTAGATTTTGTTTTGATTTTGAATCCTAAATTGCATGCTATAACCAACCGTATTGGTTCATATTTGTTTGGGAGGGTAAAGCCAAGCAGATGGAAATTTGTTGTTGGCAGGGAAGGGTCAACCTAAACTGGTGCTAGATGATCAGCTTGGCGTTCTGAGTGTTTCTCAAAATAGCAGTGCCCTCGAATCATCCAATAGTAATAGATTCGTAGTATTGAATTGCTAAAACATGTTAAATCAATAAAAGATATTACCGTTACCCTAAAACCATCAAATTGTTGCTAATAAAGCAACCATTTTTGGGTGTCCCCCATTTTTAAGAAACCGCTTTATGAATCTTATTGCTGAAGACTGCATGGTCTGAATGACGCGGCAAATGTTGACGACTTGCATCCTAAGGTGATCGAGCCAAGTGTGTACGACCGGCTCATTGCAGAGCTTCGGTGGTTGAGTCCCCAGTGAAAGCGCCATCCAAATGGTGAATGACAGCGCTACGTGCCAGTGGAATTGTGGATTACATGATTCTGGGTTGGTATGCAGTATGAACCATCAATGATGGGGGATAATGACTTACAATACTGAGGAAAACGATGGCTAATGATGTTGCACCAGGGGTCAAGGGTTTTCACCCAAAGCCGTAGGTTTACACCCTATACAAGGACGAAAATCACAAGTCACTATCTTCAGACTCAGATGTGTATGCGTTTGTTTGTGCGTGCGTTGATGGAGTTTAATCCCAATACAGGGTATGGGTGGACGTGACCATCAACCGTATCTACAAAAAAATCTTAATACTTACACTTATCATCAATGTTTCTAGCAATAGATATCCCTCTGTGCATGTACAATTCTAGAGGGATGTATATATATATATATACAGTTATATACACTCAATATCACTCAATATAGATATTCACGTCAGTAATATAACTGCAAATGATTCTTTGAATCTAGTACCTGGCATGGTACCATATCAGTACTATATGCTGGAAGTATTATACCATGCTGGTACATTGCATGAATGGTATGGTGCTATAGTGCTGGATCAAGACTGGTTGGTGGCTTCGAGATTATTGGTTTTCAATCACGCCAACCGGGATGCTGGCTTCGAATCTACCGACAATTTTCACTATTGGCTACTTGTCTTCCTTAGACCAGCAAACACAATTGAGAATTGTTAGCCTATTGTTGCCATGGGAAAAGCTAAGTCTGAGGGTATTGTAATAATAGGCTTTCCATAAAATAAGAATTGTTGGCAATATTAAAAGCCTATTATTGTTGCTCCGTTGTTGGCTCTTCCTGATCGGAACACAGAGCGGTAATTTGGTGGATTCATGGGTTTACAACTCACCAACAAGTATGAATTGTATCATGTTGTGTTTACCATGAGTGGTACTTAGTCTGACAGTCATGTTCATCTGTTTAGTTATTCTTGACTAATGATATTCTTGGCTACCAACCATTAAGCAATAGTGGTTCATAATAGGCGATACTGATCACTCTAGTTTGCCGGTTGGTTTGATCACCAGCTATGCTTGACCAGTTATTGCTGATGAGCCAATTATGGCCCATTATGAGTAGTATTTCAACCTCCGCTGGTCATGATTTGACCAAGTATTACTCAAGTCAAGCGACTCATGACCCAACAAGCACCTCGTGACCAGTCAGCTTCACAGCTACACCCAGGCGTTTCACGAATTGCCATTCGCTGCCTGAACAGCACGGGGACCCACAGTGGATGCGCAGTGCGACGCGCGAATCATGGACGATCGGATCGAAGCAGTGCCCAAGTGCTATCATGCGCATTGATAGCTGTTGGATATTGATAGTTGATAACGGTCAAGCATGGTTGATTCTGCTTAGTCTATGGTTAAAGGTATGATTGGTAGCTGCTCAACAGCTGTTGAATAAGAACTAAAAAGTTGGACAATGATTTAATCACTGACGCTTGATAATGCTTGTTAATTAAGTCTTGATTATGGTTCATGACGGCTTCAGTGATTTTTAAGTATCCAAACTGCCTATGGAATATCGTCCCTGGTAGCTAGATGTCTTTGGACCTTGTTTGTGGCAGCCCGAGGTGTCACCTGGTGTGGTATGGCTATGACCTTCAGATTCACTGATTTGTCAGACTTATCAATGGCTATTGATGGTCCTTTGACCACATTTGCGATTGTTGCATGATGGTTTCTCAGAATAGGGGTACCTCCAAAACATCCCATAATTGTCATTTATAATAATAAGCCAACTGATTTTGGAGGCCCCCTATTTTGAGAAACACGCGTATTGCCAGCAGTTGTTGTTTGGTTGGCAATTGTGGCAGGCATATTCACATGTTGTCTACCTGCCTATGCCCGTTGTATTCAATTGGCTTGTATGTATATGCATTTCAAGTGTATTCATCTATTTGAATCTCTATGATATGCTTCTATTGATATAAATCAATGATAAATATGATGATTGCCACTGGAAAATATACGTATGTATATATATATATACACATATTTTTACATATATATATATATATACATATATTTGTACATATATATATACATATATTTGTACATATATATATATATGTGTTTTATTTTAATAGAAACAGTTTACCATGGATATATTCAATAGAAATACTTTACATATTTATTAAATATATTTAAACAAATATATATATATATATATCTTTATCACATATACATACTTTGTTTACACATGACTTTGTATATCCATGGCCATGACCCCCCTGGCTGAGGCAGATCCTGAGTTGTGACTGTCCGCCTGCCAATGATCTCAGCAGGACGACAGGGTTGCAACGGGCGTGGAAGGAAAGATCTAAAGAGAAACATAAAGTTGCGGTATATTTCTACGTAAATATTTATTTATTTATTTATTTATTTATTTATTTATTTCTGTATCTGTTTATTTATATGTGTCTATATGCACGTGATTCTATATGGGTTGATACTTGCAGATATGCCTATGGACTGATATACAGTTACTTGTATTACATATATTTGCAAATATAGTTCTATACACATGTATTGCATGCGTATTAGGACATATGCATACACCTCAGGTATTACAACTCCTAGTACTGAAAGCACTGTGGTACCTTTCTCTCGTGATTGAGCAACTTGTTCGTGTGTGGGTGTGTGGCCTGGAAGAACTGTGAAAACCATTGGCTGGATCACCAAATAGGCCAAGAACAAAGCAACCACTTGTCAGGGAGTGCTTCATGAGCAAATTGTCCACCCACACTACGAACTATTTCAATGCAACAACCGCTAAGGATCATCACGAACCGTCATTACCTGGTGGAGCACCTCGCTCAAGAATTATTAGCTTAATTAATTGTTGTCAAGTTTAAGTTTCTGACAACCTTGAATCTTGCTATGATTTGGCTCGTCTAATTTCATTTTGCAGCCAAACAGTGATCATACGCACACCTGTACACATACACACACTCTCAGTACCGGTATTTTGTTTCACCCGGATCTGTTTTTGAGAGTTTGATTAAGCCACACCTCAACCATACCATCCTCAGAACTGCCACATATTCAGGTATCCAGTATCCAGCGTTTTGGAAAGCAAAGGATTCTGAAGCAGCGCTGACTGGACAAGGTCATTTGTTTTGAGGTGCATGTGTACACCCCATCGTACGGTTGAGCCCGCAGGAAATCATTAGAGTCAGAGTTCTGTTGTGGATAACGGGCAAGGTTCCTTTGGGTCAGCTGGGGGGTTTTCCGCAAAAAAAAAGGTATCAGCAGCAGTGGATGATCATCCTATTCGAAGCCTTGCTTACTTGACGCTAAGACTACCCTGGTAATGACCCCTGGCTGTGAACCGGCCTAAGTATGATTTCTGAATGAGGGTTCTCAAAATAGGCCCCCCCCCCAGTCCTCATCCAGTTCATTGACCACTAAAAAAGGAATACTGTAAACCACCCATAGCTTTGGGGTCCCCAAGTCCTGGCTAGGTCCAAACCACCACATGAAATGGATACGTCTATGCACATGCGATAGGAATGAGTGTAGCCCCTCCGAACAGCATCGGTAGCCCTGCTCCAAGATGGCTCCTTCAGGGTACCTCAGCTTGTGATTAACGTCATCGATGAGCATGTGCCGTGGCATCCGTGCGGGCGCTGGTGCTTGGGTCTCCGGTGATCAAAGGGGGACCAGTGCCATGAGCCCCCAGGAGTCTTTCCAGGCCTTGTAGTGCCATGCTCTGGGCCTTGTGGTACTCGCCATGGCCAGTTCAAGCCGTTCTCGCCGTTGGCATGACATAGGCCCCACAAAGCCATGGTGACGAAGCATTCCCTTTGGCACCTGCAAGACTTTGAGTGGTCAGCTGCATCCCAATCATTGAATGTAACCCATACCTTCATGTGCTCGGCTTCTCTATGTCAGCATGGATATGTTTGATATGGTCCCATGTCCAGGTTGTAATGTATGAATGAAATTGATTGAATGCATATCATATTTATTTGATACTTATAGCACTTCCACAAATAGGCGCCGCGGCATTTCATGCTGTACCCAATGATTCCCCCGAAAAAGGCGCCTGTTGTTTGGGATGGTGAAGGGTATCGCCAATGGATGCCCCAGTTTGCAGCATCTTCAAGCCTGGGTGCTATGATCAAGGTGCTGATCCCCCAGGATCATCGTTGTGCTTCGTACCGGTGTTGAATCATAGTTAATGGTTGTGGGTCATTAGCCAACCAACCAACCAGCCAACCCAACCAGCAAGCCAGCCAGCCAGCAACCAACCAACCAAGCAACGGTTCACTTGCTGGTTCATGCTTCATGATAGGGGAGGACAACCAACAAATGATAGTGGCAGTGAATGTACCAACAATCTGGCTCTGGGTCCATGGTAAGCATCAATGTTATGGAAGATGATACCCAACAGTTTTATATGGCTAACGATGGGGGAACCAGCGGCACAGGTGACCCATAGCCAAGTCTTAAAAGTGAAAGATGCTTAGTCCACTGTGATTGATGGTAAGTAAGCTGGTCAATGATGACTACTAAGCTGCTTGATGATGATTCAGTGGTTGGTGGTAGTTGGTGCTCACGGTCGTTGAGGACAAGCAGTTTAGCTTGTGCATGTCTCCGGACGAGTTCAGCGGGGGGGGCCCCTGATGCCTTGGGTCGGCCCGTGGGAACGGCCACTTCCCAGCCTTGTAGCCGCGCCCTTACGGCGGAGGATCGCTTCAGATGAATCCTCTAAGAGTGTTATCCTTCAGATAAGGCTATGGGTCAATATTAATCAATCAATAATGGTGGATAATAACCAACCAATATAGGGAAAACAATGGTAAATGATAGGGGAACCAGGGGTACAGGGTTTTGACCCACTGCCAATTGTCTACTCATTGTCCGGTAATGATCATTGGAATGATTGCTTATTCACCCGCATTCTGTATTTCTTGTTGACAAGTATCAACTGACCTGAAAAATGGACCAGTGATCAACTTTCGGCATTAGCAGCCACCATGAGTGATTGCCAACCACTATATATACCATACTAACCACTATTGATTATCATGAACCATCATTAATACCTTCATTACTAACCACTACTAAACGTTGTCAACCTTGGCACCTAGCCACTATATTTCACCATCGTTCACAAATGACTACAATCCGTATTAATCATTCTGGACCATAATGGATAGTGTGAAGCATCGTGAACCATGATCAACCACTACTTAATCATTATTGGCCATTGACTATATAGTGGTCAACTACCTATGATTGATCCATAACTCATACCTAACTCAACCATCATAATTAAGTGTCACTAACCATAGCAATCGACTACCTATATACAGCGATTATCAATATAATTAAGCCATATCAATGAATTGCTAAGATCATTCACAATTAGTACAATCATTTCTATTACTGTAACCATCGTCAATCACCACTTACCATCATTAACCACCAATAAACCAGCATGAACTATCATTATCCACTACCCTGATTAACCACCAATAACCATCATTAACCAATGATCAACTGGTTGCTTCTCCCCAAAAATGTTTGGTTTTATACTAAAAACGACTAATGACTCGGATGAAAACTAGCCCCACCTCTGGTAGTCCCTAACCTGGAAATCAACTTTCACATATTTTCACCATTTTTTAAACAAATTTTCGAGGGAAACCTTGGTAAACCACCATAACTACCATGAGCCGTCCCGGAACCCCATCCAGTAGCGTAGGACCTCGTGTGTGCCTTCGATCCAGCGTGGAAGCGCCAGCCAACCAGTGCCGTTGATCTTCGGGATGACGTGCGGGCCATGGAACGTTTGGAAAACGGCCATGGAACTACAGCGATTTCTGATGGTGAATGGTTGGTTAATGGTAATTGTTAGTGGTTAATGGTTGGTCAACCATAATGAATGATGCTGATTGATCATGGTTGTTTGGAAATTATGTTGGTTGATTCTTGCTGGGATGACTAGATGGCATTTAATTTTTAGTATTTGTTTGTTCGTCAATGTTTGGGATGGTTGGTTGATTGATTCATATGTGTTTGGGATTGGTCATAATTACCAAGCAAATATCTATATGTTCATTGTTGCACATGGATAATGTTCTGGTGTTCATAAGTATCCAAGTGGTGGTTGAGAATGGGTGATGATGTAATTCTAAAATGAAATCGATACGACTGCTGTTTACTGGTAGATCATGATCACAAAATCAACCGGTTGGATCAGATCTGTGTTGTCAGCTTCTCAGGTTCATGAGGGCTTTCTACACCACTTTTGACATGAAGATACTTGGCGGCATGGCAGGTGCCGGCCATGGCAGGCTGATCTGATATGTGGCTTGTGACATCTCTAAAGTGACTTGGGTTACCCCTGGGAGAGCGAAGGGTTGCACCGTGTTTTTGACGACGGGGTGTAATCAAACTGGTGTTTAGACATCTTCATGAAGCATCAAGATATGCAGGAAACACTGTCTGAACATGTCTGGACATGTCAAAAATGCTGCTCGTATGGCCTGTTGTTTTTAGCAGTCCTTGTAGTTGTTCACCAGCTCTTCAGTATGGAGTACGGAGAACACATCAGCTACTGAGCAATGAAGACAGCCTGGCTGGTTAGTATATGTTGGCTTGTTCTCTGTGCTTTAGCATGCTGTGGCAGTTTGATTATATTCCATTTTAGGTTTCCCTCTTCTGGCTGCCGTATGCATAGGGCTATTCAGCTAGCTATCATTTTTGTTTGGACATTCACCCGTTTTGGGTTTGTACAGGATTGATGGACGTGCCCAAAGAGAACAACGAGCACCGGATGAGTTCGATGATGTTTGTATCACGGCACGGCCTAACCAGTTGCTGTGAGGGGATCGGATCAATGCTTCAATTGTCATTTTTTTCACAGAACCATCCATAGAGGATGAACAATGGCAATTCGATAGCTAAGAAGTTATGAAATGATCACACTCAGAGCCATTGTTCTATTGTCATCATTTATCTGGTGCTTCCAAATGTTATTCCACTTAGTCGTTTATTAACATGAGTATATGAGAACAGATGGCAAATAAACTGCGGGATCAGTGACCGAAATAGCAGCGTTTGGTCAACAGGGACCGTGTGATAAGTTGGCAACCTTGAACTCACCTAAGCACCTGTATATTATAGGCTGTTGAGCATATTTTATTGATATTCCCCCATAATTTCCGGGGAGTATTTGGGATAGGGGGCCGATTGACTGGTGTATTTGGGATGCCTCAGGACCACCAACCTACTGTACATCAGCCAGTTTCCCCATGTTTGACCAAGCCTGGTGGTGACCCAACACTTTCCGCAAAGCATCACACCAGGCTATATCTACTGGTGGCTGGTGCTTCCCTCATCGTATGTCGATGACGATTGGGTGACAATTAACCAAACATCAACCAACCATGAACCAATCTTGAACCATTATCCAACCAGTTGACCTACAGTTATCCAACCAATAAACCATCATTGACCAACATAACCAACGATCAACCAACCCAATCGTGTCTCAAAATAGGAGCCTCCCTAAATCATCTTTGTTTAAACAATTTAAAGTAATAGTTGGGGGTGCCCTATGGCTTCAGAAACCACCATATGTAGTTGGGATATCCCCGTATACTTGATGGCTGTTATCCCCTATTATTCGCCATGATTGATCTTTATCAGCCAATGATTAGCCATCCAGTAGTCATATGTCAACCATCATGCACCACTATTGTTGTTGGTCATCCCCATATATCAACCATATATCAACCATGGACCCCCCCTTACATAGCTCTATTATTAGCAGCCACCATATCACCACCCAAGAACCAACCCTTCACCAGCCCCCGCCTCCCAGGCATGGGAGAATCGGCTTCGCACGGAGCAACCTGTCCCCATTGTCACGGACGCCCAGGGAGAGCGGGCTCCCACTGACCGCTTTCAAAGTCGAAGGACCTCCAAAATTGTTGGTTTATTACATGAACGTTTCAGAAAGTATGGCTATGGGTCAATATTTTATTACATGAACGTTTCAGAAAGTGTGGCTATGGTTCAATATAGGCCAACAATTTCATGATGAGAACCAATAGTAATGAGGAGATCAATGGCTAATGATGCGACACGGGGCTACATGCTTTTGACCCACAGCCATATAGAAATTGTGATTTACCAGCATCCTGCAAGCATACTCCACAGCCTACAGACCAGTAGTCAGCAACATTCTGACCAGGATCCATGTGTGGTTGTTCACCATTTTTCATCAACCACCGTCATCCATACAGTCAACCATTCTAAACCATGACTGATCGATGTATTGTTCACCAGTATTGACTGTGACAAACATTGAACCATCATTGCCCATCATCATTAATCATCATGAATCATCATTATTATTTGTCTATTTTGAACCATCATCAATGTTCACCATCATCATTTACACTCTGGTGATCTAACATAGCTGGCTGGATAATCCACTATTTGTAGATTACTTACCTATTGGAAATGGTGAGATTTTCCAGCCAGCCATGTTAGATCATCAGAGGGTACAATGATTCTTAAGGTGACCCTTTAGACCATCATCGTTCGCCATCCTCACCCTGGGCTCGGCTTGAGGCCTGGTTTAGCTCAGTGTTCTGCAGACAGCCAACCGCTGCTCCGGCGCAGCATCTGGGTACGCCCAGCATCGCCTGTGGGCTGTGAGCAACCGGGTGACCAGTCACAGCCAGGGTTACTAGTTGGTGGTTTATAGAGGTTCTAATCATAAATAGCGGACAATTCGCCAGCAATAGGTCAAACAACTACTCGTTGTTGGTTGGATTGACATGCTTTGTTTGCTCGAGCAATTATTGACAAATGGTTGATTCCAAGCATATGTTTAATAGGGGTTGAAACCACCAACCAATAGTGTTTAGTGATGATTGAGGTTGATATGGGTAGAGTGATGGTTGATTGGTTGATACCGGTTGATATGATTGCACATGATGGTAAATAGTGGTTTTGATGGTTAACGGCTTATAGGGGTCCAAATTTGTAAGTGGTGTGCTTGTATGTGAGGTTTGTTTGTTTGCTTGCTTTGTTTCTTTGTTGTTTTGTTTGTCTCTTGTGAATATTTTTGTTCTTCACACTTCGTTTTGGATGTTAACCCAACAGCGGTGAACAACTTCTTTGTTAACCATTCACACTAGTTTTCATTCACAGCCATTTTGTTCATTTTCATTGTGCTGACCCAACAGCAGCTCTACTCATTTTTTGACAAGCTAAGTTGGGACCTTGTTGCATGGGTGGCTGGGAACCTCTGGCTGGAGTTTCTGCGAAATTGTTGCTTACTAGTGGCTGATGGTAGCAGTGATTTTGCTCCTTAAATGAATAGTTATATATCTATATATGTATATTTATCTTTACACACACATACAAAAAATATATACATATTTATTTGTATATTTACATTTATATATATATATATATACATGTGTAAACATATATAGATATTTATTTATCTATTTATTTGTTCATTTTTTATACCTATACATGTACAACCACCAAGCTTTACGATGGTTGAATTATCCAGCATCAGGAATCACATGTTGCTGTTATTGGTGCTGCTGTGTTGACGGTCAACTTTTCTACTGTAATCAGTACTGGACCATTGTCAAGCATCCTTTTGCATTATGAACCACTATTGAGCATAACAACAATTCTCAATGATTTGCTTATTTGTTACAATCCATTACCTTATTGTTACGTATAATTCCCCACCTGCCAGTTGAGGGTTGTTAGATTTTTATGTCAGTTGCCGCTCCTGCTCCTCTCCTCCTCCTCTCCTTCTCCTCCTCGCCGGACCTCAACCACGGCCGGCCACGCCCAGTGTTCCCTCGCCCAGTGTTCGCTGCCGGACCTCAACCCCGACCACCCACGCCCAGTGTTCCCGGCCGGACCTCAACCACGACCATCCACGCCCAGCGTTCCCTGCCGGACCTCCACCACGATCATCCACGCCAGCGTTCCATGCCGGACCTCAACCACGACCATCCACGGTCAATGTTCCCTGCCGGACCTCAACCAGCATCATCCACGCTCAGTGTTCCCTGCCGGACCTCAACCACGACCATCCACGCCCAGTGTTCCCTGCCGGACATCAACCACGATCATCCACGCCCAGTGTTCCCTGCCGGACCTCAACTCCCCTGCCAAAAGCTATGCCACATAGAATGCCAAAAGCTATGCCAGATGGAATGCCAAAAGCTATGCCAGATAGAATGCCAAAAGCTATGCCAGATAGAATGCCAAAAGCCATGCCAGATAGAATGCCAAAAGCTATGCCAGATAGAATGCCCAAAGCTATGCCAGATAGAATGCCAAAAGCTATGCCAGATAGAATGCCAAAAGCCATGCCAGATAGAATGCCAAAAGCTATGCCAGATAGAATGCCAGAAGCTATGCCAGATAAAATGCCAAAAGCTATGCCAGATAGAATGCCAAAAGCTATGCCAAATAAAATGCCAAAAGCCATGCCAGATACAATGCCAAAAGCCATGCCAGATAGAATGCCAAAAGCCATGCCAAATAGAATGCCAAAAGCTATGCCAGATAGAATGCCAAAAGCTATGCCAGAAAGAATGTCAAAAGCTATGCCAGATAGACCTGTGTCAGATTTGCATGTGATGGTGGGGATCACACGAAGTAAGGCAATTATTAGCAATTATGGTACTTTTACATTGGAGTTACATATCACCTCCATTATGTCTAACAGTAAATCATTATTCTAGGTCAAAATAACTACCAATAACCAACTATAGTTGCATATCATTATTATTGCATATAATGAAATTTAATATTAAATGATTAACCAGTATAGTCACGTTTCTTAAACTAGGTGACCCCCAAATCATCCTTCATATTACCCATTTCTAGCAAAAAAAACAACCATATCTTTTGGGTCCGCTATGGCTTGAGTTACCACCATATCGTTAAAGATCCTTCCCCATATAAATCACCCCTGACTCACCAGTCTTGGCCAGGTTTTATCGCTGCTGGTGGCCGTTTCTTCCGTTTGCTTCGCTTGCTATGTGTTCTTCGTGCCAGGCAAATGGCTACGATGGCGGCTTCATTGATCTCATGGTTTCTCAAGCAATAGGGAAGCCGAACAAATGATCGGTTTATTACTGTAAATGGTTAAACAGAACTGGATGATGTGGGGGTACCCTATTTTGAGAAACACCCATCTCATGGTTTTACAACGTGCTGCTGATGCGTAGATTGATATGTAGATGTGTAGATTCATTGATGTGTAGATTGTAGATGTGTCGCTTATTTCATGGTTTGATTGATGTGTAGATTTAGTAGTTGCTATTTGTTGTTGTCTCGCTCTGTAGGTTTGTGAGCGCTTGAAGTGGTGAACAGCAAATGAACAATGGGATTCGGTCGATTTGCAGTCACATGATTCTTGGGCCCCTGTATGAATTCACGGATTGTTTAGTCATCCCCTCTTCTCCATCAATTCACGATCAACCACCGGCCACAGATGAATCAACCCTTAATTACCCACCAGTAGTTGATACTCAGTTGTTACCCACGAGATTTTGACTGTTACCCACCAGTAGTTTAAGTGCTTGGTGATGGATGAATTGGTTCACCAGTTGATTGACACCAGTGGTGATCACCTGATCATCTGATCAAAGCCCATAAGCAGAGCGATGCGCAAGATGCAGCGGCTGATGCTTGCTGTGGTCTCTTCGAAACACCTGGGCTGATCACTGGCAATTCACCTGGTTCTGGGGAAACCTGCCTAAGGCTGGCTCAAAAAGGTGGTTTCTGAACATAGGCGTACCCCCGACTTGTCCAGTTTACCAAACATTTTTGTCAATAAACAGCCATTTGGGAGGTTCCCTATCTTAAGGAACACTCTTACAACCATGCTTATTTCCAAGTGAACTAACCCTAACAGCACATCCAGTGGTTTGCTGCCACCTCTGGCTTGGCCAATCCTACGCTTCGCTGCGGCAGGTTACCCTTTGCCAAAGATTCGATCCACCATGCAGACGCCGGTCTGGTCCTTAGTGGTGGTCCGGACCAGGATGCGCCCGTTGCCCTCTCCCGTGTTAAAGGAGCTTCCGATAATGGTAAGCATCGAGTCATGACACAAATCATGATGAATCATGATAAATCATGATAAATCAAGGATTAAAATGCAGGTGATGTATGCTCCAGCGTACTCTGTAGAGGCTATTTCCAGATTGAGAAACGAGGAGCGTATGTATGATTTTGTTTCATTCATGGGTCACATGGTAGCTATGAATAGTTGATATTAATATATATTAATTGGCAATGAATTTGACGATCAATCATTACAATCATCATTTTGGCCAATCTTTGATATATCTTGTCTGTGTGATCATCATCCATCATCCGCCAGCATGCCCCTGTGTGGGCCGTTCTGCCTTGAGTTTCCGGGGGCTTCCCCAGATGGTGGGGCTTCCCATGCTGTGATTTGTTTCTTCTTGGAATGCAACGCCTCATGATTGGCCGATATTTCCGCAAAGCAAGCCATGTCTACGACATTGATCCCTGTTTGTCCTGACATTGGAGTGATACTGGTCACACCATGTACAAACTAAAACACAGATACACTTGGTGTACATGCATTTATTTTCTATTTGCATGCTATGTCATGAAATGAGTGGTACCCCAAGTCGTAAACCACAAGGTTCAAATCTACTATGGTTATCTATGGTTATCATCCTGCTCTAGCTACCCAAAACCCAACTTGTTGCACTCTGGCACACTAACTGCCGAACATGTTCATTGTCAAGAGGGAAACCAACTATATCTGGCTGGTTTGCCAAGCAAGCAGGTTGCTTTAGCAGAGCTTATCCTAGTCATTGCCTGCAAGATCTCCCCCAGGTGTCTCCAACAGAGAAGAAGTAGCACAGCCAATGTGCTGTGATCCTCCGGACTTTTGGGGCGGCACTTTTCGCCACGGTGGCACCCGCAACGTCTTCAAAGAACGTTTTCTATGGGTTTCCGTATTCAAGGGCCCCCTGCAGAATCCCTTGCAGCCGAATGTAGCCGCACTCAGCCCCACTGAGAAACCAATTTCAGTGGATAATTCTTTGAATTTACTTGCCCGTTTGAGGGATGAATGCATGCACATCCCTGTTGAGTTGAAATCATTGGTTTCTTCACCTGGTTGCCAGCAAGCCCAAAGCCGTATGTTATGAGACCCCCCCATTCGTACATGTGGAAATAGCTGTGGGAATCTTCACGATGGATGTGGAGCAAGTGATTGTAAATCACTTTTCGGGGGGTGAACCCTGGAATGAGATCAACACCGTGTATCACCCAAGTTGTTTCTATAGGCATCCCAACAAATACATTTTTTTCACTTTTGGTATGTTAGTCAGCATACAGGGTTTTGTCCAGCGATATACTGAAATTAAGAATATCACTAAAACCAAATATTTGATTTTCCTCTATACTATACATATAGTATGTGATTGATGTTGCCCAATGTATGTAGCCGGCCAAACGGGTATGACAGGGTCACTGTCGGTGTGGATGTGGGTGTGTTGAATTTCAAACTTTTGAATGATCGGAAGCGCTGAGCATGCCTGATTGGTTACATGTTGCAAGCTTGATGTGTTGGCTCAGCCGTACTGTTAAATGGGTGTTTCTCAAAATAGGTCAGGGTCTAAGTACCCCCAAATCATCCTTTTTTAAACCATTGACAGTAATATAATATATTAACATTTTTGGCGTTCCCTATGCTTGAGAAACCACCTCAAACAATTGGACAAGTTTTCCTGTCACACACACATGCATTTGGTTGGTAGTTGGATTGACATGTTCATTTTCCAGCAGTATTCACTCATGGTTGGTTGGGTAACTCATTTCATAGGGGTGGTTCAACCACCAACCAGGTATGGGTTTATCATGCTATGCTCATAGCAGTTGTGGCCCATGATAATGGCCATCACCGTGATGAGCAACACAGGGGAGCCTCAATAGTGCTGCAGTACGACGTACGACCTAACGGCCGTCTCACGACAATTCAAGCCGAAGCTGTTGGTTGTTTGAATTTGTACAAACAAAGTGGCTTGTAACCACTTATAGCCATGGCCAATTGACAGTATATCCACTACAACCAGGTTAGTAGCAGCCGTGGTATAACCACCTATAACCGTGCTTGTTGACAATAACTGGAAACTAACCATGGTTATGGTGGTCACAAGTTATCTTGTACACATGTTGAAAACTAGAAAACCACCATGGTCACTCCCCAGAGAACTAACTCCAGCTGCACATCCAAGTAGGAAGCACGCGCGGCTTCCCTGCCGGACTTGGGTTCTACGCTGGTTGGAGTTGCATTTGTAGCATTTAATAGCATATTTGGCCCTGATACTTGAACCGATGCCCGGATAAAAAAGTGTTTCAACTCCACCCAGTTGTGGTCTTTTTCACTAAAAGCACCAACAAAATAAACAATCCAACAATAAGAGGCTTGCCCATGTACTTAGGTAAGAGTGCGGGGATTATGGGGACACTGATTTCGACATATCCAAGCAAATAAGAAGACAACAAATTCCAAAACTAGAAAAGCTCAGCAGTACTCGGGTAGTACCAATGCGCCAGTACCCCAAACATCCAAAAAAGCAGATACATATCCCATCATTGACACACGGATGTGCCTACCTTTACAGGAGGACAACCGAAGCACCAACGCCTCTACGAGGATTGGAATGGAGAACTCAAGGACAGCTATACCTCCCCCAGCTGAAAAATGTGACGTGCATAAACAACGATAAGCTGGTTAATCATGGTTAATATTATTAGTATCTTTAATTATCTCAAACAAGATGGTGGGTATCCTCAACTCTCCAAAAAAAACAACACTTGCAGGGCACCAGTGATCCTACAGTCATCCAACAGCCGAAAGACGCATGTGAGCAAAATCTGCTCAACGGATTCGTAGTGGTGGCTAGAAAAAGAACGGAGCAGTTCAGGGAGCCCAGATGATCGGTGGGATATTGGAGTATCCGATGATATGGCTATGGGTCAATAGTAACCAACCAACCCATGGGGGATTTCCACCAACGATAAGAGGGAAAACAATGGTTAACAAGGGGGAACCAGGGGTACGGGGTTTTGACCCACTGCCATATCACGGTCTAGAGTCTATAGCCTCTTCATGAAGATGCACTCAGTCGAGGGAATGCAGTAGAGCCCTGGTCGTCAGTGTTCACAAGCAAATCATAGATCAGAGATGTAAGCAGGGTCTTATAATGTCCAGCATTATTCTTGGCCTTTTCTTGGCGGTTGGACTAGGCTCTGTATCAGAAATCATGATCCAGGAAGGGGAATGCCTCAGTTTACTGAGTTGTTTGATTTTTGTTGCTGTGGTCATTGTTTGCACCTATAGCGTGGTAGCCTGTTGCCGGCTACTGTTGGTAACATCCCATGCGTTCCCATGCTCAAAGTGGGCCCATGAGTTCTAATGGTAACAGTCTACGAGTCTACGATGAAACATATACAACCATCTCCGAGTATGACGTCCTTGCTGATTTTATGTCTGTAGGTCACAGCCAAACATGACCACAACGCACGCTCAACAAGCATCCCAACAAGGACGAGCTGCTTAATCTTATGGATGTAAAGGTTTAGTGTTTTGCTCTTTTATCCCACATCCGGATGTGTGCTGTGCCATGAGATTGTTGCGATCGAAGAAACATCACTGAAGCGTATCACAATTCAAGAACCTTTGAAATCCTTTGAATGGTTTTGATTTGCTTTGACAGGAAATTAGTGTTTCCATGTTGTGTTGGTTGGTTTGCATCACTTAAACAAAGAATGATTTCATTTGATTTGATGAGTTGCTACAACACATTGACGAAATGCGCAGTGTTCCACCAACTGATGGGGGCTTTAACAACTATGATGGTGGCCACGTTTGCCTCATTGTTCTTAGTGAAACATGGTTTCTTTTTTGCCTTGCATTCAGCACCACAGTCGCTCGGTGAGGCAAACTCTGAGGTGCTGCCATTCTACCATTACTGCCGTGAATTTTCCAGCCTCTTTGAATAGCTGGGTGGTGTTCTCTTTTAAACTGAATGAGATTAGCCCAACTACCATAGTTGAGTGAATTAGGCTTTGGTTCAAGTGCAAACTGATTCATTCAACAGTTAATGCTGAGGCAATTCCAAGTTTCGACTGATTCGTTTGGGCGTTTTTGTTAAGCTGCAGGGGATTTGGGTGCTCACGTGATGTCACTGCAGTCTTTGTTTGGCCCCTTCAATTGGGGCGCGTTTTCCGCGAATCATGACCGTTGAATAACATTGCAAGACCTTTTTTAGTGGCAGGCATTGGTGCGCTGCAAATCCTTGACATCAGCTGAGCAGAAATGGATTTGAAGGCTATTCAAAGTCACCCACCATCATCCACCGGTAGAAAGTCATCCACCATCATCCACCTGCAGAATCAAATATAGAATTGCTACCAATCACCACGGATGAGCCGAAAGACTTACCTACCCGTGAAGTTGATGCGGACATGTGCCTGGGAAATCAATCCAAACAGCGACGTGGTGCCGACAAATCACCCTAGACCTGAAGAAACTCAGCCACCAAACAAGTCTCCCCTGATGCTCCATGTTGCTCCATTCAAGCACACTTTGGTCGAAATATGCAGACTCCTTGAAGCATGGCCCTTGACTGCAGGAATGGTGCCAATCTTGTTGCTACCCAATCTCAAGGTCTGATCCCCACATTTTGAATGTCAACGCAACAAATCGCTGCAGCATCCCGTGAGTTGTTGCGGTGGGCGTTGTGACAAAGTTTTCACGCGCCATGGAGCCCATGACTGAGCCTGTGACGTGCCCGGTGGGGTGGAGGTGAGCGCTGAGAATTTCAACATCAGTTTGTACAGAGTGGTACCCCACCAGTTTGTTAACTTAGCTTATAACCAGAGCACGTAATTATGCGCAAATACCAGGTGTAGTAAATGATTATGATTAAAGGGCTTCTGAAGTAACTTATAGCGTTTGGGGGTACCACTCTGTACAATCCCCATAATAACAATCAAGCATATCCCCTAGCATCTTTGTTCATTCTCCCAGATTGCCATTGTCAACCATGATCATTCTCAATGGGGAGGCGCATTGGTTGATCAGGGTTGTCGTTGCTGCTATGGTTGTTGTTGCTACCACATCCAATATGCATCCCCTATCACCGTTGATAATTATGGTTAATCATGCTTATCGTTTGCTTGGAATTCACCCTGTCAATCACGACCCAGATACTCCATGCATGGTGCATTTGCCTATGTAACTGGGTCGTTTTAAAGTAAATGTCAGGAAATATACAGAACATGGGTGTTTCTCAATGTGGGAGAACCCAAATCATCCTTTGTATCAACCATTTAGACTATCAACCATCTATACTACTAAACCGTCCAGTGTGCAGGCAACATATCAACCATTTCATGTTGCTCTACTTGTTTGAATAGGGTACCAGTTTATTCTCTTAACCATTTATAGCAATAAACCACCCGTGGTGGAGGTCCCCTATGTGACCGTGGGTCCAAAGCCTGTACCCCTGATTCTCCCATCATTAGATATTGCATTCCCGAATGGTTTGGGAGAAACCACCATATGGTGGGACCTCCATGATTTTTGATGGATAACCAAAATCATTGTTGGTCATCATCCCTATGATTTTTCATGGATAATTTGACTCATTGCCACATGGAGAAACCACCATATGGAGGGAAACCATATCAGCTGCAGCGGGAATGGAGAAGTGGAGGCCTGGAAGTTGCAGTTTTTTTCTCCGCGCTTTTCGGAGTCCATGGGTAGGTTGGTGATGGTTGGTGTTTCTGGGCACTCCGAAAAATGTCAAACATTTCCAAAAACAAACAAACAACATGTGATGAAATGCTTGTATATGTACTTATATGTAGATATATATATATAATATATATACATGTATTTATTTACTTATTTATTTGTTTATACATAGTACGTCTATTCATATAAAACTGTAAATGTATAGCTATATCATGTCTATATGTATATAGTAGTCACGCATGTGTAGTTGCCTACCAGTATCCACCATGCAAGGCATGCATCATATGCATTAAACAACTTAAACGTTGCAGCTGTACATCCATCATGAGATGGTTCACCCCCACTGGAATTGCCGCTCTGGCTTCAGGTACCGAGGAAATGCCAAGCTGGCCTGCTTGACACCAATCCAGCCATTCGCGGCCAGCATCAACCAATGAACCACCAACCAGTCAGCAGGGATCACCGCTGTCACACATGGTTTGCAATAAGCAGCAAAAATGGATGAGTTTGTCAGCCATTGTTTTGGCCACTGAGCAGGACTAAACATCGCTCTAAACGTGGTTCTAACCCACTATTGAACCATTGATTGAACATCCATAAACCATGGTGCGGCCATTGTCTGAACCATGATGACTCAATTGACTTAACCATCAATTGATCATGATGGCAAACTAGGAAGTACCCATCAAGCAATGGTCAGTTAAGCATAAATTAACCATCAATAAGCCACTACATAATCATCAATTCATAGCCAATCAAGGTCTCAATTAGCCATCAATAGGCCACCACCGGAAACCATGAGATAAACCATCATTATCGACTAAATGACCATCATGAACCATAATATTAATCAATCATCATTAAACCACTAATAGGCCGCTAATCATCGAAGAACCTGTTGCTTCAATCTCCTTCCTGCCTCAAATCTTAAGCTACGACAGGCTGCAGCGTCAGCACAACCCTGTGGGAGCTTGGCTCTGAGCTCAGTCATACAGAGCGTTACAAGTTGATGAAAGGAGAACCAAAGATGGTAGGGGAGACTTAGTCATACCCAGAACCTAGTTATTGGTTATATCACGTTATCTCTATTGACTATAGTTGATGAACAAGCCCTTGAAGTTGATTAAGAAGCCCATTAACCATAGTTGAGAATGGCAATATGGAAGAATGACCAAAGATAGTAGGGGATATGTTTGATTGTTGGCATGGGGATTGTACGGAGTGGTACGTCCAAATGTTACAAATTGATCCAAAAGCGGTTTTAAGTATAGTTGTATTCTACTACTGTATACCTCGTATTTATCCTACGTGAATGATGGGGAATCTTGGTCAAACATGTTCGCCCGAGCCTTAGGGTTTGCCCCGCATGGGTCTGAGAACATTTCCCAACGCTCAAATTCCTGCACAGGGCCATTGTTTTTTGACTTCTGAGTTATCAAACCCTAAACCTCAAACCCTAAAACCCTAAAACCAAAACCCTAAAACCCTAAAACCAAAACCCTAAAACCCTAAAACCAAAACCCTAAAACCCTAAACCATAAATCACTGCGTATAGCCAGTGTTTTCGCATCTTGTCCAAGCCATCTCGACCTTGTACAACATGCTCCATTGCAGTGGCGCTTTATGTGGTGGGGCGAACGTTAAGGCTGGAGGGAACATGTTTCATGGTGGTCAATGATTTAATGATGGCTAATAATGGTTAATGCTTCGTACTAGTCAATGAGTCAATGGTGCTTAACATTTTTTACAAAATCGTTGTAGTGCTTCACAATTTTGGACAATACACTTCCTAAGAGCTGAGGTGCTATATAAAAGGTTGCCAATTGCTCCTTTATCACATCAAACGAAATGTCAAATATCGTTTCCAAACAATGAAATATCGACCTGGGTATTCTTCTTAGCGAGGGAATCCTGACAAAGTTGTGATAATCATATTTCTCTTTGCACATGATGGCATTCATGTCATGCGTAGACAATTGCATGCCCGTGCACAAGTGTCAATGCGCATGACTAGCACCTGCGTATCAATCGATGTATGGTTTGTAACGTGTATCCTGGTCATGAAGTGACTGTGTCGATCAGTCTTGTCATCACATGGGAATGTTTAAAGGATTTTGTCCCCAACTTTTCGGCACGGTTGGGGATAGTTGGCTGGTTGACTTGTGCCATGACGGGGAGGTTCCACTACACATGAGCCGCAGTTCCTGCCTAAGGTCAGCGTGCAACAGGTGATGAAGGACAGCGGATCGGCTACATGGTTTCGACGCTGAAATGAACAGCTTCGCCCTGCCAAGGTATTCCAAGTTGGGAAAGTGGGCAAGATCTATTTGTGTCTATGTTATTTTCCAGCATTGAAGGACACAACCAGTGAACAGTAAAGACCCGTTGCATCAGCCAACCAGTGTTGCAAATTGCGCATCAGCCGAATAAGAGTTTTTGAGCGCTCAAGTGTCGATTGATCTACATGGATTGCAAAAACTTGGGTAAATCCATGTATGAGTTTTCCTGCTAATGATCTACATGGGTAGTGAAGCATCAGCAGCAGGAAAAACTGCAATTTGGATGTGCATCCTGCACTGCTGACATTCACACATGCTGACTGTAGGGCTAAGTTCCTCCAACTTTATGGAAAATCACAGTCTCCATGGCACTAGCCTCAACTGCATCTACCGGTGACCAAAACAACCTTGTGATGGGATGAACTCAATGTTGGATCGAACAACCACTCACATTTCCCTCCGAAGCATCATTTTCTGTTTGTTCAAGCGTTGGTTGATAGTCATATGAAACAAACAATAAAGTGTGTTTGATTGTGTTTGTGACTCACATTATTTCAAGCATGGGCTGGGTTCATTATGATGGTGATTTCCCTTGAATTGGATCATCACACATTGCGATCAACCATCAGCTTACTAAAGAGCTTGCTAACCAGATTACCAACCAGCTTTTTACGCATCATTAAGCAGCTTGGACCATCATTTACAACCATCATCAACCGACATTGACACTTTTCTTCCCATCGTTAAGCGTCAATAGCGTCCAATAGATTTCCTTGCGTGGTGTGCAGAGGATAAAATGCAAACATGTGCTGACAGTTGTGCTCTTGGATGCTACACAGCACCATTCATGAGTATGACCTCTCCGGAACGAAAGAATTCACACACAGGGTTTGTGCAGTTGTTCGATGTTGATGCTCAGGATCCAGTAGTGCAAAGCATTATTGACACCGACAAATCCATCATCAAAAACAAATCCATCACCTAAGGTCTCAAGCAACCATTTATCCATAGATCACTATCATCAACCACTATATACCCTTTTGTTGCTTAAGATTCCGTAAAAATCACCACTGATTGACCTGGATTGCTCATGTTTCTCCTCCTGGTCATCATCATCATCACCATCACCACCATCATCATCATCATCATCATCATCATCATCACCAATCACCAATCACCAATCACCAATCACCAATCACCAATCACCAATCACCAATCACCAATCAAGATCAATTGTCAATCATGATTCATGATCAATCATCATCATCATCATCATCATCACCATCATCACCATCATCACCATCATCACTATACTATATACCCTGTTGTTGTTCATCATCCCCTATAGTTAACCATTCACTATCCATTTTGTTGACCATCACCATCATCATCATCATCATCATCATCATCATCATCATCATCATCATCATCATCATCATCATCATCATCATCCACTTGCTGTTGCCCCCATGACTGGAGGAGCTGCCAAAGGAGATTGTGGAACACCACACTATCGCCGCGTGGCCACAGGAAATGGGGGATGCTAACAGACAATAATGGTTGCTTGGGGATTGTAAGCATTGATAGTGGTTAATAACGGGGAATAATCACCGAGAATACTGGTTAAACAACTACTGGTTTGTGGTTTCATTGACATTTTGCTTACTTTCCCTGGCAACTACACAAATGGTGGGTTGACAAGCATATTTTTCATAGTGGTTGAAACTGCCAACCAGAATAGTATGCAATAGTTGTAACCCAGATTCTCCATGTATGGTGGGGTAACCTAGATCCAATCCCAAGATAGTAAGAACCACACTGGATAACAATTGGCCTTCCAGGTACCTACATCATTGGTAACCGTCCCTACTTGGGGTTCCCTGATTACCTACGATAAAGGCAACTGGAAGTATTGGGATAGTGATATAACAGTTGTCAATGATAGAGTGTACCGATCGCAGTGCTTCATGACCGGAGGTTCCGAGCAATGGTGAACTATACGTGTCGACCGCTGGTGAATGATACCATTTCCCTAGGGTTCACCTACTCCTGGCTTCACCCAAAGAAAGGCATGGATTCAACTACTCCAAGACGACCAGAAAGGGGGTGATGACTGTTTGGGCCTGCATGGAAGCCACCGGGGCAACTCTGAGCTGTTCCCATCCTATCCAACAGTTCCAGGACATGTTCATCTCTGCTGTGTCTATCCAGATCATTGCTGGCAACCACTGGTAATGCCGTTGAAATTTGTTTGTTTCATGCATCCACATTCATGGTTTTTGAGTCTATATATCTATATGAAGTACTGATGCAAAGCTGAAGATACAGAGTATTGATAATACAGCGAAGTGTTTCATGGGACATCATCATCCGAATGTGATACTATTAATTTGGACGGTATCGGGTGGTTGTCTATCCTGACACACATAGACATTTGTGCATGTATATTTATTTATGTGTTTATCTTTTTATTCATATATACATATGTATGTACATAGATGTCATGTACGTTTTGAAACATGTTATCACCCATCATCAACTATTTTCAAGCATCATCCACCATTGGTTGGAGCCATCATTTGCCATGACCATGGATATAAACCAACCACGGATAAATTATTGATAATGGCTAACACAACCATAGATATTAGGCACAAAGGCTGTATGCACTATGTTATCGTTAATGATGGCTTATGATAGGTGATATAATGGCAAATATACATCACACACATATATATGTATATATTTGAATGTGACATATATAGAAACAATATCGATCACACACACACATATATATATATACATGATTACAGCTACAATAGGTGATAGGCCATCAAAACACCGCCACCAACAAAAGATCGTGCAGCGCCAGAAATCCTTCGCTGAGGTGAAGCAAAAACCGGAGTACAAGACTGTGGAGAAGCATATTGAGGCCATCAGTCGTTTTCGTGTCGGCCGATTTCAGTGCTTTCCGGCGATTTCCATGCATTTTTTTCCCAGAGGTTCATGAATTCCATGACAAAACATGGGATTTCAATAGTTTCCTGAGATTTCAATTTTTGGTGATGATGTAACACACTTCAAGGCATCATTAGGTGTTCTTCGATTTCTACTGCTTCAAGGCATCATTAGGTGTTCTTCGATTTCTACTGCTATTTTAATCTTTACAGAGGAAACGGGATTTGATCAGTCCATTCCAGGCATCAGCTGGTGCTTTGGTTGGCGCCTTGCTGGTACCATGATGGTGCCATTCGCCCCAGCAAATACTAACTATATAGTTGATTTTGGTATCCCCATAGATTTATGGATGATAGTGATAGTGTGTGATATTTGAATGCTACACCCATAGTCATGAATGATAATGGGTGATACTTGCTTGTTACCGTGGCATAGTTGGTTCATGAACGGTTAATCAATGGTGAAATGTTCATTGATGGTTGGTGATGTTTAATGTTGGTCAGTTGACGGTCCATGATACTGTAACAATGAGCAACCCCAGTAGTCAACCATCGTCATTATTCATCATCTATCACTAATTAGCATCAGTAATCATCAATAATAATCAATCATCATCAGTAATCCAATCATCATCAATCATCATCCGTCATCATCCATCATCATCATCATCATCAATCATCATCAATCATCATCAATCATCATCAATCATAACCACCATCACCATTTTTATCCGTATCCTCATCCTCATCATTCATCATTTATAATCAATCATCATCATCATCATCATCACCATCATCATCATCACCATCACCATCACCATCCGTATCCTCATCCTCATCCTCCTCCTCATCCTCCTCCTCCTCATCATCATCATCATCACCATCCTTATCCTCATCCTCATCCTCCTCATCATCCTCCTCCTCATCATCATCATCATCACCATCACCATCACCATCCTTATCCTCAGCCACATCCTCATTCTCCTCCTCCTCCTCCTCATCATCATCATCATCATCATCATCATCACCATCACCATCACCATCACCATCACCATCATTCTCCTCACCATCATCCTCATCATTCATCATTTATAATCAATCATCATCAGCAATGATCATCATCATCGTCATCATCATCATCATCATCATTCATCCATCAGCAATGATCATCATCATCATCATAATCATCATCCTCATCATTCATCCATCAGCAATGGTCATCATCACTCATCATTTATTATCAATCATCATCAGCAATGATCATCATCATCATCACCATCACCATCACCATCATTTTCCTCACCATCATCCTCATCATTCATCATTCATCATCAATCATCATCAGCAATGATCATCATCATCGTCATCACCATCATCCTCATCATTCATCATTTATAATCAATCATCATCAGCAATGATCATCATCATCATTATAATCATCATCATCCTCATCATTCATCCATCAGCAATGATCATCATCATCATAATCATCTTCCTCATCATTCATCCATCAGCAATGATCATCATCATCATCATGATCATCATCCTCATCATTCATCCATCAGCAATGATCATCATCATCGTCATCATCATCATCATTCATCCATCAGCAATGATCATCATCACAATCATTTTCCTCATCATTCATCCATCAGCAATGATCATCATCATCATCATCATCATCATATTCCTCATCATTCATCCATCAGCAATGATCATCCTCATCATTCATCCATCAGCAATGATTATCATCACCATCATCATCATCATCATCATCATCATCATCTTCCTCATCATCATCATAATCATCATCCTCATCATTCATCTATCAGCAATGATCATCATCATCATATTCATCATCCTCATCATTCATCCATCAGCAATGATTATCATCACCATCATCATCATCATCATCATCATCATCTTCCTCATCATTCATCCATCAGCAATGATCATCATCATCATCATCATCATCATCATCATCATCTTCCTCATCATCATCATAATCATCATCCTCATCATTCATCTATCAGCAATGATCATCATCATCATATTCATCATCCTCATCATTCATCCATCAGCAGTGATTATCATCATCATCATCATCATAATCATCTTCCTCATCATTCGTCCATCAGCAATGATCATCATCATTATCATCATCCTCATCATTCATCCATCAGCAATGATCATCATTTTCATTCTCATCATTCATCATTTATAATCAATCATCATCAGCAATGATCATCATCATCATTATAATCATCATCCTCATCATTCATCCATCAGCAATGATCATCATCATCATAATCATTTTCCTCATCATTCATCCATCAGCAATGATCATCATCATCATCATGATCATCATCCTCATCATTCATCCATCAGCAATGATCATCATCATCGTCATCATCATCATTCATCCATCAGCAATGATCATCATCATAATCATCTTCCTCATCATTCATCCATCAGCAATCATCATCATCATCATCATCATCATCATCATCATCATCATCATCATCATCATCTTCCTCATCATTTATCCATCAGCAATGATCATCATCATCATCATCAGCAGCATCATCATCATCATCAAAATCATCTTCCTCACCATTCATCCATCAGCAATGATCATCATCACCATCATCATCATCATCATCTTAATCATCTTCTTCATCATTTTTCCATCAGCAATGATCATCATCATCATCATCATCATCATCAACGTTTTTTTCCACCACTATTCACTGCTGTCACTGTCCACCATTGTTGGCATCTGATCCACCGTAACGAGCGCTGGGAACCCCGTGGCCAGGTGCCTGAGTATCAAGTCACCGAGCAGGCCGCGTGGGAAGTAATGGCTGTGCCAGGAACGTCCATGGTTTGGCAAAGTTTTGCTGAACGGTTGGTTACTTGGTGGATGAATGGTGGTCTACAGCCGCTAGATTTCATGGTTAAGAATTGTTAAGAAGCACTTTGACATGTTTGCAAATTAGAGAAATTTAGTCACATCTACCATAAACCATGCAGCTAGCTTGTACTTCACCATACTTTTCCCGTGTTCAAAGAGTTCTTGACAACTGTTCGGAAATCTCCAACAATTTAGTTCTGGCCACGGGAAAAAAAGAACTTCTTGGCTTGTAGACTTGGGATTTTGCGAATTGATTCTGTAGGGTACACTGTAGGGTTTATTCACTCTATGATTGGAATCCTTCTTGACCAAACACACTATGACAGCCTAGAAAATGGTAGCATTCATCACATCATGGTTGACTCTTGGACTGACGGGACCGATTTGCATCGACATGCCGAGTGAGTGAGTCCCCAATTGTTTGCAAGGCTGCAAAATGTTTGAACTGCAAACTTTGAAGGTGAATTTGCAGAAGTACAACGAACATGATGCGTCTTAACTTACACTATCACTTCAGAGTATTAATGGATGCAACATATGTACATAGGTTTGATTTTTTTCTCTTTGTCATTGTCTCTCTCATTATCTCTTTCTCTCCATTTATCTACACTTGCGCAGGGCACAAAATGAACACCTGCGGTAAATACTCAACTGAACGATGTTCAAGGTGATACTGAAGGCAGTATATGTTTGCCCGCATGTCAGGTAGAATTGTGAAACATGATCATTCTGAAAGAATCGTTTAGGTTTATCTTGTAGAATCTTTAATTAAATATCAATATGATTCCACCTCGTCGATCATTTACCATCACCATGAATAATCCGGTCTAGGGGCTTTCATTCTCCGTTTCAGACCCCTTGATGTACAAACCCTCTAAAGGGGTCCCAGCTGCAGAAGTTTTCGCCTTTATTGACCCAGGGCAAAACAGAAACTGGGTGAGTTGACTGTCATGAAGTGCTGGCAATAACAGCATCAATCATTGACTGATGTTTGACCAATGGTATATATGGCTACGGGTCAGTATTAAGCAACCAATTTCATGGGGGATAATGACCAACAAACTATAGGGAAAACAATGGTTACTGATGGGGAACCAGGGGACTAAGGGTTTTGACCCACAGCCACATCAGGGCCAGTAGCAACGAACAATAGGTAGTCTCTGATGGATATGTGAAAACTCAACCAAGCTTTCGTGCTGAGTGAAACGATTGATGATCTAATTAAACAGGTCTTAGAGGTCCGTTGTTTGCCGAGAAATTCGAGCACTTGTTGGGATGACAATAGACCTACTGTGAAGCAGCCTGGCTTGGTCGATGGTCAATGATTCACCATTCACCCCCTGCAATCATTGAGTGGCTGGTGGTGTTAACCATGGTTAATAATGGTTGATAATAGGGGATGATAAGCAACAATGATGGTGAAACAACCACTGGCTGGTGGTTTGATACACATTTTTATTTTCCATAGAAATCATTAACAACTGGTTGGTTGACGAATATTTTTCATAGGGGTTGAAACCACCAACCAGTTTAATTACTTCTCAAGCAGTGTGAAGGCCAAGGATTCAGCAGGCACGGTGGCTGCTCGGTTGATGTTTGGACTCGTACGGCGATCAGCCCATGGCTTTATCCGTCATTTTGAATCATTGATCCCGGATCCAGTGGCGATGCCTGGCTCACTTTTTGATGGCTACCATGGTTGATGGCGCCGGATACTGCAACTGCCAATGCTAAATCAGTTCATGATGCTCAATGAGGCTTCATGACGCTTCATCAATGCTGAATGATGTTTAGAGATGCTTCATTAACGATGAAGCGTCATTAAGCGTTATACGGTTTAGAGATTCTCAAGGAGAATACTCATGTTGTAATTCATCAATGCTTGACGATTCTCCTTGGTTTCAAAACTGTTGAACAATGACAACAATGACTTCTCAATTCTTGAGATGTTTTTGGGAATGGCAACCGGCTTCTAAACCCTGGTTGATTGATAGGGGGTATCCTCTAAGTTGCCAATTGTTTTCCCATTCGAACGGTACCCCCTGAATTGACCAACCTTTGGAATTATCCACTATGAATGCTTATTATCTCCTTATTTACCATAGTTATAACCCTTATCAACCACATTTAACCGCTATGTAAACTGGGTTAATGCTGCCTCATGTACCTGGCACGGCCCGCCACGATTGCCCGTAGGTTCAAGAAGTGGTTGCCCGGATCACCCACGAAAAGGTGGTTGAGGCGCCAACGGGCCGCGGTTTTTGCGATGTGAGCCGAACTGGTCATGTCGTTGACAGATGGGTCACATTTTGGGGGTTCATATGGCTGGCTTTAACCAACCAACCTGGCTGGTTAATGGTTAACAATAGGGGAAAAGTTTACTAATACTGCAAGGGGATATACTCATACCAACTATATGGCACCAGCCATTTCATGGTGGAAAATGACCAACAATGGTTGACATATGACTAATGGATAGCTAATCATAGGGTTTTCAACATCAATAAGGGCTAATGATAGGGGATAACGGCCATCAAGTATATGGGGATATCCCAACTACATATGGTGGTTTCTCAAGTCATAGGGGACCCTCAAAAATGGTGGGTTTATTGCTGTAAGCGGTGAGTCAATATTGGATGATTTCGGGGTACCCCTTTGACTTGAGAAACGCCCATATGGTGGTTTGTTGAAATGGCTATGGGTCACTATCAACTAACCAATAATCGCAATAATGGTGGTAATTAACCAACCAATGATAGGGCAAACAATGGTTGCACCAGGGTAGGGGTACAGGGTACCGCCAACTTGGAGACCCCCCACTGATCATCCGATATTTTTTCAATTGATAGTAATAAACCGACCATTTGTTGGGTCTTCTATATTGAAAAAACTCCATACAGTGGCATTAAATATACTGTACATACGGATATTTCATGTCTGCGAAGAATGATGTGTAACAACCAAATTTCCTCATTTTCTACAGGTGCCCCTTCTCCGGTCCAAAAGCGAGGAACTTTTAAACAGCAGCTAGCCCGTGTGTAATCCAACAGTGATGATCATCAGCAACATGATAGTTCATAATGACGATTCATGATGGTTCCTCATGATTCATCACGATTGTGAAAAGTGGTCAGATATTTTTTCACAACAAAGCGGGGTTGCGATTGGTCAATTGGCAAGAGTTTGATCCCCTTGAATCTTGCAAGAATTCCATAACTTTTGCGAGCGCAGGTTGTGCAGTACCACGTTACCGCGCTTGGAAAAAATAACAGTGACAACCAGCAAACGCGTAGATTTTTGTTCAGCACTTTGCCAAGGACTGCTCTGAACAAAGACAGTGTGATTGGGAACATTTGAAAAATCATGATTCACACAACTCTGATTTTTTTAAATACTGTAGGTAAAACTGCTGTAGATGGTGGTTTTCCACTTCCAAATTAGTTTGTTTCTCTGAGAGTAACCCTCTAGTGGCTGTTGCGCACGGCGCAAGCTGCCCCTGAAACAAAAATACAGTAGGTCCATCACTGATGTGCAAAGGC
Organism: Symbiodinium kawagutii; assembly: GCA_009767595.1. Lineage (NCBI taxonomy): Eukaryota > Dinophyceae > Suessiales > Symbiodiniaceae > Symbiodinium > Symbiodinium kawagutii. The sequence continues at coordinate 76,199 of VSDK01002833.1, read as the reverse complement.
ACAAGATCTGTTTTTCGCCCAAAATGGTTGCAGCTTTAAGCACAGTGACTGGATGCTCAACCGTGGTGCCAACCAGTGCTATCCATATTGAGTATCGTTGACCATGGATATCCATGTTTATTTGGCAATTGTTAATTGTTCTCTATATCAAGTGGCAGTATATAGCCTTTTTGTTGACCAGTAATAGTAATTAGGACTTTCAGAAGCCATTTCCAAATATGATAAACCCCGAATGTATCCAAAAATCACGATTGTGAACTACTGTACCAATTATGAACCACTGTTTGAGTGTGCAATTAACCACCACAATATCACAGTTAATTATGTATTTTCGCCGCGTTAATGTCAATATTGTCACCACATAAGCATACATGGGTGTTTCTCAAAATAGGGGAACCCCAAATCATCCCCAAATAGTCTGCTTGAGATGATAAATTGATGATGGTAAATGGATCCCCCAGTTTGGGAAGCACCAAGAAAGATATGTTCATAATTATATATATATATATATATATTATGGACATATAAATGATGTGTTTGTGCTACTAATCATCAATATCAATATCTATATCTCTATCTATATCTATCTCTATATATGATACCTATGTTAGCTTCTAATCCGTTTGCCATACTAAGATTAGCATGCCATTTGTCATCAGCCACTATTAGCGTACTGCATTTGGATAGCTACTATTTGATACTATTTGATATTACCAACCACGGGTTTGCACCTGTTGGGCAGGTGCCCCAGACCCAAGTCATAGAGACCTTGCGGCAAGTGCCCACTGTGGAGTATGAGGAGGTCATCAAACAGGCACGTGGTGAGCGTCAGCAGAGTTGTGGGACTCTTCGATGGTGGATTTCTTGTGGTTGAAAAACCTGCTGGAATTGGCCATGGGTCAAGCAGTTAAGCAACCAATGATAGGTGGTTAATGGTTGATAATAGGGGATGATGCCAAACAATTGTAGGGGATGTATACCAGCTATATGGCTATGGGTCAAGCACTTAAGCATCCAATAATGAAGGATTCGAACCAACAATCATAGGGAATGCAGCCTGGTTTACTGATAGGGGAACCCGGGGTGCAGGGTGAGCTGACTTATAGCTAATTATGATGGCTATCAAATCACTCTGAGGAATCGTCATGAGTTTGGCTGTATAGATATGTATAGGTTACTAGCCAGGGATGTATAGCCATTGATGATGGTGAAGAAGCTGGCCAAGAACAGATAAACACCGACTATTCGACTATAATAGGGAGATACCAACGATTGTGATGGTTTGGTCATGCTAGGCTCATTCATGATTGATTGTTGGAAACCAGCGGTCTGGGGTTGTCATTTGTTTGAACATGGGCCATGGGTTGTTTTCCCTCTTGGTATACTGAGAACAGTGAGTATTCGATAAAATGACCTAATATTGGCCTAATAAGTATTGACCATCATATTCCCTTAGTATAAGTCTTATTTATGATCAGGGCGTGGTATAGTCGTGCCAGTCTGTGTTTCATTTTCCAAAGCCATGATCAGCTTGGGTCGCGGGGCGGCCCTTGGCGGCTTGGCGATTCCCTCGTGGCAGGTGCATTTGCCGTTGATTGAAGGCAAGGAAACCATCCAAGAGGCCGAACAACTGGGCTGGTGCCAAGGATTTAAAGGGATGTTTCCAGGTCAATCCAAGCGAGGCTATGACATTGATTTCCTTGGTCCTGAATATTTTATGATGGATCATTAGTCTTCATTTGTCCTCTTGGTAACTGCCAGGCAGCATGGACCACCGTCAATCATCACATATCATCAGCATGTTTGTGAAGAAATTGGAAGCGGCTGGAACAGAACCCTGGTCCATGATAATTGTTGTCCAGCAAACATCTGATAAAATCCGTAGAATCCCATTGAATTGACCCACCAGCACTGGTTGACACTGGGATATCTTGGGTTCTAACACGATAGGAGCCGGTTCGGGGTGAATTCTGACCTCAGGGAGTTTTGAGATCCGAGAAGCAGTGTCTCGTTGGTGGTTTGATGGACATTTTCTACTTTCCTCAATATTTGGGATGGTTACGGATGGTTGGTTGATTGACTTGCGCTGCGCATACTCTTCAAAGGGGTTGAAACCACCTATCACATGTGGTGGCTCGGAAAATTTGGAACACTTAGTTTTCAACAGGAGATACCAACCACCAACACAGGAAAAGAGAGTTGCAGAGACCCAGCGATGTAATGCTTATTGTTCTGGAGAGTCGTTCCCAGAATGCAACGGCTACTTGTTTGGGTGTGTCATGGTGCGTCCATAGCACTATTTGAGATGATTTCCATCACTGTAAAATCAGGAATCAGATGAGTCATCATCAATCAGCTTGTGGCTACCTAATAAGCATCATCGGGCAATCATCGGGTAGACTTCAAAAGGTTCTAGTCACATTGGTACAATCTTGACCAGCTCTCGTAATTAATGGCTCACGTGGGGAAGGTCATGTATCCTACCAATTGAAAAAGGGGCCTTGCACTTGATAGGGGGTGCTGACGGTAAAGATACCTTTTCATTATAACGTTTGATCATGGTCAATATAATTACCAGGTAGTAGTCCACATTGTTTGTAGTTGGCGCTCGCTATTTGTAAATAGTCGCACTTGTTGATGCAACCGTTTTCCTGTGATGGATTGCCTCACAATGCAGAGTAATTATTGAAATCGGTGTTTCTCAAAATAGGGGTACTGTACCTCCAAATCATCCATTATTAATGAATTATAGTACTAAACACCATGTTTTGGGGTTCCCTATGACTTGAGAACCTCCACATAGTAGTCTTGCTTACAGTGACTCACTGGCTTTCCTGTGACTCTCCCAGGAGTTGCTGTACTCAACTTTTAATATAGTACCTCTGGGAGAAATACCCCCTGGCAGTCCCTAAAGTGGCTGGCGGGAAAATCCACTATTTCAATGGATGATTTCGCAGGGTCTCCCATTGCCAAATTGCTGGAATTTCCAGCCAGCCATGTCAGTCTACCAGAGGCTACTGATCACACTCCTACTCTCCCGGTGATCTGAAGTGAAATCAGAAATTCTTCCCGAGAGGAAGAATCACCATCAGTAGGTGATGAAAATTAGACCTGATTTCTCTTCTAATTACTTGACCTCAACTAGAATCAGACTCTTCACCTGAGTCTAACATTAAACCTACAATTCACATCTATTCATCATCTATTCACTGGAATCAGGACATCTATTCACTCGAATCAGACTCTTCACCAGTCAGGCAGTGATTTCACCAGTGCGAAATCATCGCAGGTGCCTACTGTGCTTCATCGCGAAGTGGCCATTGAGGTGCGCGAAAAAGCCGAGTCGTCGTGGGAAGCGGCGCAGCGGAACCGCTTCCGCATGGCGTGGGGGAAAGGGGTACGCCATGGCTCAGCATTCAGTGGGTGGTTTGGATGATTTTGAACTAAATAGTTCCACTTTGAAGTTCCATAAATCTAAAATACTGGAAACATATATGCAAAAAAAACATTGTTCCAAGTATTTAAGATAGTTAGTTGATTGACTTGCGCCTATCTTTCAGCTAGCCACTGAGCGCATCAAGAGATGCTGGTGCACGGCCATGCCAAGGTGCCGCATCTTCAGATTGTGGACTGCGTCAAGCAGGTGCCCTCGGGTTCCGTTCGGTGGAATCAGTTGCTGATTGAGTCGCCAATTGATTTGTTTGTTGTTCTTTTTTGAATCCAATACTGGGAAACATCTAGTTGGCATTCCATTGAGTTGGATTAGCCAATTGATTTTGATCTGGTTGGCAGCTGGCACTAGACAATTGATTGGCTACTCAAATTGATTGGCTAGATGATTGATTGGCCGGCATGCTCTAGATGGGAGATCGAATCTTTACCAGTAGCTCAACGAAGCCCCCAATGTTGCCGATGAACAGCTGATATGTTCAGTTCGTCAGCTGTTCGTTCGTGTGGAAACTTTGCTGCCAGAAAAGCTTGCCTTTGCCTTGCAGCAAACTCAATCGGTTGATGACTTTGGATTAGCAACGCCATATTCGTGTTGTTTCATCCGGTGAGACGCCTGCGGCCACAACTTTCATCACATTGGATAATTCATGGAGCTTGGTGAAAGTGTTTACTTCTCAAGCGGCGGCTAAGTTGATGCCTTTTAATCATGCAATGCTTTTCACAACAACTTGTGAATGACTACCGCAGAATGATTTGCGAATAACTACTGCTTGAAGTTAATGACTTTGAATGATGTGTGAATAACTACTGCTGAGCGGTGTCAATCGTATGATACCTAACAGTTCAATGATGCAGTTGTTTGAGCTTTTATATAATGATATAATGTTTAATACAATACAATGTACATAAAACCTCTGCTGGTCAGAATTTCCTGTGTGTGTGATATATTTTTTGGTGTATAGATATATATGGATGAAGCTTTTGTGCACTAATTATGTTCCTGTTACATATTCATGCACACACACACACCTACAACTAAATAGTACCAGCAGTTGATGCCATATGCATTTTGTCCTTGTATCAGTGACAGTGTGATCGCTCTATTCACTCGTCCAGGTTTTGCATCTGACCAATGTCTCTTTCGATTCATGCATATCCATGGCCATGCATGTTGAGTAAGTACCAGCCTAGAACACATGGTATGAAGAGAGCAGCAGTGCCTTTTCTTGAGACATCTTGAGGTGTTGCAAGCCTGCAAACCCGATACGCAAGATCGTATGCCTATATCTGGAGATCATTTTGATGAACGGTATGAAACTGACACTGAACAGACACCACAGAGAGTGGAAAACCCCTAGTTCACTGTGGCAGTCTCACATGAAACATCTTCGTGCCCGCCACTCATATTGCGCAAGACTGTCTAAGTGCACACATACACACGTACATCTTGTACTGAAACTCCGTGTGCAGAGGTCGCATGTGTGCGGGCGCTTGTTTGCACAACTACAGATAGCAAAAGAGAAGCCACAGGGGCAGTGACAGATAGGCTCAGTAGGGTAGAAATCGAAATCCGACCTCGGCGTCGACAAAGCTCGTCCCCCCGAGTTGGGCAGGTGGCACGGATCAGCGAGCAGAAAGTGGTCAAGGAATTTGTCCGGGACCCGTTGTGGATCCCAATGGTCGGAGAAATGGCCCTAGGGGTTGGTTGCACCAGCGCTGTGTCACTGACGTGTCATCTGAGGCTAGGCCCATCATCCAGTTCCAGGAACGGACGGTGGAGGCGGGCCGTTTTTGTCGCTAAGCAGCGGAGTTAGCACCTCTTTTCATTGGTGCTTGCTATCCCAACAATCATAATGAACCTCCTGACCCACCAAGAAGTGAGCCTTACGCAATTGTGATTAACAATTTCCGCATTGGCCGACATGAGGCTATACGACCAACCAGCAATGGTAACAGCCTTGACTGTGGTGAGGTACTAGAACAAATCTGAGATGTTTCTTTTGCCGAAGTGCATCGTCTTTCCTGGAAAGGAATTTGCAACACATTCATCAGGCAAGACGGTGACGGTCATATGTATTTTTTTTGTAGATCTAGCCGCATAAATCAGTTGCATTGTTCATGATTATTGTTAATTGGCTTTGCCAATTGCCACTAAGCTGTCAACGCCGTAGGCCGTCCAAGGGCAGGCAGCCTGGTATGTCTAGTGGAATGCTGCATTGGTGCTGGCAACCAGTGGCGACGGGTTGCAAATTTTACTGATTGAGACAATGATGATAAAACGAAACTCATCCTTGCAAGGTTCGGATATGCTCCCAAAAGCTCAAGCAGAGTACTCTCCCATCCTTGCAGCTGAAGATTGGAAGATATACTTCCTATCACAATACCCCGCCTGATGTTTTATCCTAGTAGCATGTTTCTAAGCCAACTACTAGCTGCAAGCTAGTGCCACTAGAAAGCTACTGTAATTTAGACTATATCTAGGGTGGTCACCACAATGGAAAAGATACAACTGTAGACACTTAGCCAGTATAACAAACTTACATCTGTGGGGCCCACCTTGTCTGACTGGTGTGACATTTGGGTTCGCATCTAAACCAGGGTAGCGACCACCGTGTCATGGCACCGACAAGGTACGGCTTGAAACCATGGTAACAAGGTAACTGATCCTCTCAACATTCGGGCGCGTTTTGGAGGACCGGGGGTTGGGCCACCTGAAAGTAGCATTTTTGTTGACATCCCAAATTTGAGGAAACCCTGTGACCAGGATTGAAATGCACAACAGAGATACCAGGTTCCATTCGTGCTATTGTTGGTTGTGCCCTGATTGCTGATTATCCCTCGTGGTTATGTCGATTGTTACCTATGCCTATAAGCCCTATGGGTCATGTATGTTTGATCATATAATTTGATACATGGACAGAATACTAATATAGATTATCAATTATAAGTATCATTATAAGTCTATATGACTCAATATACAAGTATTCATATATATATATATATGTTATACATAAATGTGTGTATGTATGTAATGTAATGTAATGTCATGTCATGTCATGTAATGTAATGTAATGTAATGTAATGTAATGACATGTAGTGTGATGTACTGTCATGTAATGTCATGTAATGTCATGTCGTGTCATGTACTGTCATGTAATGTCATGTACTGTCATATAATGTAAAGTAATGTAATGTAATGCAAGGTAATGCCATGTAAAGTAGTGTAATGTAATGTAATGTAATGTAATGTAATGTAATGT
>VSDK01002833.1:46989-66989 GCA_009767595.1 Symbiodinium kawagutii | reverse complement strand
CATGATGCTTTAATTTGGCAGCTTTCGGAATGTTCCATGCTTGTAAAAGATGAGGCAAGACAATGACTGCTGCAGTAGGTTTTGTTTGACCAGGGACTCAAGTTGAAGCTAACATCAGTGGTTGGCTTGAAATTTCTATCAGCTGCAGCTGGAATCAGCTGGAAAGCATGGTTAATCGTTCTTGGTTCACCTTGGAACATTTGGTTTTACATCCCATGTGGAATGAACAACACTTCCTTGGAGGTTTAGGTGATGTTTGCTAGCTCACCATTTGTTGGTTGATGTCGGAATCACAGCCTCACTCAGCTGGATAGCTCGAAAATCCATCATGTTTTGAATAGGGGAAACCTGGGAAGCCAATGGAAGCTGTGAATCGTGTGATTTTTGCACGTTGCCAGGGGAACAGCATTCTAGGGACATGATCCTTTAACCAGCCTCCATCGGGAAAGCCATGCGGCTTGTCGAGCTAGAAATGATTGACCACCACCGTTGACTCCAGCCACCTGCTGGGATTCAGTCGTTGATTTTGCGGAGATGACCAGTGTCAGCCCACGTGTGGCTACCAGTTGGAGACCAGTGAGGATCTTTACCTGGAGAATCCAACTGTGAGACCACTGAGGATCTCCAACTTTGGTTGTTCAAGCCGTAGGGGGGCCCCCAAGTCATCCCCAGTCATTGTTTGGTTTGAGATAGATAACTCAGATTATGACGCATTGGGTAATTTTAGGGGCCTCCAGATTTGAGAACGAACGGTTTTTTCGTCTAAAAAAACATTCATCTCCAGCCTCCAGATGCTGTCTTTGACAGGATACAACATGTGTGCGTACGCATATGCTTGTATCACCTGCAATGGGTTCACAATGAAGCACACACAGTAAACAATCATAAACAATTCATCAATTTAACAAACATGCCAACCAATGCTATTTGGTAGTTTGAGTAATTGCTTATTGTTTCCTCCAGGCAAATACTGAAATGATGTGTTCTCTTTGTTTTTCCCGTGTTGCACCCTAGTACCAGAACACAATCTTCTACATATTGCCAAACCACCGAAAAAAATAACGCTTTGTTGCACAAGTGTTTTCATTTCAAGGGGGGATATGAACGGTGCAATTCGCTAGGAAGATATTAAGACCAATCCTTCATTGTCGGTGATGCTTCATGCTGGTATCCCTGGCAGTGGAGGTGCCTATCGTTGCCCACTGCGAGCTGATGAAGCAAGTGGCTAGGGTGGTGGGGAGCCACAGGGCCTGAGGGATTTCAGCGACTTCGCGGATGAAGCAGCTTGTAGCGCAACCACAATCACTTGTTATGACAAGCTACAAGCTAGCATTCTAGTCTTTTTTAGCAAGGGATCTGTTTCTTGTGGTTATCTTTCATCAACAAGTTTATCAAGAAGCCAATCTCCCCAACTCGTGAAAGACTTTCTTCGTCCAAGCACCATGGACAGCATCATGGCGATGATCCCGAGTTGCTTGACCTCATTCGTAGCCATTGCCTGCACCATAGCGGTGAATAGTCGACGGGATTCAAAGCAGCTCGTTGATAATAGTGATGGTGGATGATTTTTTTTGAGTGTTACGATAATGATTTTCTGGTTTCCTAATGACTATAATTAATCATGGTTGAAAATGGTACGGTTATTCTTGCAGTAGTGAAGCTTGTTTATAGTAGCAATGGCAATTGTTGACTATATGACAATGATATTACCAGCAATGTTTCTGAATGGTTGATAGTTACCAAAAGGTCGTTACAAAGAGGGTAGTAATTTATTTTTGAACGGTTCAAAAAAATTCGTGAGTGACCATCATTCAACCCTTATGACCACCATCGTTCACTAGCGGCCTTTCCGCTATCTATACTGGTTGGTGCTTGCGACGGAGCGATGAGCTGCGCGGGGTATCCCAAGCTGGCCCTTTAATACGGGGGAACGGTGCTAGGAGCTACCAGGAGTGACCTAACGAAATTGATCGTACGTGTTGATTTAATAAGCCACTAATGATAACCATGGTCGTATCTACGAACAGCTATGTAGCTACCATAGCTGTAGTTTCCCACTATAAATCATAGCTATGTTATATCTACTAACCCTATGTCGAAAGTAGTAATGGACAAACCTATTGTTAACCCTACTAGTGCTGTTAACCTATTGTTTTATCTGCGAACTTTATGTGGTTAATGATAGCCGTTATATGTCTACGGGTAAATATTAAGCAATAATGGTGGATAATAACCAATATCTATAGGGAAAACAATGGGTAATGATGGCCACAAATTTGATATATATATATATATATATACACATATATTTATATTTATATATATATATATATAACATATATATATATATGGGAGATATTATCCAACAAGTTCATAGGGAGAACCTGGAGCAGCTCGGTAGCGGTAACCGCAGCGCCCGAGGAAGTGCAACAGGCCGCAATTCTGCGCGCGCGCGTTCTGCTGCGAAACCGAGTTGGTCCCGGAGATGGGCTTTTGATGGTGAATCGATGATGGTTTTATAGGGGTTTTAACCCCTCAATATAGGGTATATACCAATTGTGTGATGGTAAGTATCCCCTGTTTTGATGATGGTTGTAACCATTAATAGTTGCTAACAGGGGATTTGTTTTCCATCAATTATAGACCAATTATATGGGGGTTTCTCAAGCCATGGGGGACGCTCAAAATGGTTGGTTTAATACCGTAAATGGTTAAGGGATGATTTTGGGGTACCCAATTTTGATAAACCACCATGTGCCAGCTACACATGGTTGATAGCTGGGGGGTAGTTGGCTGTTTTTTTCGTTGATACTAGGGATAAATAGCCACTGTGACCGCCTTTTCCGCCATACAAACATGGACTAATTGCGGTGGACCATGCTTTTGCCAAAGCCGACACAGGGCTATGGGCACCACACCTAACAAAGCGGATATATAATGACCAATCCCTGCACTTCCAGTTGCCACCATAGTAACCAGAACTGGTTTCTACCAGCTTGTTGTGACTCTGGTTGGTCACCTACTATTGGCTGCTAAGTGGAAGCACCGTTGGAACAGATAAGGGTCCCACTAGATGGGGCACCAGGTCATTTCCAACAGAGGTCCCGCTGGACTCCTGTGGTCGGCATGTCTACCAGGAGTATTGACCCACAGTCAGACGTATGTATTGTATGAATGCATTATGTATTTATATGTGTAGATATGTTGTTATTTTTTATTGCTTAACTGTTCATTGCATTTCTAATACACATACTGCTTCGCTCATTCTCTGCGACATGTTTCAAAATCCCAACTTCCAGGACAGATCAAACACGCAAATTTGCCGCCACAGTTTGTGTTCCCTGAATAGTTTGCTGATCTTAGGCAGTAGGTGGGTTCACATTTTGTTGTTTAGTCATATGTTTGAATGATAAACTCTTATCAACCGTTGCGTATTTTTGGGATAATGATGCCCACTAGCTTCAAACTTCCCCGTGAGGTATCATCCACATGCTATCCAGCGGGTGGCGCGATGTGTTCCGCAGGTGGAAAGGCAAGTGGAAAAACCACAAGTGCAGTGGGGAGACTCAGAAGCAGTGTCCCAGGTTGATTCCGGACATCCCTAGTGATCGTGATGAACAGTTGGGGTGGCATAAATCACCATTGGTTCGTTTCGGTCAATGCTTATCGGCCATGGCTTTTGGCGTTAGAACTAGATTTTAAGCATGGCTTGGAACCACCCAGTTCGTTCCACCCTGATCACGGTCTACAATGGTCATAAGCCACTTATTGTTGCAATGATGCACCGGTGGTGAACATTGAGAGCATGGTGAAGTACAGTATCCCTGTTGCCGAGCAGATCCAACCATTGGCATGTATTGTTTCACCAGCCAATCCTCACCATTTGCGTCACATCCACCAAGAACCATGAGTAAGCATCAATTACTAAAGCGATTCTACTTTATAGTATATGGTTGTGGGTCAAAACCCTGTACCACTGGTTCCCCTATCATCAACCATTGCTTTCCCTATGAACTTGTTGGCTAATATCTCCCATTATTGGTTGGTTGATATTGACCTATAGCCATATATCTCAAATTTGTGGCTATCATTACCCATTGTTTTCCCTCTAAAATTGTTGGTGAACTTATCCCTCATGACATTGGTTGGCTAATACATAGCCATATTTTTTCCATCATTTCCTCATCAAGCCACACCCGTTGTGTCACCATCGCCCTGGTCCCATGCCCCGCTCCGCGAGCGAAGCCCCGGCGTCTTTTTTTTTGCGCTTCATCGAGGTTGATGGAACGCTTGGAGGAAGTGCCTCAGGCGGAGGAATTGGTGGCAGAAGTGGAGGTTGGTGGTTTTCAGGTTGGTGGTTTCATGATTAACATATGGTTGGTTGGTTGACTTTAATGATTAAACATTTTTTATGTTCCCTATTGTTAACAAATGATTGGTTGGTTGACGAATGTTTTTCATAGGGATTAAAACCACCAATCAGTTTTAGATGGTTTGAGGGGATAATGATGGGTAAGGTTCACTGATGGTGAGTAGTATTAATGGTTAGTACTGGTGGCTAATGGTTTTTCATAGGGGTTGAAACCACCAACCAGATGATGGGGAATGGTTGCTGGTGGTTTGTTGCTGGTTAGCGGTTAATGATGGACAATAAGTGGTTGATGGTCTATTGGTGGTTTAGTAGTGGTTTGTTGGTAGTTGATGCTGGTTAATGACAGGTCATTGTGGCTACTGATGACTAGTGTTGTGTATAATGGTCGAAGATGATCTTCAACGGTTGAAACGTCGTTGTTGCAAGGAATATTAAAAAAACACGAGGAATAGGATAATCATCCTCAGAAGATTGAAATCCATTCTAGGAAAGCCTAACCAAGAGCGTTATGTTCCAATCAGATTTGTCTTGCCACAGGATCGATTCAAGATATCATGATAACAGATGATAGGCGACATTCTTAGCCAAGCAGTGGACCCAATCTTCACTGGATGTTGGGTTTTGGTTCAAACATGTTCAAACTGCTGAACTGTAACGATCTATGTTTTCAAATACCAGCAGTCGAGTAACCAACGAACATCAAGATCTGAATGTCGGATTGTCTACTCCTTTCCAAGAAACATCCACCAAGTATCCACCAAACATCCACCACCCCGTTGTAGAACCCCCGTTGTAGAAATCCCACCGTTGCCACGGTGACCGGTGGAATCCGGTGGATTTCTCCCCTTGGGCTGACAGCAGGTGGAAGTTCGAGAGAACATCATCGAGGCAGGGTGGATGACTTGGTCTTTGCAAGGCGCATTTTTTATTGGTTGGTGGTTTGTGGCTGGTGGTTTTAACCATGGTTAATAATGGTTAATAATAGGGGATGATAAGCAACAATACTATGGTTAAACAACTACTGGTTGGTGGTTTCCAACATTTTTTATTTTCCCTAGGCCCTAGTAGTTCTTAACAATTGGTTGGTTGACTGATATTTTTCATAGGGTTAAGAGTTGTCGGTCAGCCACAGCTAGGGGGTAGTGAAATTAATTATTTTAGTGATTTTTGAGTGAGCATGTGAGCAAGCGAAATAGTGAGCCATGAAAATTAGTGATTTCAAATAGTGATTTTGGATTGACAAAAAGCAATCTGGGGGTTGAAATAGTGATTTCAAATAGTGATTTTGGATTGACAAAAAGCAATCTGGGGGTTGAAATAGTGATTTCAAATAGTGATTTTGGATTGACAAAAAGCAATCTGGGGGTTGAAATAGTGATTTCAAATAGTAAGTTTGGATTGACAAAAAGCAATCTGGGGGTTGAAATAGTGATTTCAAATAGTGATTTTGGATTGACAAAAAGCAATCCGGTGGTTCCGGCATTTGGGGTCCAAATCAATCTAGATCAGCCAAAGATTTTCCTGGGAGAGCAAATGACTTTTCTCGCCTGGCTATTCCTTCAGGTCAAAGCCAAGTGAATCCGTGCAAACACAAGGTAGCCATATATATGTATATATACTGTATATATATGCCATATATCATATCCAAATCAACACGTGAATTCATCCGCTGCATAACACATAGGTATTGCGTTCGATATACAAGTTGACCGTGTACAAGGATTGAATTTATTTGCCACAGACTTACAGTATTGCACTTATAAGCAAGTCCATACACTTAGCAGTTTGAAACTCATGTTTACACCTTTCACTTGTTCAAAGAACCGCAGATTGCCGCAATGGCTAAGCTTAGCGTTGAACAACTCAATGCTATTGCTGCGAACTGGGCTCCAACATTGGAGGCAGAGGCAGTTGTGGCGACCCAAACGCTCAGTCAATTGACTGAGGAGGCCGAGGCATGTAGAAGCTCTAGTGATGCTGATGAAGGGCAGGGATCTGGAGCTGGGGGAACTCCGCTAAGTTCGAGGTCCCCAACTTGGGCGCTGCGCATGGCTCGTATGACGCAGGGTCGTTTTCCGGGCAAAATCACTTCCCCTGTGAATGTGATCAGTGGTTGTACTGGCATTAGTGCTGAGAGCTTTGTCCTAAAGGCACGGTTTGGCAAACAATCACCGGTTGAATGCTAGACTGCTAGATAAAAATGTTTCAGTTTTAAAGAAGGGAAAACATTGAGTTAAATATTGGACATATGAAATTGAAAACCCTGTTTTTGTGAGGCTTTGAATTTACCGTTCAACCTGATGAGCGCCAGTGACCCCAACATGAAGTGTCGCAAATTTTTGACCACCAACTTGCCGAATCAGAAGCCGACACATTGGTACTACAGTTTGATTGACCAACGAGATGGATTGGCTTGCTCTCTTCACCCCTATTCTGGGGGATGCTCCCCATCACCAGTGGAAGCAGACCTCGGGATATGCGGCACCCCTTGCCATCCTTACTCAACACAGCGTGCTGGACGTTTCCAAAATAATTCGGTAGAGGCACACCAGGAGTACGATGTGGCCATGCAACAGTTCATCAGTTGGATGGAGAAGTTTGAACCGAGGGCCCAAGTGTTCGAACAAGTGATGGGCTTTGCCATGGGTTTCGTAGCAGGTTCTTCTGAAACACCGCTATCAAGGTTTCTCAACAAGAAATTGCAATTTTTGGAGGATTGGACTTTCAGGACTTGACTAGGAGCATACCACGACCCTTTCTTTTTCTTGCAAACTCTCCCCATTTTGCAAATTGACGAGCCTTCCCAAACACCGGTTAGGTTCAAGATTTTACTGCAGTCGGCCAAGTTCAAGCATGGAGGATACTGGCTAGTGACCAAGACCATCGATTTGAAGAAGTGGCTGCAAGTGTCACGACCAAGGCAGGCAATGGCAGCGGGTGTGTGCTGGGTATATCAAGCTGAAGTACAGTACCAACTAACTGGAATTTGATCTCTTATTTCCAAATTGAAAGTATTGTATTATGTGGAAGATTAAAACCCATATTGTTGGCACTTTTTTGATTACCAAACCATCATCCAAGTGCCTCTTGATTTTTCAGAAACCATTGAACTGAAATATATATATATATATATGTGTATATAGTAAAGATATATATATATATATATAAATATGAATAAAGTATAGACATTTACTTATATATATATGTATATAAATAGTCAATGTCTTTAACATTGTGACAATTTTGTTGTCAATGATTGACAGAACTTGATACACATGATAGTCATCGTCAAACAACAGTGCAACACGGTTGGACAAATTGCTTTGATTGCTCGTCTCATGCCAATTCTCCAAACTTTTGCTCGCATTTGGCCCAGAGAGTATTGACCTTGGTCAGCAAGGTTTGGTTTGACCACCATCAATCAAATCATTTCAGGAATTTTAGGCATTGCCAATCATTATCACTATCACTATCATCAACCTTTGCAGAAGAGAAAACTCAGGAGAAAAACATGGATGTAAATCAGGTTAACTGAATTGCAGTTTGGTACTCACTGACCACAGCAGTGAATACCATGGTATGGGAGATACGGGATAATTGAAAAACAACATTTCATCAAATTGCAGTAGCAACTTTAGTCAAGTCATCTTTGATCCTTGGTCATTTGCTGGATTCAGAGTTTAGTGACAGAAATGCTGAGACCACGAACGACCCATCAGATTTTCTGCTGGATTCAGAGTTTAGTGACAGAAATGCTGAGACCACGAACGACCCATCAGATTTTCTGCTGGATTCAGAGTTTAGTGACAGAAATGCTGAGACCACGAACGACCCATCAGATTTTCTGCTGGATTCAGAGTTTAGTGACAGAAATGCTGAGACCACGAACGACCCATTGGATTTTCTGCTGGATTCAGAGTTTAGTGACAGAAATGCTGAGACCACGAACGACCCATCAGATTTTCTGCTGGAGTCAGAGTTTAGTGACAGAAATGCTGAGGCCACGAACCACCCGTCAGATTTTCTGCTGGATTCAGAGCTTGCTGTTACACCACAATCACAAAGCTCGGGGAAGCGAAAGCGGGGCCGACCACCGGGAACATTTGGTAACAAGCAAGCTCGGGCTCAGCAACACAATCAGCGGGCTTTGCAGCAAGCTGAGTTGGATGCACGAAAGCCTGTTCCGGGAACAATTTGGCATGCTAGAGCCTTCAGGAAGCAGGAGGCCAAACCGAAACCAAAGGCAAAATCATATCAGGTTGTGCCTTCAAGTGGATCAGTTTTGCCAGCATTGCTTGCCCCAAGTTCATGTCTCTGGGCATGTTTGACCGATTTGGGAACTTTTGTGCAACAGTCAATAATCAAAGCAGCAAAGTACTCCTTTGGCAAACAGCAGCAGCCAGCTAGGGCACAATCTGCAGCTGCGATGTTGTTGGATCTTAAGTCCAAAGCAGTTATGTCCAGCAAGGCAGTCGGAACATTTTTGGAACACAGCATGGATCACAAGGTATGGAATGTTGACAACATCAATTTGGAGGTGTCATCAGCAGTGGTGTTGGCCGGAGGTGTTTTGTGGGGAGGATTTTTGGAAATGGTATTTCAAGCCATTGAGGCAGGACGTTGCCAAGGAGTCTTGTTCATAGAAAAAATGCGCTACGATGAAACCCCTCTGAAAATACGGCTCACTGATCAAGGTCAGACTCAGACTGCTGAGGTTGCCCAGCAGGGAAAAGTCTTACAGATTGAGTCTAGTATCTATATACTGATCAAGGAACACACTTCGGGACAGCACTTCATCTTTTCAGGGTATATCCCATCTTTTTTGCAGTGCCTGGACCGGACAACAGCAGAGTGCACTTGTCAAGCCATCAAGAATGTCCGTCGACTCTTGCCTGGTCTGACGAAATTTGCCCACGCATTTGACCATCGGATCAGAGTTGCAGCGCCTGGTTCTAAATTGAATCAAATTTTAACCAACAGTTTTTGGGGTCAGTAAGTCAGTAGTTTTAAATTTACTATTGGACTGTTATCCATTGAAATTGATTGCGCTGTGTAGGGTTGAGCTAAGTAGAGTCTGAGTAGAGTAGAGTTGATAGATCGACCTTGGCCCATCTTTGTTGAACTTGAACCTAACTTTGTTTCCTATCTTGTACGGTACCACTTGCAGACCTAGGTGGTTGACCGGTATGCAGCAAACAGCAAAGCAGAACGTGCCATTCAGCTCGAAGACGTGTCCTGGGGCAAGCATGTTCAAAAATGTGAGATTCACATTGTTTCCCAATCAAACACTTTTGCAATGGATTTGTTCAAAGATGATGTATCTGGGCTTTTGAGTCTAGCTCTCTCACAACAAGGCAGTGGTGTTTTAAAAACACTCCGTGACATTTTGGCATCCGTTTTGGCAGACTGCCTTGTGGTCTTCAATGAGAACCCACCACAGGGGCGGGTATCCAAGTATCGTGAAGAGATACATGACTTGTACCTACCAATTCCTGATGCAGTGCGGCATGTGGGGAAGTCCACGTCGCAAGTTGTACAAAGGAGATATATTCTCGCTAGCATGCTGAATGGAGATTTGGAAGATGACCAGGTGGTTGCTCATTTCTGCCCATACTCTTGTTGTAAGAACGTTGAAGAGACGCAGTTCAAGCTTGCCACTTTCGTGTGTTGGGCCCTCATCCCATCCAAGACTCCTCGGTTTGCCCGAAATCGGTGGGTTAACCAGGAGCCATCTGTGGACTGGGCGGGACTCCTGTCATCGCACCACGACTTGCTTTCCAAGCTCCTTCTCAAATGGGTGGGTTCCCCAAGCAGACCAACAATCAGTGAGCCAACCAATGCCCATGGCTTCTTGCCTGCCATTGCTGGGGCTGGTGTTCCACGTGATGGACAGCCAACTGGAACAGAAGACCAACCGGCAGAAGAAACTCGGGTAGCTTATCTAAAATCTAAAAGTCATGTTTTGGTTGACGGTCAGCGGCTAGCTAGCTAGCTAGAGGCTTGTGAGTGTTGCTTTTTGGTGACCGTCCTGCTTTGATTTTGATTTTTTGTGGTGTTCTTGCAAATACTTGGTGATGGAATACTGAATCAATATCATATCAACTAAAAACAAAATATTCAACATTCAAATTCTTATTTTGATATTAATTGCTATATGGCTATTTGAGTTGGGCCAATTTGAATTCATTCTACTGATTCTACTGAATTCTATTGAAATGACTACTGTAAGCTATTGGATTATTTTGGGAAAGCACATATTTGCCATGTTCTTCATTCGACCAGTCCAGGAAGATGATGATTTATCGTCCTCTGACTGGGTTGCCCGAAACAAAGCATTCAAACGTAATGCTCGTGAGTGGTCCATGTCTCATCCAGCCCCTCGACTTGCAATTCTCAAACAGTGTATGATGGTGATGGCTGCATTGATTCATCGATGTCTTCATGTCTCGAGTGAAATCTGGGAACTGGAGCAACGGAAACAGTCTATGAAAGGGAAAACTCGTTCGTATCGTATCCTTGAGGCAGCACTCCAAACTGACGTGAAACAATTCTTTATTGGCTTGTTCAAGATTCTCACCAGCCCCCTGCGGGCCATTCCTTTGGTGGCCATGACAGTGAAGAATCGAGTGTTGGCTTTCAAATTGATATCTCGATCAGCTTGCTCCATGCATCATTTGCTCCGGAGCGCCAGAAATGGATTTCCTTGTTTACTGTTTCTGTCCCTCATCAATGAAAGATATGGGAGCAATGGCGATGAGAAGGAACCACCTTGTATGTATGACGAACTTACATATCACTTTCGCAACTGGTTTCCAGACTTTAATGAAGAAGCCTATGCGGCTTTAGAAGCCTTGGCGGCAGCCATCGACTTAGACATCGCTGCAATTGAAGCTCGACATGCTGCCACCCGAAGAATCGTTGTTTCCAAGTCCGTTCAGACATGGGCACCTGCCATTCAATCAGTTGGTGCCGACTGGTCGTACCGACAAATTCATCGGTGCGAGAGTGGCACGACTTTTCAAGAAACTTCAAGTCAATCAGGTTCTAGTGCTGCTGCTGTTCCACCCAAGAAACAGAAGAGAGGTGCCGGAGGAGGTTGGCGAGCTTTCGTACATGTGAACGCAGCTGGAAAAAAACTGGATGCAAACGCGTTCACTGAATTGGCTACGGAATGGAGATCAATGAATGAAGATCAACGACTCCCATATGTGACAATGGGGGAACAGGGTACTATAGCTGCAAGGGAGGGTTTTCCGTCTTTTGGTCCTAGGTTGAGACAGAGCCGTCTTCGGAAAGACAATCCCAATGACGTTCCAGATTTTCATGGCAATCTGCATCAGTTACCTCATGCTGATATGGAGCTTGTCCCCTTTTCATCCCGTGACTTCAAACAAGACATGACGAAGATTCGAAAACGCTTCCGTGAACTTCAACTTCAGTTGAAGAAGCAAGACGATCAAACAGCTGATGAGCTAGAAAAGGCCTCCAAAACCAATCTGTCAGAGACACCTGATGTATTTGAACACTTGTCAACAGCAGATGTGTGTTGTCGAGCCGATCGTGGAGCTTTTCGGGTTTCGAAGCACGCTCAGTGGTTCCCCCCCTGTACAGCAGTTGCGAAGGCCTAGGTTCACAAAAGATTTTGAATTTGAAATTTACAAGTGACTAGTGAATAGAGACTTACGGTTTGAGTATGTGATATGTGATGTTTGACTAATGACTAATGTAGCGAGACCTAATGCTTGGTTTGGCTTTGTTCTGGTTAAGTTATTAGTTGTTTGTATATATGCGTCTATTAAAATTACTGCTGGTGACTTATGCACAACTGATGGTTCATTGACGGTTAACTGATGAGCAATTGTGTGACTGATGATTAGTGATTAGATGTGATTAGTGATTTGTTTAATAGTATTGTGGTGAATCAAGACTTTTTTTCCATTGGTACGGTAAGGGTTTTATTGTCGCTGCCAGAATCTAATGATTATGAATATGATCCCAGCAACTCCAACCCCCTGGGTAGGCATGCCTGAGCGATGAGAACCGTTCTGCTCGATCCGCGGGTCTAAGAACAAAGCTTCGAGAATTCTGGTCTCAGTACTGCGGTGATTTGATACGGCGTGACAACCAAGATCAAATCCAGTTGAAAAAAACAACGAAACTTTTCAGGAGACACAGTGTTTCAAACATGGGCTTTGCGTATGCAAAAACGGCCCCATCGAGAACTTGTATGCGCTTTGGTTTGAACGGAATCTTGTTTCGATCATGCCAAAATTTTTTTGGAGCAAAGGCAAGGACAAGGACAAGGTCAAATCTCCACAGAGGGAATTGCTCGAATCCAGCATGGTTGCCACTCAATCATGCATTCTGGGTAATGAGAGATCCACAATTCATGACCATGTTTTCATTTTTTAATACTTGAATCCCATATGTTTAGATAGCAATGACTATATTCTTTACGGTGCAACCTATGGATATAGAGATGTTGAGCTCCTATCCTTGAATTGTGGATCTCACATTCAATTTGTTGTTCACCATTTTGTCTCAACAATGCTTGTTTATGAGTTTATGAAAGCCTTTCTCCTTGTTGATGTGATTCGTTTCCTTTGCTAGCTGGCCAATCCCAGGTTGTTGAGTTGTCCCAGCTGCCTCTCACAAAAGAACAAGAAGACAACTATTTACATGATGATTTCAAGCGTGTCAAAACCAGTGTGTATTTTCACATTGGGTATGCCAATTACAAGACCTGGAAGATGTCGGTGATGCAACTGATGGAATCAAATTTGACATTTGACTTGGAATCGCAGTCTTGCGACACAAAATGTTTACAAGTGGTCGAACTTGGGGATGAGGACATGCTTGGATTGAATCACGAAATGAACGTACAAGGACTCGACGATGAAGAGCTTCTGGAAGCTAGTGAAAATGTGACAACATTGATTCACTTCTTGAAATCAGAGATTGAGTTTAGGTGCATGTATTCAGCTACTTTTTGGACACTGGACATCAGTGGAAGGAATGAACGAATTCTCACAGCCGCAAACATGATACCCAACAAGGTTGAGATCAAGAAGATGGATGGTGTTCCCTTCATTCCCAAAATCTGGGGTGGCTGCGATGAAGAAACTGTCTCTCATGCCAAAGAGATTGGGAAACGATCTAGCAACAACAAGTCTGCCGTCAGGAATCCCCGACCTGCGGAACCCGGGGAACCAAGATCGAACCAAAGATCGAATTACTATCGAAAAAGTGATTTTGCTGCTGGTTTGAGCGCAATCCAGGATATTGTTTCTGGAACTGATTTGGAGGAAGATATGCCACCAAACAGTGATTCTGATGATTCTAGTCAGCCTGATTCTACTTCTGATTCTAGCGATGCGGATGCAGATGATCAGGTGGAAGAACTGTGTGTTCAGAACGAAGCTGATGTTGATGATGGCCTTGACATTGCATTTGGTGAAGCGCTTGATGCTCTGAGTGCTTCTGATGCTGAAAAACACATTTCGGAAGACCAGGACACAGTTGTTCACCCAGATCCTACTTTTGAGGCCCCGCTGGACTTAGGTTACTTATGTTGGACTTATGTTCTACTTATGTTGACTTAGACCTAAGTCCGACCTAAGTAGAATCATGGTTTTTTTCAACGTTTTTTGGTTTTGCGTCATTTCATGGTTTTTTATATCATTTTTTGATGATCTTAGTCAGGTTTTTGTTGTTATTTGGTGTTATTGTTAGTCAAAGCAGCAGTTTGGATATGTTTTTTCGCACTTTTGTTCTTGAGCTAGCGTAGCACTGAGAGGTACTGCGAGCCCTTGCGTACCAAACGTGCACGTTCGCAACCTTTTGTTGCTTGTGCTGGCAACAAAAATGGCTTCTGGTGAGCAGCCTGTTGTTGCCACATTTGTAGAGGTGAAACTGTTTGACGTGCAGGATGCCAGGGCCGCACAACACAGAAGAGTTCTTTATCTATCTGCGCGCCAGCGCAGATTTCCACGCAGAGATCTGTTGTCAAAACAACAAAGTCACCGCGGTGAAATTCCACACAGAAAATTTCAATCCCTGTGCCAAAAACAGTGTGGGAAGGTAGACTCATTTCTTTTGCTTCCAGAGGATCCGTTTTTGGTTTTCCGACGAGACGGCCCCATAGGCAGTCTGCGTCATGACCCGTGGTCACATCTCTTTCCGTCAAAGTGAGCAAAGTCGCTTTGGAGAACGTTTGCAATTTTTTGATGTCAGGGGCCAAGGTTTTGAATAACCTGTGTTTGCGTTCCCCCACAAACGAATCAACATGACGTTTCCAATATTCGATTTGCTCACAAAGATGACGGGCATAGTGGGCTTTGGGCCGGCAGACCTCAGCACCGTACGCTGCTTGAAAGCGAGCCATGTGCGTGTCTTGAAGTCTGGGTAGACGTCTGGCTTCCGTCCAATTGATTTTTGTTTGTTGAATGCACAAGGTTACTTCATACAGCGCAGTCAATGATTCCATGGCCGCAGCCATGGCATCAGAAGAGCCCAACATTTCTTGTCCAAAGGCCCAACACAAGGGCAGAGCGACCGCGCAGGCCGCAGCGTCTCCGCGGTAATCAACATCCTTCCGGAATAGCTTGTCACCAAAACAAAGAGCAACTGCACCAGCACCATCGCTTCTACGCCAGCCAATGGCGACCCATTGTTGCAATGCTTCCAGGGAGTTGCCTGCTCGAAGCAGGTGAGTGAACCAGAGACCAAGCTCTTGGCTGATCATTCCGCAGCTCCAATATTGATGCATGGAATCGAAGCATAGGCTATCGAAGGTAGCCCACTGGTCAAGGATGGGGGAAGCAAGGAAGGAGCGCTGTAGACCGTCGAGGTTCCAGCCTAGGTCACGTTCAGCACGTTGTAGCGCACTCTTAGTTGGACAATCCTCCAAGTGAGCTTGAATGTCCTTGACACCGGCTGCAGTCTGCAGTACAAAACGTGAGGACATTATGATTCATTCTACTGGCTAAGTGTTTGAATCCCCTTTCATCAGCAAGTCTAAGCCTAAGTCTAGCCTGGTTATTAAAGAGACAAATAATGTTGGTTTAGAAGTTTTGAAAAAGATGTCACTGGCCAACTGATTTTCAAAACAGAGGAAGGTCCTCCAATGAACTTTTCTTTCACAGATGCAGAAATCATATTTGAAATGCATTGCTTAGCGTCACACTTTGGGGCCAAGAAGCATTGGTTATCAAGAAGCCATCCAGACAGATATTGCAAGTGCAAGCAGTTATTGATAATTACTTGTGGCTTGGTTGTCATGGCCTGTTGTTTGGGGGCCAGCTGCCAGATTTGATGATAGCGGCTGACAGTCTGATTTTTTAGTCTTGTAGCTGATAACTTCTGATCATTCTGATATATATATATATATATATATAATGACCGGGTGACCATCAATGCATAGGCATAGGTATTATAGACATATGTATGGTCAGACTTGTGAAGATTAAAAGGTAAGAGCTGTAGCACTCGCACAGGTACCTATCAATCTATCAATCAATCTATCTATCTACCTGTCCTAGGACCTAGGATATCACATATATAATATACAAATATACATACATACATTTGTGCATTACTTACTTGCATGCATGCAGGCACATATTCATTCATCTATTCCCATGGCTTTTGCATGTTCATTTGCAGATCTGTGCACCTATCTACCAACCTGCCAACCTCTATGCATGGGACTCTTTCACTTATTAATATCATACGTACTTAATGACTTAATGTAACGACATAATCAAGTACATACATACTATAGTATGTGGTGCAGGGTGATTCTTAGTACCCCCCAATTAGATAGCAATTTGACAGCGGTATCAAAAGCACAGCATGTGGCGCACCCACTCTCTCTCGACCAGGCTGTACTTGACCTTTCTGCGAAAAGATTGCTATGCGAAGGAAGATGCGCAGAAGTTTTCACAGATCTGTCAGGAGACTGCGCGACCGGAACATGTTGATCAAACTGGCTGATGATGGCTGTTATTGAATGAAATGCATACAAAGTTTGATGGTTTTGAACTACTTTCCTTACCATTAGTTTATTGGTATTGCTACTTTGAGATTGTAAGGGTTCCAACAGTGAGTCGACGCTGACGCTCTTGACCACAGTTCCATCAAAGTTTGGCATGTTTATCATATGAAGTTGTTTAAGCTGCACAATGGTTTTGAAAGTTCTATTTAGGGGACATGGTGATTCAGAGCCAAGGCAAAAGAAATCAAGTCTATCTATTAAAGAATCAAGTAGTCAAGTCTATCAAACATCAATGGACTATGACTATGACTATGCATAGATAGTATACTCATAAAAAATGATTGTTTTGAATACCAACAATTCACACACACACATATAATATATTATATATATATATATATCGCATGCCAGCATATAGTATTTCAAAAAAATGCGCGCATATCAACCAAAGTGATTTTATCATAGAATGATGATTCATAATGATATATGTTATACACATGCATGTAAATATATATGTTTATAGTTTATATTCATATATTTGCATTATGTTACAAAGGGGCTTAGAATCTCGTATTCCAGACGACCCTTCGACCAGAATCTAAACCATCAGTTTCACGAACCATGTCTATGTGTAATATCTGAGCCATTTTGGCCCAGAGTTTTGTTGCTGCTGCCCGACTTTGTGCTGTTTCACCCAATGTTGAGATCTGATGTGAGAAGGAATGGCTGGGGCCTGGTTGCGGGGAAGGGAAAAGGCCAGGGAAGAAGCCAGGGGAAGGGAAAAGGCACGGTCAAGGGCAAAGGCAAAGGAAAGGGCAAAGCAAAGGGCAAGAGCAAGTGCCCGACACCTCTCGCTACCTTGTCAAGATTCCAGATGCGAACCATCCAGCGAGCTAAGTACGTGAAAATGGTCAAGGAGATGTTCAAGCACATCCCATTAAACTATGGTGAGTGCAATCGATGGGAAAAACGTGATTGGTGGTTGATGAGTAGCCCTGCTGCATTGATTTTTGTGTTTCTTATTTTACCATATACAGATATGTGTTGTTTTCTAAATATATATATATATATATCTATATATATTGGAAATGTTTACTGCAATGTCATACTCATTATATAATATGAATTACTTTTCCTTTGCATATAAATACATACTCTGAATTTCTCAATGGGGTAAGGAAACATCAGGTTGGTGGGGTCCACTTGTAGATTTCGCAGGGTATGGCTGGGCACACGCCCCATGGTTCCTGAGGAAGTATGTTGAGCACCCACCCCGACAAGGCCGTCGACGGGGGAACTCCAGATCCTAGTGACTCAGAGGAAGTGCCATCGCCATTTTCATACGACATGGACATGGAACCAGTGAGGCACTCAGACGAGGAGTCATGTGGTTCAATGAACAACGCGCCCACCTACAGTGACTCCGACATGTCTGACTCGGATTTTGAGCTGGGTCTGACCGTTCTTTAAGCACAACCAGACCAGCTCTTGAATTGCATTGTACAGTTGTCATACAACCGAGCATGAACTTGCCCCCCTTGATGCCACGCATTCATTGTCAGAGTCTATGGCAATGTACATATAACAGTACCATGCCAATAGCAACAGGATTGATATGCAATATTTTATATATATATATATATACAAGTATGCTGTATCAAATATGTTTCTACAATACGTGTCAAGTCTCCTGTGCGAAACGTGGTATCTTTTTCCACTCGAATCGAGTTATTGCCGTTGTTTGCAATCTGACGGTGCGGCCCAGCGCTCAGTGACAAAAATGTTCAGTGGAGTGAGTGGAACTGATTGCCGGTAGGGTGGGTAGGTAAGTAGGTAGATAGGTAGGGAGGTAGGTAGATGGGTAGAGAGGCAGGTAGATAGGTAGGGAGGTAGGTAGATGGGTAGGGAGGTAGGAAGCCAAGCAGGATTGGATTTCATTTTCCTCCATTGGCATTGGGACTGGCTACATATTGAAAAAACATAACATGGTCCTTGAGCATGGATACAGAAGAGACAGGAAAATAGTGATTTGTTTGCAGAGATGATTCATGGTGATGATAATTACTGTCAATTGCGCATCGACCATTGGTATGCCATGGTATGCGGCAACGCATTTTGTGTTTTAAATTTTGAATGAGAAGTATTCAATCTACCAATAATGGGGAATATCAACAACAACATGTCAAAACACCAGCTAAGTCCAGCTAGGCCGAGGTCCAGTGACAGTGGCTTTGCTAAGCCTGCTAAGCTGCTAGCTGCTAGACATAGTAGCTGTGGTAATTGGCTGCTGCATCACCCTGACTGGTTGGTGGTTTAAGCCATCCCACAAAAAGATATATATATATATATATACATAGTATATACACTCGTCTTCATCAACCAATCATGGTCAATCGGTTAATCAGTTGATTGTCCGAGCAACAGGCATTTGGTAGTTTTGCTTTTCACATTTTTTCACCATTCTAAGAAATGATTGTTCATTAAACTAAACTTCTCATTCAGTATTCCTCAACATGGGTGGTTGTTTTTCCACATGATTCCTCACCATGGCTACTTGTTTACCAAATCATTTACCACCATGATTGCCTTCTTTTCCTGGTTTTTCCCACCATGTTGCGGGTTGTCTATCCACAGTAGTCAATAGTCAATAGTCAAGTACTTCAGTATTTCTCATCATGGCTGGTTGTTCATTCCCCACCATTCGTTTGTGGTAACTGGTCAAAAGAATGTCACCCAGAACCCCAGCCCAATGGAACCATGAATTATGAATGTGAATCAACTGTTCCATTGGTGAAGGAGATCCTGGATGAACAAGAGCATCACGAACCACTGGCGTTGCACGAGATTTTGGCTTTCGCTTCTCCGGATTCTGGCGCACATCAACGATCGGACCATCGTAAAGGGACAGCAAAGGACATTTGGTTTGGGTTGCTGACAATTTCCTGCTTCACTGGTTGATCTGGATACACTTGATATCTTCTTAGTGACTTAGTGATTAAGTGTCTAGGCCATGCGACCATGCGCGTTGAGTGTGAATAGTGTCATCAACACTTACACATTGATGCATTTGGGACTGAACTCCTGAACCCAAGGACGAAAGAAAGGTTTGCCTGAATCATTTTTAGTTACAGTAATATCATTATGTGATTATGATTATGTCATGTCGTATTGCAATATGTTATTCAAATCACCTGGGCATCAGGGGGTCTTTGTTTTTCCACTACTCCCAGGTGACAAAGTCCTTGCATTTTTGATAACAATCATCCATGCTTATAAGGCTTATGGGGAGAGCTCTTATGGGGGTCGTTGCGAAAGGGTGTGCTCCTTGCAGACTTGCATATCCCAAATGTTGAAGTAAGTGGTTGTAACCAAAACTAGTGAACATGTTGAGTTTCAAAATTTGATGTGCCCATGGAGGGCTGCGGCAAAACAATCATTCCTGTACTACTAGAGGTTGATTCTGGCATGGGTTTATATTAACTTCGCATAGGCGCACTAGATGTAAGGCACACTAGATGGTCCTGGTATTGCTTCTCTTTCTGCTGCTCCTGGTTCTGCTGGTTCTGCTTCTGGTTCTGCTGCTGCTGCTGGTTCTGCTGCTGCTGCTGCTGCTGCTGCGTTTGCTGCTGCTGC
>VSDK01002833.1:24224-46940 GCA_009767595.1 Symbiodinium kawagutii | reverse complement strand
TGGTTCTGCTGCTGCTGGTTCTGCTGCTGCTGGTTCTGCTGCTGCTGGTTCTGCTGCTGCTTCTGCTGCTGCTGTTGGTTCTGCTGCTGCTGTTGCTATTGCTGCTGCGAGTGGTTCTGCTGCTGGTTCTGCTGCTGCTGCTTCTGCTGCTGCTGGTTCTGTTGTTGGTTCTGCTGCTGCTGCTGCTAGTTCTGCCGCTGGTTCTGCTGGTGCTGCTGGTGTTGCTTTTGGTTTTGTTGCTGCTGCTGCCGGCTCTGCTGGTTCTGCACAAGTGCCCATGGTCACCCAGTGGTGGGTTTGGACCTCGTTTGAACCTGGACCTCGTTTGGATGTGTCATCATTACTGCACTTTCAAATCACTATTCAATATCTAAAATCGCAATTTTCAGCACGAAAGTCACAAACTATTTCAAATCAGGATGTTTCACCTCCAAATCACTATTTTCATTTTCAAATTCACTATTTCAAATCATTTTTCCTCCAAATCACTATTTTCATTTTCAAACTCACTATTTCAGATCACTATTTTTTCCTCCAAATCACTATTTTCATTTTCAAATTCACTATTTCAGATCACTATTTTTCCTCCAAATCACTATTTTCATTTTCAAATTCACTATTTCAGATCACTATTTTTTCCTCCAAATCACTATTTTTTCCTCCAAATCACTATTTTCATTTTCAAATTCACTATTTCAGATCACTATTTTTTCCTCCAAATCACTATTTTTTCCTCAAAATCATTATTTTTTCCTCAAAATCACTATTTTCCTCCAAATCACTATTTTTTCCTCAAAATCATTATTTTTTCCTCAAAATCACTATTTTCCTCCAAATCACTATTTTTTCTTCAAAATCACTATTTTTTTGTTCAAAATCACTATTTTTTCTCGAAAATCACTTTTTTTTTTCGTTCAAAATCACTTTTTTTTCGTCCAAATCACTTTTTTTTTTCGTTCAAAATCACTATTTTTTCGTCCAAATCACTTTTTTTTTCGTTCAAAATCATTATTTTTTCCTCCAAATCACTATTTTTTCGTTCAAAATCACTATTTTTTCTTTCAAATCACTATTTTTTTCTCAAAATCATTATTTTTTTTGTTCAAAATCACTATTTTTTCCTCCAAATCACTATTTTTTCCTCAAAATCACTATTTTTTCCTCAAAATCACTATTTTTTCGCTCAAAATCACTATTTTTTCTCCAAAATCATGATTTTTTCCTCAAAATCACTATTTTCTTTTTGAAAATCACTTTTTTTTTTCAAAATCACTATTTTTGGGCTTCAAAAAAAGTGATTTTCGAGAAAAAATAGTGATTTTGAACAAAAAAATAGTGATTTTGAAGAAAAAATAGTGATTTGGAGGAAAATAGTGATTTTGAACGAAAAAATAGTGATTTTGAGAAAAAAAATAGTGATTTGGAAGAAAAAATAGTGATTTTGAACGAAAAAATAGTGATTTGGAGGGAAAAATAGTGATTTTGAACGAAAAAATAGTGATTTTGAGAAAAAAATAGTGATTTGGAGGAAAAAATAGTGATTTGGAGGAAAAAATAGTGATTTTGAGGAAAAAATAGTGATTTGGAGGAAAAAATAGTGATCTGAAATAGTGAATTTGAAAATGAAAATAGTGATTTGGAGGAAAAAATAGTGATCTGAAATAGTGAGTTTGAAAATGAAAATAGTGATTTGGAAGAAAAAATAGTGATTATGAAATAGTGAGTTTGAAAATGAAAATAGTGATTTGGAGGAAAAAATAGTGATTTGAAATAGTGAATTTGAAAATGAAAATAGTGATTTGGAGGAAAAAACGAACCAAAACATGCAAATCACGATTTTGATAAACGGATAATGAATTAATCCACGGGTGAAAACAACGATTTGGAGCCAAACATAGTTACTATTGAATAACCGATCTTTATTCACTTCAGGCAACCTCGGGGAAAAAGCTATGACCTGGAGCTGGGAAATAGTGATATGAAAGCGCAATGGTTTCACATAGGGTGCCCGGGTGAAAACATTGGTCCTAGTCCTAATAAGGGCACTTGATCCACAGTAAAGTCAATCACTATTCACTATTCACCATTCACTATTGTTTTTATCACTATGAAAAAATAGATTGAATAAATATTGATTGGTTCACTCCTGGCAGGAAGCACCGTACGCAGAAGAGCCACGCAGTGAAAGCTGGGTGCTGGGATCTACGAAGTGGCGGGGTGAGCTAGGGGTCACCAAGGACTATGCGCCGTACACTAGCAAACTCGATACTGTGAAGGCTGGTTTGGGTGACAGACCCTCCAAGAGAACTTTGGACCTCATCGATTGTGCTGTGTTGCAAGTGTGCAAAAAAGCCAAGACCAGGGTTTCCCAGGCGGACTCTGCATTGAAAAACCATTTGTTGGACATCAGTCAGAGCCATGACCGCCGACCTCTGTCTTGCCCACCTGCTGCACGAGCGCTAACAACGAGTTCGAGGTTGTTTTCATTTGATGAATGCCGTGTCCTCACAGCTGAGGAACATTTGTGTATGCAGGGGTATGAGCAGGTTCTGACACGGCCCGATGGCGTGAGTGAGGCTGACATACGCCATTTTGCAGGTGAAGGTATTGCATTACCTTGCCTGGCGTGTGTCATTTGGAGTATTTTTCTCACCAAAAAGTTTCACAAGTAATCCAATTAGCAGCCAATTAGCAGCAGCGTTAACGATCTCGTAGGGTGTTCCCGACAGTGGCGCCAAAAGGGCAACCCGATGTTCGTCTCAACGGGTAACTCAATTTAGGTCAATCTGGACAAAGGATGTAGTTGAAAGGGGTATGTAAGGTTGCATATCATATTTCGTTTCATGTTCAAACAAGTCCAATCGAACTATCTTGACAGGAAGAATCGAAATGGAGGCTCTAGTCAAGTCCGTTGGTCGGGGCTGTCATGTCAGTATCAGTATTGTTTATGTGGCAAATGGCATATGGATACTGTGCGGCTCAATGGTTATATGGATTTAAGAAAGCTCCGACTCTGGGAGTACGATCGACAATTTCCTGCAACTTTGACCGTTTCAGGGCTTTCATGTCTATGCCTACGCATAGCATCTTCTTACCTTGTACCTGCGCCTATCAATTCATCACATACCTACCGCTTACCCCAAATAAGTTGTCAATTTTTCTGGTCATGCGGCCGTTCTTATCAAGGGTTATCAGATTTTCATCACCACTGGGACATTGCTGAGTATGTTCTGATATGGCTGAAGGTGTTTGTCTTGCCTTGATCAAGGATGAAGCTCACTATGATTGGTTTTGTTATTTCAACCAGGGACGCCCCCATGAGACAGAACTGGATGCCTGACAGGCAAGGCTCAACATTATATTATGGTCATAGATTGATTCCTGGTTCCAATCAGTAAATATTCAATCATTCGTGACTAGTGCAAAACTTGATTGAATTCCATCTACGCTACCGCTATATACTTATTGCATCATAGGACTAATGCAAAACTTTCTTGAACTCCGTTTATACTATATAGTGATATAGTAGTAATTGATCCATGGATGGAATTTAGTTATCAAGAAGTTTTCCCAGTACCCAACATTGCAATTTTTGGGAGGCCTTGGATCCAGCAAATATTGAATTCAAACAGCGAGCAGCAGCGTTCACTACTACTGACCTGATTGCTGACTATTGACTATTGATTATTCATTATTCCTAATTATGCCGTGTTGTGTTAAGGTTGCCTACTATTATTACCGCCCATTCCCAGTACAATACTGGAAGATGTTCATCAGTTTACCAAAACGTCCTGATGTCATGGTTCCCAGGGCTGGCTCATACATTTAAATTTACACAAACACCACCACACACACATATATGTATATACATATATGATATGATTGTACCTTTACATATGCACAGACATTTTTGCAGTAGTGACGATTGATGATTCTGAACTGCTACTCATGGCTGAATATGGTTGGCTTGAATTTGGGTATTTGGAGAGGGGACTATGACCGTTTATGAGAGGGGGAGAATCGACTTCCATTTCTGAGTGTTCAGCGTCCATTTGGTTTCTCGGGCAATGATTTTGGAATGGTGAACAACTATGACTAAAACTGTTCATTGATTCTACTCTGCTGGTTGACGAATTGTCAAGATGGCGAACCGTTGATCCTCAGAGGGTTTGAAAGGTTGTGGCTGAGAATTGTTGGCAACGGCTTTCGAAATGGTGTCAGACTTCGATGGAGTATGGAATTTCTCAGGGCTTATCTTGATTTTCCAGGTTGTAATTGGTTGGAATGGCCTTGAATAGCCAACCCTATTGGTTCTGGTTGGTGACGATCTTTCCTTGGTGGAATGATGGCAGTTCATAATGATTTGATCAACTGATTGACCATAGCTTTGGTTTGATTCAAACTTGTCAATTATGATTATTGGATTATCAAATTATTAGATGGATTGATAGCTTTTGAACAACAATGGCGCGCAGTGATTGTTATGGTTTTGGACAAGTGGGACCAGAGACTTCAAAACAGTTGAGGCTTGTCAATTGTTGGCACTGGTAGACTGGACTAGCCGCTTGTTAGCTGCATCAATGAACTAAAGGGCTGATAGACCAGTAGTGAGTAGTAGACTCTTAGTAGACGACTTTGTCAATAAAAGAATGGTTGATACACCCCATGATGGATGAGTGATGAGTAGTGATTGTTTGGCCTTGGGTATATTATACTAGGCACTTGATTAGTTACTGATACTGTATTTGATGTTTATTACAGTTTCTATTGTTGTTTAAATTGTTATCATAATGGTTCGTTCTACTAAAGATGAATTATTAATACGTTACTGTTACTGTTGATAATAGTTGTTTGGTGATTGATGACTGTGACTTTGACTACGATTATGGCTATTATTGGTAAAATGGGGGTTCTTTGTTCAGTCCAGGATGCCATTGCAGCTGCATTGCACAAACTCAAGTGCTTTGTTGCGCATTTTCAGTGGCAGCCGTTGCTATCATGTCCAAGAGGAGGGCGAAAGCTGTTCAGGACAGTTCTGGGGCCACTGCCAGGCCACTGCCGGCTTGTTTTGAGTGAGATGATTGATTGCGAATCTAGATAGCTATATCACTAGTCACTAGTCACTGGTTACTAGTTTGATTGGTGAAGGTGACAGAAAAATTCATATTGTATAGTATAACTATAAGGGGATATTTTTGAATTTTTGGGTGGACAACCAAGCCAGCCAACCACAGTCTTGGAATTACGCAATGCCAAAAAACACCTCCAAACCCGAAGGCACCTTTTGTTTGCAGGATGATGATGACGAGGAGGAGACTGAGACTAAGGTTCCCTCTTCATCTACTGCTCTTGTCAGAGCAAGCGAGGTTGTTTCCGTGCGTTCCAGGAACAGTGGTGGCTCCGGGACTTCCAAACAACCTTCGGGTGGTCCTATTTGTGTTTGCAAATTGTGCTTGCGCAAGTCTTCCCAGAAGGACAGACATTGGCGGCGGTGCTCTTTGCACTGTCTACACTCGACACCTTAGTTTTATCGTTGCTGAGCTGACCTATGACCTATGACCTAGGACCTATGGTTGTTTAGTGATGGGTAAAAGATGGTAAAAGCGCAAGATGATGGTGTCAGCCATTGCAGTCAACTAGTTACACTAGTTAACACTAGTCGCCAGTCGTTCATCATTGTTTTTTTTCTGGATCTTAGGAGGGAAAGGGTTCAGCCAAATCAGTACTTAGCAACTTGGCAATGAACTGAGTGCTTTTCATGTTTACCTATGTACTTACATTATGGCCATACAATGCAAGCACATGTGCTGTAGATTTTCAATTTACAAACACATAGTGCACTTCTGTGCAAACATGAATATGTATATGTCGTCATAGGTCATATGTTTCATACCCCTTTGCTTTGGGTCAAATTCCCAAGCGTCGCCAGGATGTCAAATTCCCGACTGATGATGATGGAGCACCAGTCGGTGATGGCTGTCTGGACTGTAAGGAGTGTGCTGTTGAGATTAGCCCTGGGACGGAGTTCACCACTGTGGTGAAGATGTATCACGATCGCAGTGGGCATCCCATGTACAAGCCTACTTTTGACTTTGCGAAAGCACAATTGAAGGCATTGCAGAAGAAGGCTGCATCCGAAGGTTTGAAGATCATGAAGCCCTCTGCGAATGTTGCACGGTCAACAGAGTTGAGTCGCTGATCTCAAGTCTAAAAACAATTTTTGATCCTACTCTCTAGATTCTAGGTTCTAGATTCTAGATTCTAGAGGATTCTACAACTTCTTGATGCTTGGTTGCTAGGTCAATGGTCTATCAAATTATCATTATATTATCTATATTTCAGTCACAATGTTTTAGTACAGTAGTGTATAGTATCCTTTCTACCTTCAACTTGCATTGTATTGCAAAGGTTTGTGTAGGTAAAAATGAGTATGAGTATGACATGTTAGGCAGCACAATTTTCCAGACTCATTTTGTTGATTGTATATTAGTATGAAGGAAACGTATATGCTAAGCCTAGCATACTGTACACTGTAGCAACATATGTATACAGTGTACAGGAAGTGAAGTTAAGTAGTGAGAGTAAGTAGTTACAAAGTAGTAGTGAGTCTCTTCTGGATCTGTTCTAGATTCTAGTTACTAGTTATTCAGTTATTCTAGTTTTTTTGACATGATGATCACCAGTGTCGTGATTAATGATTCAAAGCGATTCTAGTGATTCTAGTGACAGATTCAAGAGGTCAACAAAAGTTCAGTTTTGGAGGCGTGCTTGTTTCATGAGCATTTCAGTATTGAATTCTGATGAATTCTGATCACAATGAGGCCAAACATTGTACCGTGAGATGGGTGCTCCCACTGAGCACGACTTGGTGCGGATCTTTGGTCTTGGAGCAAGCGACTTGGAACTCTCGCCAGTCACACTCTTGGGCGAAGACAACTCGAACCTTCAAGTCTACTTGATCTACCTTGATGGAATTCCAGAGAGGCATCTTGCAGGATTGCGCAGACTTCAGCTTTCCTCTCAAGTAAAGATTGTCAAAGATGAGAACTTTCTGACTCCTTCGACCCAAATCCTAGCTGATCAGGGCACAACATGGTATTCACACTTGAGCAATGCCATGATCAAGTCACGTGAAGATCAAATGGTAGACAGGAAGAAGAAGAGGACATCGAAAATGCCACCAACATGGGAGCAAGTAGCAGGAAAGGCTGACCAAGTGCTCAATCGTCGTCGCCAGAACATTGCTGACAACTTTGCCTCTGACGCTGACGAGGACGAGGACACCAAAAGATCAGGGGGTGATGATGACGGAGAAGCAGAAGACGAAGAAGATGACGGTGACGGCAACGCATTCCTTGAGCCTGCTGAGCCTGCAGTCAAAAAACGCAGGAAGACTCAGGTTGTCGCTGATCCCAGTGCTGAATTGGCCAGAGCTACCGGCGAGTTTGTGGCAGAGAAGAAACGTGCTCCAAAAAACAAAGCTACAAGCAAGTCATCTACGAAAAGGCCAAGAGGTGCTGCCAAAGCACAGCCACTCAGAGACAAACCAGAGTCTGAGGAAGAGGATGCTGTGATGGTGGATATGAACCATGATTTGGAGATGAAGAACGTGGCAGAGCGGCATTCCGCGATCACGGGGAAGACAGCCCCGTGCTTTGCCAACTTGCAAGTCATCCGCTTCCTCAACAATGAGAAGTTGGGCCAGTCCATTGTTGGAGCTGCTTGTCTAGAGTCTAGAGTGGAATCCTATCAACTGCACTTGTCCATCTTGCATGTCTCCTTTATTATGTAGGACAATCAGGAATCAATATTAATATTATCAATTAGTCATTAGTCATAAGTCATTATTGGTCAGTCATTAGTCATTAGTTAGTTAATTGATTAGTCTGATCAATTGAATATGTTCGATCCCTTTGGTCTTTGCTATGCCATGCCTTTACACGTTCCATATTCAAATTCAGATTCTCAAAACTTGAGGCTAGAAGGTGCTTGCAAGCGTTGGATGGCACAAAGGAGCATGTGACGTTGGAGGAGAGATTGGGCGCCTGTTCGGCAGCTGCTGATGTTGCCTCAAGGGTTAGCTCAATGGAACATCATGTCCTGGTGTGCAATTTGGGAACGCTCAAGCCATACATTTCCGAGTTCCCCATCCAGCTGTCTATCAAAGTCACTTTGAAGCTTTGCGCTTCCCGCTTGCAGAAGATGCTCTCAATGGAAGACCTTTCAAGGAACTTTGACTTGGAGGTTGCCAACTTTCTTAGCTCTTTCAAAATTTGGGAGACGGGATTTCAATGTGAGATCATGGATGCCGATGCCCCATCCTTTCAGCCCATCATGAATACGCTCAAAGATTCCAACAAGGACAGCGATGAAGAAGACCAAGACGAAGATGAGGAGGAGGATGCTGGGGACCAGGACCTTGATTGCATGTTGGAAAAGGTGAAGGGCAAAGATGAAGATTCGCAGCAGTCGCATGCAGAGACCCAGAAGACGAAGGCCAAGGACAACAAGACTGATGAGGACCAGCAGGAACACTTGAAGGCGAGGGTGTTTGCCCGATTATGTGATGTCATTCCCAGAAGTCAGCCACCATAAATTCCTACAGTACAAACAACATGCTGCATACCGGACATTACTTACCAACTAGTAACTAGCAACTCGGTAGCTAGAACCTAGTCACTAGATCCTGGTCCTAATCAAGGGAAGTAGTCTAAGCTGGTATGGCATATGGCATATGTATGGCATATGGCAAATTCAGCATTTTACGTGATTTAATCATTTCATTGCGACCTACAACAATCTGGACTTTGATTATTGTATGGATCTCTGATTCTCTGGTTAGATCAAAGTAAAGATGGTCTCGAAATATCCAGGAAGCTTCACATTCCACCAAAGCATGTCTTCTTTGTTTGATGGTGTGATGGAAACACAATGCCGTCCCTGGCTGAACCTAATGATAGACAGACAATTTTAACTTATTGCAATTCTACGTATATAACTTGCCTTCTACATATTTACATATATATATATACATTCATTGATTTAATAGTATATTAAAACCTTCCCTGGATCAAACAACTGAATTTAGCATTCATTAATGCCTCACCTCAACTGGGAGGCTCTCGCCAATGCATTGCAGCAACTTTTCCACGATGACTCCTTCATCACCTTGCTCAACCATGTGGCAAATGAGGTCGCCTCTACCAAACTTTCCAAGTTTTCCGTTGGGTTCCTCGATGCGATTGACTCCCCAGAATTCCAGAAGTTTACTTCTTCGAGCATGGGTAAAGAGTTCCAGGAAACTTTTGAGACAGCAATGACCTTCCATCGCCTTGTTTGTAACCTTCTTCAAGCTCGCACATCACACCCTGAGAAGCTTTCAGAGAAGGACGTGCTTTACTTTGAACGATACAAAGGAACTTGCGCTTTTCGAAAGGCTGTGAAGTCCCTCATGAACAATCCTGAACCCGAGGGTCCGAACAAAAGCCAAGAGAGGACGGAGTCACGAGAGCTTCTTCGTGATGCAAAGGTTGACATTCTGAGAACATGTGCAACATCAGGCCCTGCGCTCCAAAAAATGCAAGTGCACATTGAGCGGCTGGGAGTTCAGGAGTTGGAACCAGGGTGTTGCAGAATGCTTGCAGAGGCCTTGGAAGCCGTGGAGGGCTTGACAGCGAGAGTTCGCAAAGGAGGTTTGATTGAGCTGGATAATGCAATATGCTCTTTTGCCAAAGAGGTGGCAAACAAGGTTGGGGGTTCTTGCAAAAGTTTATTTGGCAGTCGCCTTTTGACTGGGTTGGACCTTTTCTTGAAGGCTGTAAAGTGTCATGTCATGTTTTGATTGGCTGATTATTAGTTTATCAGAATTGGTTTTATAGCTCATGCTACTACACTATTAATTACCAATAAAAATAATGCTAATATTTGTTAAATTTGTTACCAAGTAGTTACTAGTTACTAGTTATTAATTAGTAACTAGTATTCCTTTCTACCTCTTACTACTACTTACTACTACTGCTTACTACTCATACACTACCACCACTACTTATTACTATCACCGCTGCAACCACTACTACTGTTACTATTGAGACTACTGCTCCTGCTTTCTTACTAACCCTATGTTACTTGAAACCACCACTACTATTATCACTACTAAGCTACTACTAACTACTAAACTAAACCACTACAACCACCACTACAACCACAACTACTACTGGAATTAAGGAATTGATGCCAAGTTACTACAACAACAATCATAATTTCAATTGTATCAGCAGCATTTAAGTAAGTTTAGTCTTGTATTACCGCAACGAAGCCAAATGGCACTTCGATTGTGCTTGCCTGATTTGATCATGTCTCAGTCACACAGATTTTCAACAAATGCAGTAATAATGGACGGGAGCACTATGTGACCAGCGTGGCCAGTTCAGTAGTGACTCAGTAGTGACTAGTGACTAGTGATTAGTTTGACTAACTAAGTATCAGGATAGCATAACTGTTTTGATGTGAGTGAAAGTGTAAGTTTCTTATCTTTAAAATGGATGTTGCTTAACTAATTCTGACTACAATACAAAAGAATTGAACAATAAATAAATATACATAAGTTTTGATTCAAAAATGCTTGTTAAATCTTGATACATTTAGAGGTAAAGGCTAATCACGGCATCCAATCAATGTTGCATCATCGCTGCAGCAGGTTGTGGCTAGCAAGGATTGCACCGTGTCGAGCCAAGATGTGGACACCTTGCTGCTGGCGTTGGGAAAGTACCCAAAAAGAAACGGCTTTGCTGATCTCACTCAGTCACTACGAGCATGGGCTACCACCTACAATGCTCAGATGCGCAGCAAGGAGTTGCAAATTCTCTTGGAGAAATTCATAGACAAGTGCACATCTGCAGATTCGGACACGGCTGTCCCCTTTCATTCAGAGCGTGCTCTGGAGCTGCTCCCGAATCCACTCAAGGGAACCATTTCCGATGAGTCAAAGGATGTCTTTTGCAAGGGCTTGCCTTGGGTGATCAACATGGTGTTGATCCAGGCCGTTGGTGACCAACTATCCCTTACTGAGTGATCACACGAGGGAGACCTAGAATAGAGTCGCAATATTATGACACATCTAGAATCTAGAATCCAGAATCTCATTCAAAGATTCTATTAAACCCGCAGGAGCAGGAAAAATGATCATGGAATTGTAAACTGTTCTTTTCACTTCGCATTGGTTTTGCTTTGGCAAATATTTTTTTGGTAGGTGGCTGGTGGAGAAGCCCCTTCATCAACGTTGCTGAGTGCTTTGAAATTCTTGGGCAATCTCATTCCTTCCTGTGGTTCTCCACATATGGCCCTTGCATCTATGCACTTGAAAGCCATCAAAGCGAGCCTCATGCTCCAACACAGTGCGGCTGAGCTTTGGGCAAAGGGACGGGATGCTGATGAACGACTCAGAAAGGATGGCAAGAACAAGCTCTTGTTTGCAGCATGTGGACACATGCGCAATCTCACGGAAAGCTTTGACTCGATCCAGAAGTGGAAGAAAGAAAACCAAGATCTTTGCAAGAGGGCTTTGGAAGCTTCCCAATCGGCAGCAATGGGCGCTGAGGGTGAGCAGGCATCAGTCCAGAAGCTAGGCTCGGAATTGGATGCCTCAGACTTCTTGATCCTACTGCCTGTTGTGGAGAAGCTGGAGAATCGTGCAACATCAGAGAAAGATGATTGCGTGATGGACTGCGTGGATGTGAAGGTGGCTTCTTTCAGACGATCCATGCAGGCTCTGTCTTCAAACCTGAAAAAGGCCAGCCAGCTTCAATTCTGCGGTGGATCTTCTGACTGGAAAGACAAACTTCCAGAGAATTGCAAGCTGAACGAACTTCTTGGTCGGGCTGTGCAAACCATTCTCAAGGTCAAGTCTGGAGCCGTCAAGGAGTCCATTGATTCTGCGGTCAAGGACGGTTGTGTCAAAATGGTTTCTATTCTATTCAATTCAATTCATTCTATTGATTCTATTCTAGTCTAGTCATTCTAGTCTAGCGTCTAGAGTCTAGAGTCTAGTTACTAGTTCTAGTTACTTGACTCTAGTAGTCAACACTGGTCTCAGTAGTCACTAATTAGTCACTAGTATAACTAGTAACTAGTAATCACTAGCAGTAACTAATCACTAGGTCCCTAGGTGAATAGTGAATATTGAATAGTGGTTCAGTACTCAGTTGTAGTCGGTAGAGCCATTAGTCCCTAGTCACTAGTCACTAGTCACTCATTCGTTATCATTAGTTGTTACTGTATCAAAGTACTTTTACTTTGAATATATATGTATATATATATATATTGTGTTATATGAGTGTATGTGTATATATACTTAGATATAAATAAATATACATACATATATACATGTCAATGCACAAGGTTCTAGATGACCCAAAAGTTTTGTTCTAAGCTACTATTCACTAATCCCTATCATAATCACTCCCCTGTTAAACAACTGAGGCATGTTAAATATAACCTGTGATCGCAAGGCGGTGCAAATGTTTCCAGACAAGGCAGCCTCTGGGAAGGGAGAGTTGGATGAGATGAGGTGATGAGCAAATGATGGATATTGAATGATGACTGAGGATTGATGGTGATGCTGATGATACTAATGAGATGATCTTGATAATGATCGTAATTCATGACACTAGCTCATGATGATTGATGATGATTGATGATTGATGGCGATTGATGGTTGTTGATGACAATTGATGACAATTGAAGATGAGTGCTGATGATTGATGATGAGCGATGATGATTGAGATTGGTAGGATTGATGATAGTTGATGATAATGATAATTGATGGATGATCATTGATGGATGATCATTGATGACTAGTGATGATTAATGATAAACATTATGATAAACATTGGTGATTGATGGTGATTGATGATGATTGATGATGATTGATAATGATTGATGGTGATTAGAAAAATGATAACTAATAACTAATAAATAACTGATGATAATTGATGATGACTGACTATTGGCTATTGACTAACGATTAAAGAATGATGATTGATAAATGGTTAATGATGAGGGGTGATGATGTTTGCTAATGAATTGGTGATGATGATGATGATGATGATGATTCAATGATGATGATGATGATGATGATGCCTATGATGCCTTTGGTGATGTGACTGTGTTAGTGATAATTGGTGAGTGATGGTGGTCTGATGAGTCTGATGGTCCTTTCTGTGTTGCTGGTTTTCTCTTTTTCTGTACTGTGGTGCTAGGGGTTTTCTCTGGTCAACTTTGTTTGGTGCTCCGTTTGACTTCGATGTTTTGGCTCTGCTGGTGCGTGTTTTTTGGTATCTGATACCTGGTGTTTTTGTCTTTGCTTTTGCTGCTGCTGCTGCTGATGATGATGATGATAATATCATAATTGATCATGATGATTGATGTATTGCTTGATTGGTTGATTGCTTTGATTAAGTTGATGGATGCATTCATTCATTCATTCATTCATTCATTCATTCATTCATTCATTCATTCATTCATTTGTTCATTCATTTGTTCTTTCGTTGATTGATTCACTAGTTACTAGTTAGTTGATTTGATTCATTCATTCGACTAATTGGTTGATTGATGGTTTATAGTTTATAGTTTATTGATTCAATAACAATGATAATTATAACTGTAGTATAGATCTTTTTTTGTTACCTGATTGATTGCAATTGATTGGTTGATGGATGGATGATTACGATTGTGATTTTCTTTTTCAAGATTGATATTGAATCAATATTGGGTAAGGTAAATTGATTGATTGGTTGGTTGATTGACTGAATGAATACATTACATGTTGATTGGTCGATTGCTTGACAGATATTGTTTGGCTTGATTGGTTGATTGATCGATTTATTGATCGATTGGTTGAAGTAATGTAGTTGAGTAATTGACTGATGAGCTTACAACTTGCACTTGGTTGATTCATCAATGATGAATGAATGATGAATGGACAATTAATAAGAATCATTTAATGTATGACAAATGATGTCTTGATAGATTGATTGATTGATCGCTTGATGGATTGATGGATTGATTGATTGATGAGTTGATTTATGGACTGACTGTTTGATTGATTGACGGATGCATGGATGATGGCAATGACAATCGGCATCATGATGATGATGATGATAATGATGATGATGATGATGATGTCGATAATATCTGCTGCTAAACTTCTGCTAAAAACGCTAAACTAAACGATGATGATGATGATGATGATGATGATGATGATGATGGCTGTGATGATGAGGATGGTGGTGATGATGATGATGCAATGTAATGTAGTGTAGTGTAGTGGTGATGACAATACTCAGTAATTACTCAATATCAATAGTGATGTGTCTAGATTCCTAGATCAGCAACTGGTACCTAGTGAAATGATAGCTGATCTGATAGCTATTACTAACAGCTACTAAGACAAGTGACTGGTGAATTGAGTCTAGACTCTAGTAGACTCTGACTCTAACCTCTCACCAAGTCGTGTTTCTTTCTTTTTCTGAGTTTGATGATATTGATTCTGATCCCTTTGACACTGGTTACACCATCTAAAGAAGTAGTCACCCTGATTTGGTTCACATGTAATCATAGAGCCTCACGCAAATTGAAAAACAATGATCAGTATATAGTTATACTTATACTTAGTTTGGGGTTGTGCCTGTGGTTGTTGTGAATATTTCTCAACGATCAAACCAAAGGAGCTGGACGCTTTCGATGATCTGATTGCAAAGATCTATGTGACAGCTGGAGTGAAGACTGCCCAAGGGGAAGCAAAACAACTTCGTGAATTGGTGACACTTGTCCAGGTAATGTTCTC
Source organism: Symbiodinium kawagutii (assembly GCA_009767595.1). Taxonomy (NCBI): domain Eukaryota; class Dinophyceae; order Suessiales; family Symbiodiniaceae; genus Symbiodinium; species Symbiodinium kawagutii. The sequence goes on along the minus strand of VSDK01002833.1, from coordinate 32,098 downwards.
TGAGTCAGCCTTCGCCTTTGCTGTCAACAATTTGATCAACAAGCATGGGAGCGAGGTTGAGAACAAGAACATTTTGGCAACCCACGATGGATATCTTCTGGCTAAAGTGAATGGAACGGCTGAAAATTTAATTCATCCCGTCTTGTTGGCGGCAGCCAAGAAGTACATGTAGATGTATGTAGACTTACTGAGTCTACTGCCCGTAGCAGTGGCAACATCATCAGCAGTGCACCAATTGCGACAAAGTGTTTCCTTTCTCAACTGGCAATTAGAAAGTATGAACTACGTATTAACTAGCAGCTAGCAACTAGTCCGCTAGAGTCACTAGAGTCACTAATTGATGGAGTCAAGTTCAGAATTATGATTCAACTCTTGGAGGAATGGCATAGGTCACTGCCCTGCTACCTGCTACCATCGGTCACTGACCCCCGCAAAGGGCCCTATCATAAAGTTGTCATCGAAGATCGTTGGCAGCTTATTTCATTTTTGTTTTAGGTTTGCAGTGATGGTCAGCAGCAGCATCAGGGATTGAACGCCCAATCCCCAATCCCCAAAACTTCTGCCCGCTGTGAAGCCAGCGGGATGTGCAGAAAAAATGGATGTGTGACGCCCAGGCCGATTGCGAGACATTCTAGCAAATGGATGTAAGAATGTGCATTGACTTCATTCAACACTGGTCTTGTGCCCCATCATGCACTAACTAATAATAGTAAGTACAACATATGTTTCATATGTCACAGAGCTGTGGTCATTCTGTCAATGGTGCGTATTACGTCAACTTACTTTTGTTTTCAAGTCCTCAGATCACTATTTTCATTTTCAAACTCACTATTTCAGATCACTATTTTTCCCTCCCAATCACTATTTCCATTTTCAAACTCACTATTCCAGATCACTATTTTTCCTCTCAATCACTATTTTCATTTTCAAACTCACTATTTCAGATCACTATTTTTTCCTCCAAATCACTATTTTCATTTTCAAACTCACTATTTCAGATCACTATTTTTTCCTCCAAATCACTATTTTCATTTTCAAACTCACTATTTCAGATCACTATTTTTCCTCTCAATCACTATTTTCATTTTCAAACTCACTATTTCAGATCACTATTTTTTCCTCCCAATCACTATTTTCATTTTCAAACTCACTATTTTTTCCTCCAAATCACTTTTTCCAAACTTACAGATTACTCCTAAATCACTCCCTGACTCACAAAATAATTATTTTCAATTTTCCAAGCTCTAGCTGCAATTGCAACTCTTAATCATAGGGGTTGATTAATAGGCCACCTCATGTTTTAGCGGCCACCATCATCCTTTGTTTGGATGACTTGGTGGCTCGAATTGAATGTTGAATGAGTTGCATGCATGTTTATGTGGTGGTTTCTTAAGGTAAGAACCCCCAAATCATCCAATATTGATAATTGTTTGGGTTCCTCCATTTTGAGAAACACCCATGTATGTTCTGTTCGGAATTGAGATCGTTTGGTGTATCAATCCTCATTCCACTTCTGTATAAGTTTATATGTACCCCAGTGTTGTTGCTTCTGTCTCAATTCATGCAAGGATTCTCCTTGCTGAACTCTGGTGCGCGGATTGGCAGATGGTTCCCCCAACGGTTGGGGGTGCGGTTATTTTGATTGTCAGGGTCGGAACACCGACCTATTGCACTGGTTTTGTCTTGGTTATATCACGCACATCCAAGTAGTTTGTCGGCCACTATCCTGGCTTGATGCCAAGTGTTGTTGCAAACTGGCATCAAACTCAAGACTGTCTTGTTTCATTTTGTTTTGTCCCCTCCAGGGGCAGCTCTTAGCTTGCCGCATATGAGATACACCAGTGGTTACTTCATCCACTGCCAGATCAGGAGATGAAACCATGTCCCACTCATCATGCTATGGCAATCCATTGTGGCCCACATGCAAGGTGGGGTCCCCCAAGTATAAGGTGGTTAATAAGCCATTTCATCATGATTATATCTTCCAAAACTAGTATTTACCCTTCTCAACCCTAGTTATAAACCGCCTTAGCTAATAGGGGGCCCCTGCTTGTGCGTCATGACGGTAGCCATTTACAAACAGGGAGGATGAATGTGAACATAGATGAGCAAAGGGACCATCCATTTATCCATTCTGATTCTTCGTTTGTATTTTGGATTGTCACCATAGGGCACCATAGAGCTGGGAACGATACACATCCCGAGATCGCCACGAGTGTTGTCCAGACCAGCTGGTGTCTGCAACATATAGAAAACACATACATACGGGTGCATACAAATAGATGGTGAGGTCGATAGATGAATAGATTGATATATAGATAAGCAGATAAGTAGATAGTTAGATAAATAGATAGATAGATAGATTGGTATTCTTTCCTTGTGTTCGTTCCTACCTTGGTACCCTCGTACCCTATTTCCTGACAGCGTTGGCACTAGGTTCCTCGAGTGGAAGTGCGCGAGGCAAAGCTGCGCATGGATTCTTGTGGTCAATCAAATGATGTTTAAGGAGGGTGAATTTAGAATGATGGTCATCATGGTCAGACAATTGAGTGGAAATGACGATCAATTGATGGCTAATCGTGATTAATCATGGTCAAATGATGGTCAATTGATGTTACGTTGTGTGATGCATGGTTCATCATGGTCATAGAATGATGGTCAACAATGATGGTCATTATGATCAATGATGGTAGATGATGGTCACTGATGGTGAATGATGGTTAATGGTGGTCAATGATGGTTAATGGTGGTCAATGATGGTTAATGGTGGTTAATGATGGTTAATAATTGTTAAATAAGAGATAATGACGTTTTTTTGAGTGTTTATTGAAGGTGTGATCAAGAATTGTTCATTATCAGAGTTGTGGTTAGTAGCATATCTACATGCAATGATAGCTGGCGATTGCAAAACACTGGTTCATTGCTAACAAATAAAGGAGGGAGGAACTCCCGACCAACGGATCATGGTTGATTGCTTGACCATCATCACAGGTGATTGACCAACCTGGTTTTGATTGAAGCTGCCTGGTAACCCCTAATGATTGACCACGATGGGTTAACATCATCCATGATGAAGCTGGTAAAGCCTAGTGAAGTGATCAACACCGCCGACATGTAGAGGTCCGGCGGAGAAGGAGGCGAAGGAGAAGGAGGAGGAGGAGGAGGAGACAACTCTGATAAAATCCAACAACTCTCATCTGACAGGTGGGAAATTGCTAGCGACTTGAGCTTTGTGCTCGTTTGGCGCTTCGGGGAAAAAATAGGGTCGAATTTAGCGAAAAGGCGACTTTTTCAATGGCTCTTTGGCTTTGCGTGGCTTATACTTTGATGGCGTGGCTCCTTTGTTTTGTGGCTGCAACTCTGGCATACGTATTTCGTTATTCGCTAGTACTGGGATCGGTACGTCTGTGGCTATGATCGCGATTGCACTTGGGTGCATTGGACTTCTTTGCCACTTCACTTTCACGACTCCATTGGGATTTGCTACAGTCCTTTTCTGTGACGCCTTGTGACGCTGTCGAACTTTGGCACTCTTCACACGTTTTGCCGCCGGCCAACATGGCCAACTAATGGGCCAACTAATGAAGTGATCAACATGTCACAGGGGTTAGCTAAATTATTGGTCACATGGCCAACATCCAAGTGACCAATGATTTAGTTCTGACATGTGGACCGCGCTTGGAAGTGCCGCAAACCATGGCAACCGTTGACCCACCATGGCCCCACTGTTGACACAGGCATGACATAGGCGCAGACCTCAGGCGTCACCAACATAGATCTCCAAAGCATCGCTTCTCTGTATGTTGGTGTGGTGGTTTCTCAAGTCATGACGGGGTACCCCAGTTATCATGCCTTTGATGGTCATCGTTTACAACAAGCCGACCATAACTTGGGGTCTGCTGTGGCGAAACCATTCGATGCATCAGATCATGCCATTCCATTTATTTCAATCACTGGATGGTTTCGGTGCCATGGATGTTGCATGCATCGATTCTGCCACTGCCAGGCATAGACAGCAATGATACATGGTGATCCCAAATTTTCTGTCCTGATTCTGCTCAAGATTGAAATGTATGGGTGGTTTAAGAGATGCCCTGAGCCTTGTGCTGATATTAATATGCTTTGTTGTCCACCAAGACCGCAGATGTCTGAACCATTGATAGTTGTAGGCCATTAATTTTTGGAATTCCCCATTTTAAGAACTCCCCACCTGAATTCTTTCCCCTACGTAAAAACGAGATTACAATGTTCCCATCTGGGAATTGACTGGCGCTGCATCAGCAGTGCTTAGCTACAAACCAATCACGCGAAGTGGCCTTGCACTGTCACCAGGTCATACGGCAAGTGCCCAAAGTTCAGGTGCAATACGTCGAGAAGAAGGTGCCGCTCCCAGGAGTCCCCGAAGTTGTGACGACAGATTCCCAGTACCGGACACATTGATGAGCGGGGCGTTATGGGATATGTTCAGGGCTATCAACATGGCATTTTCTCAAGTCATAGGGGTACCCCGAGTTCTCATCCACAATTAACAGTTTACAGTAAGCCGACCTTAATTATCTCTATGGCCAACCACATGGCTCAGCCGCCATGTTGCCGGCACCTGGAGGTTCCCAAGCCTGTGATCGAGTATGTGGAGCGAGTGGTGGAGGTTCCTCAGGTGCTGTATGAGGAGCGCTGGCGTGGCCATGGGGGTGGTTTTGTCCCAAGATTCAGCCGGTTTTCAGCATGTTCAACCACAGCTGGGGTCCCAACATAGGTTAAACAGCTGTAGTAAATAAGCCAACCATTGTCCATGTTTATATCAAACTTGGATACTACATTGCCATGCATTCTCCGTTGATGAGAGGTAATAGCCGTGTCTATGGATAGATATATAATGTGTACTGTTGTGAGTTTATTTTTCACTAGTTGTTACATTGCATCCATGTGGTGCTCCATTGGTTGTATGCAAACTTGGTTTCCATTTCACATCGCATTTTGGGGCACAACCGAGTTGCCCAGCACCTGTTTGCTTGTGGTTGCTCTTGATTTCTACAGGTTTCATTGCCAGTTAAGCATTGTTCATCAGGGTTAATCAATGCTGGTTGCTGTTGGTTTATACTAGTAAAGCATGGTCAATGATGGTTTTCAGTGGTTACTAGTTGTCAATGAATGCTCAGTAGTGGTCGCTACTTGCTGAACATGTGAGCCTTGTTGGGTATCACGATGGGAGAGGACAAAGCAGTGTTTTACCATTGTCTTTTTTGTTTTTGGCCATTGTGAACCAAATTGTTGCTTGGCTCTTAGCCTTTGTAGCTGTCTTTAGTAGCTATACATGTAGCTTGTTGGTTCTTACCCACATTTGGGCATTTGTTTCAAAGAACATAATAGAGAACTCTCAACTGGCTTGCCTTTGTTTTCAACAAAGAATAGTAACATTAAAAAAATGTTGTTTTTTTGCCCATGTTATTGTTGGTTCTTGGCGATGATTACCAGCTCTAGCTTGACCAATATTCTGGCAATTGGTCACTAAGCATCGTTTCCCATTGAAACCAGCAACCATCATGAACCACCACACTTACCTTCCACTATCAGTTGGTTCTGGATGATTAGTGTTGCACATGATTGACCTAAATATTGCAATTGATCATCTCCATGATTACGCACTACGAAGCAATTTGTATGATTGTAGCTGCTTACTCTACCGGTGCCTCTATTGGTGTTTTAGATTACCAACCGTCAATTCTGCATTTAAGCATCAATGAATCACCACTTAATCATTCATTGATGGTCAAGTAAGGCTATCACCAGTTGACCATCACAACATAGATCCGCTTAGTTCGCCAATTATGAGCCATTAGTTAAGCATCTATGATTGACTCCTGAGCCATTAATCCATTTATTCCACATTATAAACCGATTAGTTAAGCCATGAATCGAACATTAATCCAAAGGTCGTTCATGAACCATGTATGAATCATCACTGAAGTGATCATCAATGGTCAAGGATATAGTCAACTATATAGTCAAGTCAACACCTTCTTTTGGGTTCATGAAAGGCCAACTACATAATCCCATATTATTTAACCATCCATTAGTAGCCATCCATTATGATATCATATTAGTGAACCATTCGTTAAACCATTAATCCACTGCCATATCAAGCATTCGTCAACAATTAGTTTGCAAATCATTACGAGTTAACAACTAACGGATTGACTAATGCTATAACTCATCTTAACATATCTTAACTCACAACGCTTATTTGTTAACATCCATCATTAACCATTATTAATCATCAGTCAACCATTATGAGTTCATAGAACAGCATTTCTTTCACCAACAGCTCAACCAACAGCGCCACTATTAACCATTACTAACCATTGTTAACACATATACATATTTCAACTCAAAATGGTTATTTGTTAGCACCATCCATTATTAACCATCATCTGGTGGTAGCCCTGATAACAACCAACATTAATTGATCCATTATGTGTTAATTACCATTGTTATTCACCATTATAAACCCTTATTCAATAACCCAAGGATAGTTAACCATTAGTCAACCATTATAAACCCATTGTAAACCATTATGGTTTACTCATCCAGCAACACCCTTATTCAACCAACGAACAGTAACCAACCTCGGCTCCTGAACGCATCAAACGCCGAGCCGTTCCAGCGCCAGGAGCGGATCGTGGAGGTGCCGGAAGTGGAGATCCGAGAGGTGCTACGGAAGGCGGGCGGAGCCTGAACCGGGCCATGGCTGGGTCCCGTGGGGCCCCGCCCGTGGTGATGAATTGCTGGTGACTGGTGGTCCATGTTGGGGTAACTAATGGTGAAACTAGGCCAGTCCACTAGTGATTGATATAGTTACTAGAGTTCACCAGTGGTGAATAAACTTAGTTGAGGGGTGAATAGAATTTGTTGAGGTCACTACTGGCTAGTGGTGAATAGTGGTACCCCATGGTTGTAGTTTGCTTGAGCCATTACGAACCATTCTCCATCATCATCCGTTTAATATCATTTCAATATGTCAATATCATTTCAATATGTCTATCCTTCATAATCATTGTTGTCAATCATTTGTCATCATTGTGAATGGTCCATATTTGTATCCATCGTCCATCATCATCCTACAATTTGATCATAAGACATGTGTCATTATTGTCCATGATCCATCTGCATGGTCCATCATAACTTTGCTTTGAGATCATAAACCATCCACTGTCATCGTATGTCATGGGATTCCCTACTTAACTGCCATTGTTTGAGCTAATGTGCTAACATGACATACGATTCATACGATGATAATGGATGTTAATGGGATCCTTAACATGATCATGTTCTTATTGTTTTCAGCAGTTCAGGGCCAGCAAAACCTGCAAAGCAACTGGCGAGATCTCAGCTGGGGCACCTTGAAAGGTATGCGATGTTCACTGTAGGGTTGCTGATGCCAACTCGGGATTGAGCAAAAACTATGGTGAACATGGGGGGGTATCTCTGTGATGGACTCTCAAGAAATCCACCGATCATCCCTGTTGCGTGTTGCTGGGTCGGTGACTATCTCATCATTGGCTTTAAATCGCCGCCATGGTTTTGATCATGGTGAAGACATCACTCTTATGTGCAACAGCTGTTGCGGACGGTGCTGAAAAGTCAAGAAACAGGTCAATAAACAAGAATTAAAGGAGGATACAACCGCAACTACAAATGGCTTTGCTGATACATGGTATACCTCAAACACTGTTGGTTTCCAGATGAACCATAGAACACCATGACCGTGAGTGGAGCTTCTACCCAAGGGGTGGAATCATCAACAGGGCAGCGGTGCTGCCTGCAGTTTGCAACCGCCACAGTGGCTCCCTTGGCACACCAAAATGCCACCCCCT
>VSDK01002833.1:2068-19568 GCA_009767595.1 Symbiodinium kawagutii | reverse complement strand
TCCCAACAAAGATAACTAATCGACTACTCATTCATGATGTCGCGATCGTCATCCTGGTGATTACCATTTTCTAGATACCAGGGTGGGTTTAGCAAGCCGCCTGATTCAAAACAAGTGAAAACATGTTTTTACAACCATCCTGGAGTAGAATATGAAATTGGACCATCCCCAAATAGGTACTCGCAGCGGTCTAAATACTGAACATGGCCAAGATATTTTGTCTACTGCATGTTAGTTGTCACCGGTGTTGGTTGATTGTTAACCATTGTTGAATATCAACCATGAACCACTCCACCATAAACTACTCCAGGACGACTATACTTAATTGCTGTGCTAATCATAATTTGAATCATGTTTTAGTAACTTCTCATGTTTACAAATCATTTCTATCAACAACTGCTTGGTGGTTTTAAACTTTTTTATTTACCCCAGTAAATCTCAAAAAGTGGTTGGTTGACAAGCAGATTTTTCATAGGGGTGGTTCAACCACCAACCAGGTTATGATCATCATAATCATTAATTATAATCATTCTATCAACCATTATGAACTAGTGTTAACCACTAATTAGAGGGGTGGTGCAACCACCAACCAGATATATCAGTAAAGATTTATTCTTAATCTATGGTACCAACGTAGCATCAAAAAAGGCCTTTCGGCTGATCAGCAGCGGTTTCCGATCGGAACGATGGCAGCTGCATAGCACAAGCATGGCAGTGATGTATCATGGAGCTACTCCAGCTGGGTGTTTCCAGAGCTGATAATAGGGTTATATTTCTTTACAAGGCATTAATTAAGCATTAAGAATGGGCAGGGGTGGACACCAGTGAAGGGGAATAGGGTTATTTTTGGGGGTATACCAACTGTGAGGTGGTTGCTGGCCAATGGTGGATGATAACTGGGGGTACTTTTATAGCCTGACAAGTCACCGTATGTCCATGTTCGCTATGGATGATATTTCCATATTTGCTATTTTTGATATCCCACCATCAAAACCCGACAATTTTGCTGATTGTTCAGAGTGTCAAAGCCAAAACCTTCTCTGATCTACATCGTAAGGCTGAAAACCTTTGCACCTGCCCATAGCATTTATTTTACACTCATGCAACTCATGTACATGTACACATGTACATACATACATACATACATACATACATACATACCTACCTACCTACCTACATACATACATACATACATACATACATACATACATACATACATACATACATAAACTGATATATATATATATATATATATATGTCCCCATGGTTTGCCAGAGGTATACACGTGTCACTTCATGTGTGGAAGGGGGGTTGGTTTTCACGGCTTGCAAGGCCTGTTGGCTGCGAGCTGTGTTTGGGTTGGTTTCAGGGCAAAGACCCTTGAATCCTTTCACCCTTCGCTGGGTTGGAGGCCTGTTCAGACAGGCAGCCTTGTTTTCATTTATTGCGCTTGTGCCTGAGACATGAGAATATTGAGACATGAGAATAGAGATGCGTAGTGGTCATGAGAGTACTGTGGCCAGTAGGATCTAGTACACTGACAATCTTTTGAATCAAATCTTTACTTTTCATTTTACAAGCGAACTGCACCTTCGGAACTTTGGCCAAAGAAGTTGATGGATATGTGGAAATCGTGCCGTGGCCAGTAGGATTTATTTTAGACGTGATATTCTCGAATATTGCTCCGAAGACATGCCCGCAAGGGAACTGTACCATTTTACTTATAAAAACCTGATTTCGCAGAGGCCTCTAAAATCGTGTGGCCATGGGGGTTCGGTTAAAATGATGTGACTTTCAGAGAGGTGATGTGACTTTCTGTAAACACCGTGACCATGCAGTGATGTGACTTTCGGGGGGGTGATGTGACTTAGGGCGGCCGCTTGTAGGCTATGAGTGACGGAAGTGTATATATATATAACATATCTATTTTTAGAGATACATACACATATAGACTCTATATAGACATATCATGCAGGTACAAGCCATAGAAATCGAACCGCCGCGTCAGCACCGTCACCCAGGCAAGAGCTGCCAAGGGAATTTCCCAAGGCCGGTTCCGCCCCCCCGTGCAAGGTTCACTACGAATCGATGCTCCAAAGTGGGCATTAGGCCTACCATTTTGGTGACCAAGAAGCTGTTTATGAGTGGTTGATAATGATAATTTGGTTGACTATATGGTTTTTCATAGTGGTTAATACCCATAAGGGGTATCAAGGAGGGGTTTATGACCACCAGTATAACCACTATTGGCATAGTGGTTATAACAATAAATAGTGGTTGTAATAGTGGTTGTAATAGTGGTTGTAGTAGTGGTTGAATAAAGGTCACCAAAATGGTCACCAATCCTCAGCAGATCATCAGCGGGGTGATAAGCCAATAGTGGTTTTAACAGTGATTGAATACTTAACCCGGTGTTGATAATAATAAGATGGTCGATGACAAGCTGTTAGTGGGTTTTTGATAATGATAAGCTGGTTAATAGTGGTTATCATTGTTGTATACAAATTATCATTGCTGATTTGTTCCACTGGATGGTGAAATGGATGGGTTATAAGTGCATTGGTAATGTTTTATGTATTCCACTCAGCTCAAGTCGATCACTCAACGTTTGCATGCTTCATTGGCATCAGAAAAGTTGCATCTTCAATTGCATTCATAATGATTGATAATGGTGAATCAAAGGGGATAAGAACTTACAATAATGGTTAACCAATCATATGGTTTTGTCCATGTCCACTGTGGTACCGACTAAGCGTCAAAGTTCATAGGCATTTTGCATAGGGAAACCAGGGGTACACCTTGGCTTTGGACAAAGACATATGGTGAATTGTGGTCCCGGTCAATCATGTTCATGGCTATAGTCATTTCATTTTAAGATATGATACTTCTGGTCAAAAACGGCAACTATTTTTGGCTAATCGTTGCTTGATGTTGGCTGATATGTGTACTGACGGCTCACGATGATGATGGTTTAGCGATCGACTTAATTGTGTTGGTGAATGATAGCCAACAAGGAACAGCTTTCAATTGATGGTGAATCAGAGTGATTCAAGACGATTAACTAATGATTGTCAACCATACTATACTATTGAGAATCACTTTGATTGAACAATGATGGTTTGTCACTCTTGGTTGATGGGCTGTGATTAGGGATGGTGGTTTATTGCAAGTCAGCCAACCAAAAAGTGTTTTTTGTTTTATTAACTTAGGAAATTGGTGAATGTAACGCTGGTTTCGCTGCGATTGAACAACGCGAGCAATTTGATAGCGTCGTTGCAAAATAAATGAGATCAGGCGTGTTGAGTTTGGTCATCTCCGGGGGAAATTGGGAAAGCGATTGGATCTCTGGGTCCCACGCAGGTTGGATGTTCTCTAGTTGAACGACCATCAGCAAGCGCTCCTTAACTCCGCCACTAACCATCACTAGCCCAATTATGAAAGGCAATGGCTTAATGACTAGTCAAACAACACCTAATTTTGAGGCAACACTTGGTCATGAACCATGCTTGACTCTGACCAGCAAGAATTGATGGCTGATCCGTGGTGGATATTCATCTCGTCCCAGTCTAGGATGCAAGTTGTTTTCTCAGAAACTTATTTGCTGCAGCGCCAATAGTAGAATATGGGTGTGGGTCAAAACCCCGTATCCCTGGTTCTCCCATCATCAACTATTGTTTTCTTTCTGAAATAGTTGGTGATTATCCCCATGAAAGTTGGTTGATTCTTATTGACCCATAGCCATATCGCATGTTTTTTTTTGCGTGAGATGACGTTGAAAACAAGAATTATGAATGGAATGGCGGGTCAGCAGCCAATGTTGCAGTGAACCGCTGATGATGTACTGGTTTCACAAGCTGGTTTTGATTGTTATCACCCTCTCGGAAACTAACCTGGAAGCTAGAAATCACCATATTCATAGGTAAAACTACCATAGATGGTGGACTTTCCACACAACCAGGTTCGGGACGGCCACAGTGAAATCATCCCTGAGTTGTGGGAAACGGTGTACTACACACAGGAACTGATCAGCAGGGTGAGCCTCAGCCTTGTTTCCATGGCAACAAGTGTTCATGCAGTGGTTGTCCAAAAAAAGTCAAGCATTGAAGGCCATTGTTGAGTGATCATCATGGTCAAGGCCAAGCAATTGAAAGCATAGCCACCATGAAGCACCGTCAACCACCAATCAACCACCACCCGCCATTCAGCACCAGACAAGCAGAAGTACTCCTCAGGTACCCTGCTGTTTTATGCTTGGATTCGAACCACATATCAAACAGCAAAGATAGTGGGGTGGACCATGATATGGCTTGATATCCTTATGTTGATGGCGAAATGGATTGTTTTCCCTTTTCAATAAAGAAAACACTGAGAAGAACTAGAAGAACAACACATGGTTGTTCCATCATGGTAAAGAAATGTACGGTAGCATGTTTGTGGAGTACACACATTGAGCAAGCAAATCTTACCATGGCGGACAACAATTATTATCCACCATCATTATCAACGGTCATCATAGTAAATCATGGACCATCCGAGCATGACCGTAGCACATTATCATGATTATCAACCATCATTGCCGAAAAATCATTGGGGACAATGTTCTAGACCATTGCGCAACACTATCAACATTATGTTTTAATGAAACATGATTTTGAAACATCATATTCAACATGTGAAATCACTCAAGTATCATTCTCAACGACTGTTATCAACCATCAGAGCCACAATTCATTGCAAACGGTCATTGTCGACGTAAGTATTATTCATTAACCGTTCTTATAAATAACAAAGCACTAGTGGCCAATGGATGCTAATATTGGTTCATCAACAAACCAACACTTGGCATTAAGCATTTATCATCATCAGCCATCAGTTTTCAACTGCCCCGAGCAGTACTATCCATTATATATCTATTCTTAAGTATGATGATAATACTAACTATGTTCTAACTGTCAAAATGATGAGCCGTTCAGGATCATGAAAGTTATCTCTACTAGGTGGTAATTACCCTAGTTAAAACCGAAGTAAACTAGCTAGGGGGCCCGACCTTGTAGGCCAGTTCTCCAACCAAGAACCGTGGATTCTCAATCCGGGTGTGGGGTGTTCTTTTGAGATGCTCAAAGGGAACTGTGGCGATTTGGAGCTAGCACAGGTGGCCAGGGCCTCTCTGAGTACTCAATGATCCTGTGTACAAGCAGCTCCCATCAGTCAACAATTGGTAGACAGTCTTGGTTTGTTATGTACTATTCAATCATTTGTTCATACGAGTAGAAGTAAATACAAACGGCAGATAGAATGATTCTATCCTTCTGACTGCCCAGCTTGTTGGCTTGCATTCTTGTAGCCTGCCAACCTCTCCTCCTTCGGCCGAAGGTTCAGCTGCAGGCAGAAACCAAGGTCGGTTGCACGGTGAATCTGCTGGGTGATGGTGTCATTGGTTTCAGTGGGGGTGCCCTTTCTGGGTCAGTTCTATGATGATATGAGGTGATCAAAAGTAGTGATCACCCGTGGTTTTTGATCCTTATGACTTGTGAAGGGTTTAACGCTCAGTTTGAAGCATAAGCGCATAGGCGTGTAGCTGGTCTGTTTGGGCAATAAGAACAAGCTATATAACCAAATCAAGAAGCTGTAAGCAAAATTTCCAGTAGTCGACCATTAATTGAAATTAATCAACAGGGTGTTTCTCAAAATAGGGGTACCCCCTGAATCATCCAATACTAGTAATTTATAGTAATAAACCAACCATAACTTGGTGGGTTCCCGTTTTTGAGAAACCTCCATATATAATCATTTACAACTGCTGATTGCTTCCGTCATTTCTTCAGCTTTTCCGCTACGTGAGCAGCAGAGGCACTCGGCTACTCGCTGGGTATTTTCCACCATCCTGGTTTGTGCCTGTGATCAAAGTTGGGATATCCTTGGCAATAATGGATGGGTTGCTGGTTGTTTACAGATTGGTACTATTGGTTACTATTGGTGTGTGATCATAGTATAGTTTGCACAATCATTTTTTAATCTTCAAAAACCAAGTTGATAGTGAACCACTGCCTTTGGTAAACAAGTTCCCATGGGTCAACCGTTTTGTACGTCCTAAATGGCAGTGGGTCAGTTCACCCTGCACCCCTGTTTCCCCTATCATTAGCCGTTGTTTCCCCTGTTGGTTATTATCCCCCACTATTGGTTAGTTAATATTGACCTATGGCCAAATACTCATGCGATCTCCTTTGCACCTGCCTATGAACTGCCGTATGGAGACTCCCTCAGGTTGTGACGTCACCGTTGGGATTGAGTTCAGCCCACCAACGTTTTGCAGCTGGTATGTCCTCATGGTTGGTGGTTGCTTGGTTTGCTCAAGTGAAACCAAGCAGTCCATAACGATATATAGCCAACAGTTTTGGTAAATGACCAACCCGCCTTTAACCTCCCAGAACCACCACTAAGCACACATAACCACAGAATAGCCAACCTTATCAACCAACCATTAACCGCCGTGAATCAACCTAACCAACCATCAACCACCATCAACGTCACATCAATGACCCCGGCGCGCCACCGTTGTGCCGAAGACCGTGGAAGTGCCTGTGGCCCTGGTGCACGAACAGCCCGTGGAGGTCGCAAGCCAACAGGGCACCAGGTTCAACTTTGACTCTGAAGGATGGTGAGTAGCTGAGAATGGTTAATTCATGGGTGAGTGATCATGGTTGATATATAATTGATAATTCTTAACATGGTTGAGAATGGTTGCACTACAAACTAGTCATTGAACTGTTGAGATTGTGAGTAATGGTTAATCAGTAATGGTTAATCCGATTAGTGAATTAGTGACTGTTAAGAGTTGAGAATGGACCATGCTTACCAATGGTGGACAATCATGGTTCGTAATGATTAAGAGTAATAATGGTTAATGATAGTGGATATTCATGATTGGTAATGATTCATAGCAACAATGGTTAATTATGATTAATCGTGGTCGATAATTAGATGATAAATAGCAACAAAAGTACATAATGATCAGAGGTTAAACATGTTGATAAGAACTAGTGGAAATAATTAATGATTGTTATCAATGATTTGTAATGTTAAATATTAATGATTAAATGATTAACACTGGTGAAGAATGCTTGATGACAGTAAACAATGGTTGGTAGTGGTAAATAATGGTGATTTTTTGTTCATGATTATCGTATATTTAGCTAATGGTTCAAAATAGCTCATATTGGTTTGTAACATGTGCTTGTTTCATTATTTGCTTTGCTGTTCATGATGGCGAATAACTAGTGGTTAATTGAGTGGTTCAAATGGTTGATACTGGGTGATAGTCATTTGCTACTGGCTAGATACGACGTTGCTAGTTTGGCTATGGTCAGAACCAATGATTCATTATTTACCGATGATTGACAAATTTGGGGGAATATGGTGGATAATGTCTAGTTAATAGTTAATAAACAAAGATGTTTGTTCACGATGGTTGCTACTAGTTGATAGTGACTGGCTGATAGTGGTTAAGACCTAGTTGATAACAAACCAGTGTTTGATTGATATTGTTACTCCGAGTCATGACCAAGAAACATCTTGACTTGGATAATTTCAATGGTTGATTACGATCCATGTTTGATAATCTGTGGCCATGACTAACAATATCAAGGAATATACCAGCTGTGGCGATCCCAGAAGACAACGATGGGATCCAATGATTCCAACAATGGTTCTCTACTTGCGATTGGGACGAAAGCACCTCCAAAGTTGCCAATTTTTCGAGAAAAAGACCGGATAAACTGAAACCAACCATGTTTTGTAATCAGCGACATGTAAACACATCACCTTTTGCAGATTGCTTTCCTACTAAAAACGGCGTGCAATTTTGCACTTTTCCAATCCACTAATCCCGAAAATTGCCAGCAAGTAAGTATGGTTAAGGTTTTTCATGGCCAATGTGGTGGTTTCTCAAGATAGGCGACCCCAAAACAATTAGTTGCTTTCTTAGTGTAGATGGTAAGTATTGAATGTTTTGGGGGGTCCTCAAACTGGCTTGAGAAACACCCATGTGCCGTCGAGCTTGAGATCTTGGTGGCTCCCAAGCGCAACCTGTCAGGTGGAACAAGTGCACACGGTGGATGTTATCTCCCAGGACGGGGCCGAAGAAATGAGCGGTTGGATTTGTTGGTGATTAAGTTGATTGATGTGTGTGGTTGGGAGGGAGCTGCTTGGAGCCAGGGGTACCCAAACAGTTGTTGAAACGTTGTTGACAGGGAAGCGATTTGGAGCTACCAGGAAGGCTCTACCCAAATGCTAGTAGCTGGGTTGATATGGTTGATAGGGATTTTGATTTGGTTGCATTTGTTGCTGAATTTGTTGGTTGATGTGGTGGTTGCAATTGGTTGGCGTTGTGAAACAATCGGAGGTTGATGTGTTGGCAGAACAATGGACATTTATGTGTTGGTTGATTTGTTGATTGTGTGTCTCGTTTTACTTGCTTGCTATGGTTTGCTTGCTGCTTGTTTGGTGGTTGGCTGGGCGTCCATGAGCATATCGTATGCCAGAGCTTGAGCCGCAGCAGAGAGCACACTGGCGCACTGGCGCTTGTTTGAGCAGTTGTATCAACCTACCTACTGTGCATTGCTTCCAGTGCATATTCCCAACGAGTTTTGCCAAGCATTATCACTATAGACTCCTAATATATTTACATGTCTAGCTCTTCTTGGGTTTGATCAACAAGCAAGATGTGTATATGTGAATATGCATATCACCATGTGCATAATATATACATATATACATATATATATATATACATTTACATATATCTAGACATATGTATGCAAATATATGGACAACACGCATTTGTATTTTGATACATAGAGAGAGCTGTGAAATGGGTGAAATGTCCAATGGTTATCGGCTATTTGCGATGTGTCTCATCAACCAGTTTGACAGTGTCAGATGAACATTATTGATTTGGCTGATGTATTCTGGTGTTGATGATTAATGTGGGCTGAGAGTGGTTTGAATTGTAGCTGTAGAAGACACCCATGCGTTTCCGGGATCCTCTTTTTGTGATTTTTGAGTGCCCAAAGGTCGACATAGGGCATGGGGACACTCCAGTCTGTGCATGTCGCGAATTTTCACCTGTCACTATATATGAATGGTTAGCCACAAAACATGCCAAAACACTCATCAATTGGCTATGTTGTCAATGAGCCGTCGGCCGTTGGGGCGCAATCACCGTGTGTTTGCATCCCACCAGGGCCTGCAAGCAGCTCGGTTGATGGTCAATAAGCAATGGTTCACAATGATGAATCGCGGTTCAATGATGGTTTAGCTCTGGAGAATCTCTAATTGTATATATATATATATATTACTATTGGGCTTAAATACTAGTGAGCATCGTAAGTTGTCATGGTAACTTGCGCTTCAAACAGTAGCTTCGAGCCAACAATAAGCAAAAATGGCAATACTCAGTGGCAATAGTAGCTTCAGAGTATAGCTTCTATTGATGCTATTGCCATAAACCAACAGTAGCTTCTTACTCAGACGCAATAAGAATCTACTGTGGCTCATACGATTGCTTGCTGTTGCCATTCTGAATAGCTATTGGTATTACCCTGCTAATACCTTCAAATAGCTACATAGAAATACCAAAATAGCTTCAAATACATAACAATAGCTTCAAATAAGCCTGTCAAATAGTTTGGCCACATGAATCATAGATATCTATATTCATTTATATATATATATATATATTTATATCTATATATATCTAAATATATATCTATATCTATATATATATATATATAGATAGATAGATCCAATATGCAACTCATGGCTTCCCACGGCCTGCCGTTGCGGCACCACCGTTGGCCTCGCTGTCTTCTTTTCGGCCGGGGCTGAAGCCGCAGTTCATGCCGCGAGACCGCGTGGTGCCAAAGATCTCCACGCAGGCGGAGTCTGCCAACGCGAAGGGGTGGCACTTCTATAGGAGGCAGTTATAACAGGTTACACTAATCATGACAGGTTATTACTAATAAGTATAACCATGGGTTATATATATATATATATATATTGTAAGGAGGTAGTTAGAACAATAACAGGGCACAAAAACAGAGTTACAACTTGTTTGTGATTGGCACAAAAATCATAGCTACAACTAGCTAGTGATTATAGGTGCGATTAGAGATGTCTAACTTTTGGAGAAGTTATAGGAGTTACAACCAATTTTAAGTGACTACGAACTATGGTGATTTGGTTATGAGGGTACGATGGGTTACGAAAAGGAGTTACAAATAGTGAAGCGGTTGTGAGGGTTCGAACTAGTTGAGGGTTATAAGGGGTTATATAGTGGGGAAAACTAGTACCTAGTTGTTGTAACTCCTTGCATCACCAAGTATACTGGGTCACAAAACGGAGTTGCAACTAGTGATTGTTGTAAGTGAAAGGTTTTTGGTTACAATCAGTGGTTACAGCTAAAAAGGCCTACACTCAGTCCCTTTTTGCTATGATAGGAGGGGTCACACCATGGTATACCATACGGGTTTCAACCTTGGTTCTATCCGTCTTGTTATCATCTTTAAATGTCAATCAAGCCTAAAGCACGACTACGCGGCGGACAATCCTGATTCCTTCTTAAAACAGGGAACCCAGAAAATGGTAGACTGATTCCTATATTTACTACAAACGCTTAAGAAATTTGATGATAACTAGGGGGTCCCGTATGACTTGAGAAACCACCATGGTGAAATCAACTCCCAACGGCACGTTGTCAGCACCTCCAGTCGTGGAGTACCACTGCCAATGATTTGCACCTTGAAAACCTAGACGCCTAAATGGCCTCAGTGACATGTCCAGATCTATCATAGACTGATCCATGAAGCTG
Organism: Symbiodinium kawagutii; assembly: GCA_009767595.1. Lineage (NCBI taxonomy): Eukaryota > Dinophyceae > Suessiales > Symbiodiniaceae > Symbiodinium > Symbiodinium kawagutii. The sequence continues at coordinate 8,701 of VSDK01002833.1, read as the reverse complement.
GATGCTCAAAAGCATGGAAATGAACAGCTCAAAGGCATGATCTTCGCAGTGGCGGGCACCCCTAGTGGTTCACGCGTGGACCATGCTGCCTTGTTTGAAAGGAGGTCAACAATGCTTTGTAGGCCAACCAAGATAAATAGATAAATAAGTATATGTAAATATATATATATATATTTATATCATGTTTTTTGAATATTTATTTATATGTATATATATATATGTTATATCATTTTTAATATCTATATATATATACATTTATATGTATATATTTTTCAATTTATATATATATATATTTGTATTTCAATATGTTATTTATATATATATTTCACTATGTTATATATATATATATATATTTATATATATATATAAATGTACTATATACAGAAGACACGTGTAAGTAGCGGGAATTCCCTTTTATTATTATACACTAAAATCATGCCTCAGTGTCACAGAAATTGTATTTACAAGAGTATAGTTACACATTTTTTATGCCCATTATTACACACTGAATGAGTATACTGGTTTGTGGTTTGAAGCATTTTTCGTTTTCCCCAGTAATTCTTTACAAGTTGTTGGTTGACAAGCATATTTTCAGAGGGGTGGTTCAACCACCAACCAGTACTGCTTAACTCCTGGTTAACCATGGTCAACGATGATTGAGTTGTTTAACCAGCTGAGTTGAGGAAAACTGGATGGTGGTGAATTCCTGGTTTAGAGTGATATAGCCGATGGTTTACCATACGGATATTATTGTTGGTTGGTTGAGCATGGATATTATATGGATGGTTTACTACGGGAATGATGATAGGTTGACTATGGATGGTATAGCCATCTGTAGAAACCACATACCATGGTTTGACCCATACCACTATATGGTTGTCTTCTATAATTATATATTTAACCATTTGTATATATATATATATATATACATAGATGGCAGTGGGTGAGTTCACCCCGCACTCCTGTTTCCCCCATTAGATTGACCATTGTTTTCCCTATGATTTGGTTGGTTATTATAAGCCATTATTGATGGTTAATTGCCTGACCTATGGCCATATAATTGGTATACACCCCCTTTGATTGTTAAATATCATCCCGTACTTACTATTAACCATTAACCAGCTAGTTGTTGGTTGGTTAACTGCTTGACCCATGGCCATATATCTGATGGTTTAATGTTAATGCTTAATTATGAGCCATTATTGATGGTTAACTGCTTGACACATGGTATGGTTAGTATGGCCATATATATGATGGTTTCATGGAGTTACTCATATACATATAGTTGATATATATATATATATATATATACCCTACAGTTGTCAGTTTTCATCCCCTATTATCAACCATTAAACAACGATTGTTGGTTAAGAGCTTGACCCATGGCCATATGAAGGCATATATATAGTTGTATATGTTTTTTTAACAAAAATATCTAAATAGATAAATAATCGAATAAATAAATTTCTATATATATATGTATATATATATATATGTATATATATATATATGTATGTATATATATATATATATATGTGATATGTTTTTTTCATGGTTTCATGGAGTTGACTCTCCACCATCACCGTGGTGAACTCGTACTGTTTGCAGCCGCCGCCAGGTCCAGGAGCGAGTGGTACATGTGCCTCAGGCGCTACCAGCGACGACCAGCGACGACCAGCGTCGTTGTGGGGCACCGTTGTGGCAGCGACGCTGCGCACCGCTACGCTTGGAGATTCCCACCCGGGGTTGGAAAATTTCATGGCCTTAACACTTGTTAATGAGGCTTAATCCGGATGAATGATGGTTGATGACGACCAGTTGGAGATCTTCAGCTGCTAGTGGGCTTAAGATGTGAAAAAAACAGGCTAATATTTCATGTACTTTTAACATGTTGGGAATTCATGGGTCTATGTCATCGTTGGTGATTCACAGATTATAAATGTTGGTGATCCATTGGTACTGGCCAGCTACTGGGGCAATCTGAGGCCGCTTGGGAAGCAAGGCTCACATTAGTGACTTAGATCGTTAGATCGAGCAGGGAGGAACCGGACTTGAGTCCATTTGTTGGTTATAGGGCCCTGTGTCAATACCAGCCACGGAAGGGATAGTTGAACACCCCCATAGTTTGACGACTTTTGCAATCTGTCGGATGCTTTCACAGCCAGGGCAGACCAGGGCATTGACGCACAGCCATACTTGAATTGGTAGCCGGTAATTGGAGATCCATACTACAAGACAAGCATATTAGAATTGGTCACTAGTAATCAAACCAGCCAACCATATTAGAATTGGCACTTCGTAAGCTGATTTACCCACTTGGACTTCATGCGTAGCTTCCCAAGTCACACCCAGCCATTGGTACCACACAACGCGACAATACGATATCGCAGAGCGGCACGGCCTATTCCACGGGTATGGAGGCACAAACTCCTAAAGAAAGAAATCTGAAAATGACGTTTGAATGCTTATAACGTGAAATGAAACCTAGATGGTGGGGAGACACTACGGCAATAAATGCCAATTAGCTTTCCATTCTATCCTTGCAGCTTATGTAAACGAAGATATCATCGTGTGTATCTTTCTCCTGGCGAGACTTTCAGCAGCACATCATCAAAAGATACCATAGCAGGCATTGAAGGAATCACAATCGGTCGACTCATTGTATGTTTATTTGCACTCTGCGCGTGCAGAAAACGTTGGATACATCGAAGGGAATTTGGAATACAAGGTCTACAGGGAATGCCTGCTGGCTGCAAACCTTTGTAACCCAGATGCTGCAACGAAGACGAGACATTAAATGAAAAAATCTGAACATGTGTATTCCAGTAAGCGTTTGAATTGATTCTTGAGATGGGCACAAAAGAGCTTCATCGGATGTAAAAGACACATAAACCGATGAGGACCCGTACCTGACACCTTCAGCACAAAGAATGGTTTGCAATGAGAAAATACTCACTGTGAGTTCAAGCCAGGTTATCTAGCTGGTGATTCTCAGGGAGCTAAGGAGCCAGGCATATCCCTGAATCCCTTTAAGGGGGGAGCTAAAGAGCTACAGGGAGTGGTGAAACCAGATGGTAGTTATACCCCAATCTTTGGATCCCTCAAGCTGTGAAGCTCAACATGCGTCTGGAGCCTCAGTGTTCAGCGATTTGGGGCCACGAGGTTCCACCGGATTGGCTCGTCTCCAGGTGCTTGTGGAAGAGCAAGCCGTCGAGCTCCCACAGGCCCTGGGAAGAATCTGGCAGGGTTGGTGTCACCTGCCTGGGGCTGTTTCAACCATGTGAAACCCCCAAAACTGCTTGGTTTCTTACTATATCTTACTAAAAATGGGTACTCTTAGAGATGGGGTACCCCCATTTTGAGAAACACCCACATGTTGCTTGGTTTCTTAGGGTTGTTCATTTCAAGACCTGGGTCAAACTACAACAAGTGGTAGTTACATGCAGTTACCCCAGTGAAACTCCCACTGGATGTTTTGCCCAGGTCATTGGTTGGTTTCGCTGGTGGTAATTGGCATCTAAAACAATCTGGCGGAATTCATGATCAATTGGTGTATGACATTCATGTCACTGGCACATATATAGCTACTGGAGAGCCTTTGACTTGGATGATCATTCCGCTGAACAAATTGATGAGAATCCTGGTTCTGACTGCGAGAAATGCGGGTAAACTATTGCCCATGATTATTTAGCAGTAACCCTTAGCCCAGGTGGCAACCCAGGCACTGATGGGTATCCCAGGTACTTCCAAGAGACTCACCGGTGCATTCTCCAAGCAGTGGATTCTATGGTGCCAGCTGGTCATGCTGCCTCGGAGCTGGATGGCTACACCAATCAACCATCACTTCCCCTCACTTGACCACTGCTTGCCATCAAACAACTCCAGACTTGGCTGAGGCCAACATTGTGGAGGTGATCCGGGAAGATTTGGCGCCTGTCTATCAGGAGGCACGCCGCAAGCTTGTGCAGCTGGATGGTGTCACACAGAGGATAGCAGGGTAGCTATGGGGCTGGTTTTACGACCGCAAATACTTCATAATCATGGTTCCTGTATGTGTATTCGCATTTGTACGTACATACCGTTTGTTTGATGTTGTTGATATTTTGTATGCTGTAATTAGATGTAATATGAATATGTATTAAACATCTACGTGCTTGATGATAGTTACTGGCATTATTTGATGGTTCATGCTGGTTCATGATAAATCATGATGAATCATGATGGCTTGGAAACCCAACAGTTGTCATACACGTTGCAGACTCATCATAGACCCTTTGCCGTGGACATCAGGTTGGTTGTTTCTGGATCATGCGACTCCGATGGATGGACTTTTTGGCTGGTAACAAAGATAATCCATTACACTACCTACAGCCAGGAAATCGTAGCCTCAAAGCTCTTTGAGATCGAACCCTCAAAGCTCATTATTCTTTCACTTGGTTGAACTGGTTTAGATTGGCAAGGACTATGGGTTTAAGACAATGCCAAAGCCCCCATTTCATTTGTATCGATAAAGGTCCTTCATGGCAAACATTGAGCTGATATCAAATCTATGCTCCCACCATCACTTGGTGGGTTTTGTTTGAGTTGCAGATTCCTGATATGGAACCTGGCAGCCAGACTACTGTTTGGGTCAGATTCCTCTTAGATTTACAGGGTGGTACTAGTTATAAGCTGGTTAGTGAGCCCTTTAGCCTTTAACTATAGTTATATCTACTGTAACTGGTGCTTACCCTAGCTATAACCTAAGTTAACAAACTGGGGGTACCACTCTGTGTTAGATTTCTATCGTATATATATATATATCTATATATATATATCAGTCAAACAGCTAATCCTGTGAACATGGCACGTATTCACCTGAACCTTCGCCACGGTCCTGCAATGGTGCAGGTTTACTTGGCCAGATATTCAACTTTTATCTTGATTGTATGAATATATATACATAGTTTTCCCGATTGTGGATGGTTTGGGTATTCCCCATGGGTACTTCTTGCAAACAAACGTTCACACAATCAATTTTGCAATAATTGATATTGATGTTGGTGACGTACAAGCACTGCTTGCGCAAAAGCGAGAAAACATATGGCAGTGGGTCAAAACCCTGTACCCCAGGTTCCCCTATCATTCACCATTGTTTCCCTATTATTATGTTGATTTCTATCCCAGTACTGGTTGGTTAATATTGGCCCATGGCCCATAGCCATGTAGAACTTGGTCGTTTTGATAGACTTTGGGTCACTCATCATGCCCGTCATGATGAAACACCACGCCATGGCGCCGCACCAGGTGGTAAAGCAAGTGCCCAAGGTCCACTTGGACTACATAGAGCGTGTGGTGGAGGCAGGTGCGAAAGGATTCGTTGCACTTAGTGCTTGGTGATTTACATGCAGTTGGTGCTTTGCCATCATGATTGGTTGGTGATTTAGATGCAGTTGGTGAATAGCAATCATGATTGGTCGCTTCATGTTTTTATTTTCAACCAGACCTATTCATGCCTGGGGATGATTGTTTGATTCATATTGGGGGTGTCTTTTGTTTCATTCGTATTGTTCAGATGGGACAACCAACCACGAACCAGGTAGTTAAGAGCCTCACCGAATGATTTTTTAGGTCGCCCACCCAGCACCCATGAGACATCTCTAACTATGCATCGCGATGCTTCATGTGATGTACAGATCATGGGTGGATGTCTCGCCTGATGGCTCACCTAACCCCTCAGAGTGGTTTTGTATTTGAGGGAGGGAGAAGAGATGATGTGATATCAATATAGCAGAAGAACTCGGAACAGCGAGATGAACAACAAAACGGCCAGGCTTTGCAGATGTTCGGTGGAGTTTGGGGTAGGCTATGATTAGCTCTGCAAACCAATGGTGGATCTTGCAGTTGCTCTCCAGCTTAGGGGTGTGTGTGTGTGTGTGTGTGTGAGTCAACTCCTGTTTCTAAGGATATCTCAATCTAGAATCAACAACCATCATGAATCATGGTGAACCATTCACCAGCAGGGGAACTGGGCACTCTGTGACTGACCCAGTTCAACGAAGCTAGGTCACAGAGTGGGATACAAGGGCTGATCACCCTTGCGTACCTGCAGAGTTTTCCGATCGTCATTTCAGCGAATCACCGTTGCATATCTCCAGAGAATCAGTGTTCACCGATGGTTTCGCTTTTGGTTTCATCAAGTGTCTTGGCGAAAGGCCTTACTGACTATCTGAGTAGACACCAGATAGACAGCATCCCGTTGGGATTCAAACTAAAAGAACACTCTGAAATGTTGGCATGTCCAACTCATGAATCAGGTCTTTCAAGTGTGTTATCGGCAGCGTTTCCGTCATGGTCCTGTCGTGATCCGGGTTGGTGCCTGGCGACTTGAATTGAAATCTGAAATTTTGGTAGTGACAGCTGGTGATTGACACGTGGGTTTATTCCCACCAGAATGCACCTGGGTCGTTGGACAGCTGGTGGTTCTGAGCCTTGCTCGCTTAAGATGTCAATGCACCTGGGTTATCTACCGTGAATGCGTGAGCAGTTTGACTATATGCCATCCTGGTTGGGCTCAAAAACCAGCAATATTCTGTCTAACCACAGAAGTGTAAAACACTTTCTTAGACAGTTTCATGCACCTCAAGAATCTGA
>VSDK01002831.1:13470-25403 GCA_009767595.1 Symbiodinium kawagutii | reverse complement strand
TGGTGGTGGTGGTGGTGATGGTGATGGTGATGGTGATGGTGATGATGATGGTGGTGCTGCTGATGATGATGATGATGCTTAGTGATGGACTAATTGAGTGGGAAAATACCCCAATAGCCAAGTTGTGTTCAGCCACAACTGGGCATTCTAACTGCTAAGAACGCCTGCAAATGGTTTCAACCAATAGTTCTAGACACTGTATAGATCATGGTTTAAATTGGTTGCCCAGGCTTGATAACAATCTAACCTTAAAACTATCCCCTGGCACTTGAAAATCACCATTTCCAAGTGCTAAATCATCCACGTTAGTTTACCAGAGAATGATATGAATCATGTCTCAACAGTGACTGCCGCCAATGGTTGACTAGCTCCACCAATGGTTGACGGCAACATAGCAGCTTTGAACCGCAGACTGGGCCACCCGACTCAGACAAAGTCTTGCCATTCTGCTCCAAGGAAACAACGATCTGAGCACAGCGGTCGCTTCAGCCAGAACTTCTTCATGCTTTGGGAGCATGCTTGTCACCGGTATGTAAATCAATCTCCAATTGTATCATCTACCTGCATGTAAGTGTGTGTGTGTGTGTGCATGTCTACCTATCTATTCATCTAAGTCATTTCAAAGCTGTCTATCAACGCTCCGGCATGGATTGTTGCCATCTGATGCGGCCACATCCATCCCAAACCTCTCAATCCCAAAACCCATCCCAGGAAAATCACAAAGGCCCCTGCACACCTAGCGCAGTCGGATCCTAGCAGTTCATACCCGTAGGATCACCGTCCAAGCTGTTAATAGAACTGTCCGTGACATGAGTTGTACCTGTTGTACCTGTGTGTGATGATCGCCGGGCAGAAACCATTGGCTTATCATCAAACAAATGTGTATCCTAACCACAAGCAAATTCACTGGTGATTGCAAAAGATGATCAACCATTCATCATTGATTGGTCAATAATCAACTAGTGGTTGGTAGTCCGACAATTAGATAATCAACTACTAACCACTCATCAGTTAACTTTCAAGGCTTACTTGTAAACGATGATCAATTTATGATGAACGAAATTGTTATCAACCGTGGTTAACCATGAATATTATCCATTCATTGCTATCAACCATGATTGAGTGATGATTAACCAGCGGGTGTTTCTCAAAATTGGGGACCCCCAAATAATCCATCAATAACAAGTGTCAGTAAAAAAAACAACCATTTTCAGGGCAATAGCAGGTGGTTTCCCCAAAAATAGCTGGTTTATCACTATAAATGACTAGTAATGGATGATTAAGGGGTACCCCTATTTTAAGAAACCATCATCACTAATGATCGGTTTTCTCGCTACGTCCTATGCCCAGCCCGTTGAATTCAGGGAATCCTGAGGCCACGGGCACCTTCCCCGGGAAACCACAGCCCAGTGGTTCATGCCTTGGGTTCAACTTTGATAGCTCAATTATCATCATACCTAATGGTTTAAGCTATCAACACAACTCAACGGATTACTTATACTTCAGTATCAATTAAAATCTTGCGACTCTTTGAACGAATTAACTCATATTAATTAAGATTATTGTTGCTAAGATTCCACTATTTAACATCTTAACTCTTTGTTGAAATCAGCTAACATGTACCGCTGGTTTAGCCAACATTAACTGGTTTGCGGTTTCAACTCCTCTCAAAAATAATAGTCAATCAATCTATCAATTTGTTAATACCAAGGAAAATAAAAATGTCAAACACCACCAAACTGATTAATTAATGGTTAATTCATCTAGATTTGGTGGTTAAAACCACCAATCAGTTAACAACCGATTCTTTCGGCCAACCAAACTGAAAGCCCCGTCCTTCACCCCTGGGACCCCCGGACGTCAGCATTGGACAAATCCGCTGGCTCACTCACCACACGCAGGATGGCCTGGGGAAGCGAAAACCTGGTCGTTTCAACATGTTTCATCCTCGAAAACCTCCGCAAAATGGGCTAATAGTGGTGAATTCATGAAAAAATGCTGAATTTCAAAGTGCATAACAGGGCATTGATGGGTTTCTGAATCCTCTCAGGTAGGAAAGTAACCGACAGCTTTGAAACCAACAGGTGTTTGGCCGCCACGGAAGGAAAATCACGAACCCTAAGCTGTAGTGTATCTGCTTTGAAAGAGCATGGCACATAATATCATTCCGCAGCAGCGGAAACAAATGCAATCGTGTTGCTGAAGAAAATATCCTTGGTGAACAAACTAGGAATGAGCCGAAGATACTACAGTCTGTGCTCCATCATAGAGTGATTACTGAACGTAACTAACCATCATTGGTCATCCTTGAATATTGGTAGTCCTTACAAACCACTACATGATTGACCACTTTAAAAGGATCAAGCTCTTTTGACTGTTACTAAACACCAACTCACCTGTATCCAGTTTAGGCATTTCCAACATGGTAGACACCATTGCCACGTTTGCTCAACCTTTATCATCAAATACGACAGAACGGCAGTTATGATATCCAGCATGAGCAAACTATAATGTGGTCATTGGGCTGTTCATAGTGATAATGGCAACTTATCAACCGTTGATGATATAATCATCCTGGGTAGCTAGAACTTCTCCATGTTCAAACCTAATGGGGATGGTCCAATAACAGATATGTCTACTTCAGGATGGTCATAATCGTTGTCGTGAACCGTCACCAACCACCGTTATTTGTCACTATTCCCTCTTACGAGTATCCAGCATTGTCAACCCTCCACTAACCATATGGGTGTTTCTCGAAAAGAGCACCCCTAAATCATCCTTTGTAAACCATTCGCAGTAATGAACCAACCATCTTTGGGGTCTCCTATTTTGAGAAACCCTCATGTGGATGAAGGTACCAATGATCAGTACTGAAGCCCGTGTTGATATAGCTGTTGGTCAGTAGGGCCGATGGATGCCCCTAGCGCCGCACTGATTGTTCCACCAAATCGAACTCTTGAGATGTACAGCACCGGCTGAATGGTCGGGCACAGGACTAGTGTTATTAAGATTATTAAGATTGATCAGTACTAGTAATTGATATATTCCGTTGGTTAAGTACTAAGTTACTATCAATCAACTGAGGTTTAGTACTAAACCACTGCTCAACTAACTGCTAGTAAGTAGTAGTAATCAGAAGATATAAAATGCATGCTGAGTGGATCAGTTACATATCAATCATTGTCAAGCGATATTGCTCTGTCAGACTCAACTGCCTGCTAGCCGCCTTCTCTTCCACGGTGAGCTGTGAGCTATGGACGTTCTCGGAAAAGCGGTAGACCTGCAACAGGGCACCGTGGCCGGGGCTTACATTGATGGATCACCAGCATCAACTAATCAAGGTCAACCATGGTGAGTTGATAGTCATGATGGTGAACCATCATGTTATACTGCAAGTCACCATTGTAACATTGGTCCATCACTACATACTTGTTGACATTGGTTTGGTGGTTAAGTACCAATCATATAGTTAACATCCTTGTGTATACTTACTTACCAGTTAATACTTGCCAACAGTGGTCCATTGGTTTGATGATTAATCCATTACTGTGTGTTGATTACGAACCATCAACTGAGCAGTATCTATTAACATGTTTCAGCTTCGGGGATATTTGGCTTCAAACATTCTGCATTCGACCATCCTGAGTATCATTAAACCATCATGAGCGATCATCAATCGGCCATGCGACATGCGACACTAAGCAACATCAACAATTCTCGACCATCATTTGGGGCCACGATTAACCACTCTCAAACAGTTGCACGCCTAAACCAACTTTTGTCGAATACCCCGCCATTTGCTTTGCAAGCGCCATCACTTATGACCAATGATTGGCTATCATTCGACACTCTGATTAAGCGATATAAACCATTAGCGTGAAGTATGCATATGTTCAACAATCATCAACATTGGCAAGCATTTCAATCTCTGAATCTCGCAAGCAGGACATTCATAACCACTATTGATCAAGTATCATGAACTAGTGCAACCTTGACTTATTAATTACTATCAACCATGATCACAACCATCACATATATTCCTATCATTGGTCACATCCACCCTTCCATGTTGTAACTTGTGGTGGTTTCTCAAAATAGGGGACCCCTAAAATGGAGCAAAATGGTTGGTTTGGTGGGACCCCTATGACTTGAGCATCAACATTGTAACCATTCACCAGGATCATTGGCAACAAAAATACGCGCTCTCCCTGACCATTCTCATTCGCGCCTGTGTCCCCACTGCCTCGGATGTACTTCCACTGAGCCATCCAACCTCAGATCTCAGGGCCAGGGACCTTCCCATCTGCTCGCCCTTGCTGCTAGTGATGTTGGCCACGGCGAAACAGTTCAACACAGGACTCATAAGAGGTTCCACCGAAAGAGCCCCTCGCTAGTCGATAAAGCATCTGCTCAAGCAGCTTGACAGCGGTGGCTTCCACCTGGTACCCACTGCCCTGAGTGAAGAGCCATGTTCATGCTGGGCGGTAGAGGTTGAACCGCCAATAAATCCTCCAGCACGCTGCATCCAATGAGGGACTGCAACGGGGGACCGCAACGGCTGGTGACCACAGACATTGCAACCAATGATCTCAGCCTGGTCGAACAGCTCGATGACTAAAATCCAGCAACCAGCCAATGGGTAAGCCAGTGGAGGTGTCGTTACCTTATGGATAAGCTTGAGCAGCAGCTCCTCAGCATTCTCGGCATCACCGAATACCGATCTGAGTCAACCCTTAGAAATGATTATCCCTCCGAAACCAGGCGTTCAGTCGTAATCTAACAGATTGGTAGCTTTGTTGTAATGGCTTTGCAGCTAACCACATCAACCACAAAGATCTCAGTGAGTTGTGAATGTGGAAATCCCTTTGGTTCTCCCGACCTCGACATCATGGTTGAACCAGATTGGAGTCCAGCCCACCCAAAAAAACACTAGAGACCGCATCAACAGCATGTGACAGGCTCGTAGCACCTGGCGACGTCCTCTCGAAAACCCATCCGACATGCTTGGTGACAATATGGAACAGGAAAAATCGATGCCAGGTCAAGGGATGTCAAGAGTAGACTATCCTTGTGCTCCAAGATCTCCTTGTGCCACTCACCTGGCAGTGGGTCAAAACCCTGTACCCCTGGTTACCCCATCATTAACCATTGTTTTCCCTATAGTTGGCTGGGTAATAACCCCCATTATTGGTTGGTTGATATTGACCCATAGCCACCTGTTCCTGATCTCCAACCAGCAACAGACAAACCCGTCCGGCAGGTCGAGCAATTCCGAGCGCATGGAATTCACTGCATCTTTGGAGGAGATACCTACCTCAGGCAGCGGCCAACGCTATCGGAACACAACCCCGGGCCAAGTAGTTCAGGGCAAGTCAGAGCAAACATTTGTTCAGTTTAGTTACATTTAGTTGCTACAACAGCTTGAATTAGATAATGGTTGGTCAGAGAAAACAATCTCCAAACAGTTAGTTGCTCATCATTGATCAATGAAATGATGTATCTAGACCATTCAATATCATTCAGTGAACCATCCAACCATTCCCCTCAACGAAACAGGGAGGCGTTTGGTAGTTCACGTCCACTGGCATCTTCACCGCGCCTCTGCAGAAATCGTCAAATGAGCACACAGCTCAGACAAATCCTGGTGTTCGGGAGGCGCAGTTGTCCACCTACCATGGGTCTTTTAGGGAAACCATGTTTCAGCACATGTGATCATTATGGGTGTTTCTCAAAATGTGGAACCTCACAAATGGTTGGCTTCTCACTAAACATGATTGTTCATGGGTGATTCGGAGGGTTCCCTATTTTGAGAAACCACCATCTCTGGGCATGGCATAAACCCATGAAATTTGGGATTGCTATTGAACTACTGCGGAAATCAAACCAATGTTTGCGCATAAATCATTCATTAATTAATCAATCAATTTATTCATTGATTCATTGATTCATTGATTCATTGATTCATTGATTCATTCATTTCAATTCAATTCAATTCAATTCATTTCATTTTATTTCATTTCATTTCATTCATTCATTCATTCCTTCATTCATTCATTCATTCATACACAGGAATCATGCCGAATCCCAAAGGGTTCGAACCTCACTACGCCGTAACTCTGCATGCCACTGGAGCTTGTACAAATCATCCCACTGAGCAACCAATCCTGGTAACGAAACAATGATCATCATCAACCAGGGTGGTCGATCATCCCGTTGATCAATCATGCTGGCTCCCAACTCTTTTCAACAACGGTGGTTACTGACCACTGAATCATCAATGACTTAACCATGGTCCCCAGATGGACCGTTCTAAGATTCTATCACTTGGATTTGATTGGAACCGCAGGTCGACCGGTGATCATCCAAAAAAACGCGAGTTATCCAAAAAAAAACCGAGCGATCACAGCTTCCCCCATTTTCTTGGCATATCCGTTCAATCCATGGGCACCAGTCGCCGCCACGGGCCGCCTCTTTGGCCTGGTTGGAAAATGCCATGTATTCTCGGCCTTGTAAAAAGTTCACCTGGTACCTCGGGGTTCATCGGGGTTCATCCTGGTTCATCGCCGAGCAAGAGACCAGGTCGAGGTCTGAAGATGGGTAGTGGTGAAGCCATCCCAAAGCTTGGACCACTGGGTCGCAGGTGAACAGCCAGGGTATCAGGGTAGCCATAAGATATCTCTATGGCATGTGAAATCATTTGAACAGCTGGAAAATCAGGGACCTGCAATTTAATGACTCTCTCTGAACAAAGGAATCGCAGCGACTGATAGACACCCTTAGAATGATGAGAGTGGAATTCGAATCCTTATCCAGCCATCTTGACCAGCACTACATGGTTGTACACCACCAAGGGGTTACGCGAAATCGAGTAATTGTTATCAAACATTGACATCCATTGACCATTTAAAATCAACCAACGGTTTTCCAATCACATCCAATCACCCTACAGACTATAAGGTCATTCACCTTCAAACAACATCGAGATACAACCAAGACGTAACTGAAATTTGTGCTTTGCCAAGCCCTGACATTTGCGCCAAAAACATCCTACGATGATTTTCCATCACCGGATAGGCATTATCAATTCACCAAAGCATACACCAACCATTCCTCGCAAACATCCCAGGAGTTTGAACCAACCATTTCCAAATTGTCTTCCTGGCAATGTGAACAACCATCAAAGCTGGCTGTTCGTGTCGTGGAAGGTATTGGTGGCAGTGGTCCGCCCCTCTCAGTAGCTTCGCCACAAGACTTGCTGTTGAAATAATGGCACCAACGTGGACGCGTCGCATGCACCGATCACCTGCTTGTAAGCAGCCATCGTTGTCAAGCATGCTTCACTATGATGAAGCACTGTTAGCCATGATTACCCTTGACTAATATGAATCGTCAATAATTAAGCTGATTCAAATGTATCATTGACCACTAATCAACCATTACTCGCACCAATTAAGCGTTGATGAGCCAGCAATCAAATGTCAATGTATGGATCCCCAAATGGTTGCCAACCATCATTCACTAACCATCAATCAAGTGTTCACCATCACCAGCATCATTTATATTAATCAATTTAATCAATCATCATTTATCGTCATGGTAATCTAAAGCTATTAGTCCCTGATCAAGCAGCATTACCATCAAGATTCATTTACTTAACCTGGCCAGGTGAGGTCAATCACGCTTGAAACAATCTAAAGGTTCTGGGGATTTTATAGCTGAATCAATTTGACCATCATTGTCACCCATCATCATTAGCCATGATGATTAGTGATTATCATGATTCAATATCATTGCACATCATCTGAGCATCATATTTTCATCTTTGTTAATCATGTTCGTTCACCATTCTTAGCCATTATCAGCCATCAACCATCATCATTCTTAGCCATCCTTGGTTTCCTCGGTTGTAGAACCATGATCAACCATCATCATTAACCCTTTGTTCTTACTACCAACCTTTATGTTGATTACTATTAAGCATCAATAAACCATCATTCACCATCTTTTCACCAGAATTCTTAACCACTATTAACCACCACGCACCATCATCAACCACCGAGGTGAGTTTGACACCACTATCAACCATTGTAAACTATGATCATTCTGAGCCATCCTCATTACCATCGTCTTAACCATCATCATTACCCCCAACAAAAAAAAACATTAGCCATTACTAACCACTATATGCTTAAACTTTCGCATTCCAATCCTAGTAGTTCAAACCACGACAGTCTGTCCCTGCGCGCTGCTGGGGGCGGACGATCGCAATGTGGCAACCATTACTAACCATTATGACCATCAACCATCATCAACCACCAACCAGCATTGACCCGCCAGGCAACTCTCCAGGCGGAAGGTCGTTGTACATCAGCAGCAGGCGATGCTCTGTCCTCAAGCGCCGGCGCCAAGGCTGTGGGCAGTGTAGCTGCTTGGTGCTTCTAAGCCGTTCATAGGGAACCATGGTTTACGTAGGGGTTACATGGTTTTATCTGGTTTTACAAGGGATTTAGTGGTTCTATAGGGGTTATAGCCATTCAGAATGGTTAATGGGGGAGATAATAACCAACAGTAGTAGGATAGAATTCCAACTATATGGGTTGTTCAAGCCAGTTTAGGAAGCCCCAAAGTTATGGCTGGTTTATTGCTCAAAATGATTGAAAAAGGATGATAACTAGGGCTGCCCCCATTCTAAGAAACCCCCATAACTGCTTGGTGCTTATAAGCCATTCCAAAAATGTTGGTCAATCAACCAAGCATTTTCAATACTGGGGAAACAAAATGCTTCAAAGCACCAACCAGTAGAGGCTATCACTCCGGGTCACAAAGGTAAGGGTTTGAACCAACCCTCTGCAAACCCTCTGCGACTCAGATGGTTCATCGCTCGCCCAATGCCCATCCAGGTAAGTACCACATTGGTTCATACGAGTCAATACTTGTCAAGTAATCTTTGCCCTAGTCATTCTCATCATAGTCATTAATTACACCATGCCACTACAGTCAATAATGATCAACAATCATCGGCCTTGTTAAACCAACTCATTTCTCTATTTCTGAGAATCAAACATCAAGATAATTTTGACGCACGCGTTTCACCATGCTGGGTGGAGCCCTTGGCAAAGCGCTGCGGCGGCTTCTTCACTGCCCAGGCACCACTCAGCCGTCGCCACAGCTGCTTCTAATTTCTTGCCCTCACGCTTCCTCCTGCGAAAGCCCCGGAATTCATCGAACCTTTTGCGAACAAAGGGAGTGAATGCATAGTAATGAGGAGTAGTAATGGTGATTAAAAATGATGGCTAATATATCGGTTCATGTTGGCTACGAATGGTTGATAATGGTTCATATTGATTGATAATGGATAGTATCATGAATAATGGGGTTAATAGTGTTTATTCATACGGTCTAGATAATGGTTCATAATGATGATGGATAATGGTTACTAATGGGTATGAACATAGTTACACAATTCACTCTTGATGATTGCGAAGTGGATGTTCAAAGCGGTCGATGATGGATTGTAGTGGTATTGGACAATAACGGATGATATGACTATTCCATCTGTTATTGACTATAGGTTCATGATCGCTGATAATGGATAACAATGCTTAATTGTGGTTTATCATGGTTGAACAAACAATGTGAACCATCACTAGTAATGATAGCGAACAATGGTTGAACTGACCATGTTATCACTGATTCACAGCTATGGTCCATAGTTTAGCCAGCGCTCACAATGATGAACGACAAATCAGTACGGTTTATCATGAGAAGTGGTCCACCCTGATGGATTCAGATTCATGATAATTGATGGTGACTCAATGAGTTAGTCATCACTAACACAGTTTTCCTGTTGTTGATCATCATGTCAATTTGCATTGCTGGCTCATGATGATTAACAACAGCAAGTCTCGTTGCCCATGCTGAAAATCGCCGGCACGACACGAGCTCGTTCCGCCGCGCTTGCATCCATAGTTCCATGAGCAGCGGAGCAGTGCCAAAGAACCAGCCTTCATCACCCCAGATTAGTAGAATCGGTCACGGTCAATGAGCTGAATCATCTGGTAATTTGCTGCGTTTTTCAGGGTCAACAATCCTGGTTGGTTGATGGTGGTTGATAGTTGTTTATACTGGTTGATAATGGTTTTGATACTGACTATTTAATAGGGAACATCAACCAACAATAAGGTTGGTAATCCTGGTTATTCAATCAACATCAGCCATATCACTTCCAATGTTTATTCACCTGGTAACCAGGTTGTATCGCCAGGATTACGAACCAACATCAGGATATGACTAACCAGTTTTATCCAAGCAACATCAGCAGATAAACCTGATATTAGTTCGAAACCACAATCAAAGTTGACAAACTAACCAGTTTTTACAGGATTCTACGTACACCACTTTAGGATTCTACACCACTTTTGTCAAACTAACATCTGGACCCAAGGAATCTGTAAATCAACATGCGGCAATTCCCTGCCAGGCAAACAACGCATTTACCAGCTGAGTGGTCAGCATGTATATACCATGATGTTAGCATTAACTTTGGTCAGCAATTTCATTAGTATTGGATACATGCTAATATCATGGTATATACCACCAAAGTATATACGTGAACGAGACCATTGGATAACAATCATTATTACTAGCAAGTTTTCATGTTCGTTTGACAGTTTCTTCGTTGATTAGGAAATTTCCGACAATTTGTAACATCCGAAGATGACTGATGGCTAGTTATGACTAGCCAACCTATATCAAGGTATAACTAATCACTAATGGTACAAATTGGCGAATTTCTCCATTGAAAACCAAGGAAGGAGCTAGTTCTGACCTCGGATTCGAGCCAGCTCGGCAAGTCATGGGGACCCCATCCCGTGCTGCTTGGAGCTGCCTGAGTTCAATCTCCAAAGGAAGAAACGGAGGTTGCACCGAAACCTCCAGCAGTGGAGCCGTGCGGAGCCGCTGCTGCCACATCTGCTACATCAATTTCCCAAAGCTGATGAAATACGTGTGATTAATGGTGGTTTCACGGTGGCTAAATGATTGAGCAGGTGGTCACGATCAGAAGTCACTAGTTTTCAATATTTCTCCTAAGTAAATAATATTGTCTAATACTTCTCATCAATAAATCATATATGTATACATGTATATGTCTCATGATTTCTCGTAAGTAAACCATGTAAAGATGATGGATTTTGCGCGCCAGCAATGTTTACCAGAGGGTGGTGCGTCGTCTCCAGGTCTACCACCAGTCGTCAGTGCAGCAGCGGCTTGGATGTGCTGCAAGCCAACGAATAACATAGACATGTGTATATACCTATTTATATTATTCATAAATGTAAATACATATATACATAATTATACAAAGATATCTATCTATCCTAAATAAATAAGCAGATACGTTTACTTTACATATACATATACATATACATATACATATACATATACATATACATATACATATACATATACATATACATATACATATACATATACATATACATATACATATACATATACGAATATGTATACGTATACGTATACGTATACGTATACGTATACATATACATAATATATATGTATATATTTAAAGAAATTGCTGTGACTATGTATGTATACACATATGAGCAACGGACGAAACTTGGTAATAAGTTTACCATCATTTGGGAGGGGGCTCGCTTTTGGGTAGGACCAGCTCGCTTTTCGGTGTTTTTGCTTATTCCTTGTTGCTTGCTTAGAAGATACAGCGCCTGCAAAGCGGTGGATGTCAGAACTCCATTGCTGTCGGGGTGGCAGCCACTAAGCTCTTACAGGTGTGACCCCTCCCCTCTGTAGCTTGGCACCAAACCCGCCTGAGAGAATTACAAAGCAGGTACTCACTAGGGTACTCACCAAATCCCGGCTGGTACATAAACCTCATGTCGGAGCAGCCGCAA
>VSDK01002818.1:380182-415182 GCA_009767595.1 Symbiodinium kawagutii | reverse complement strand
CCTACGCTTTCATGGCGGTTGAAAGGCGAGGTGCAGATTCAGTTGGAAGTCTTGAGTTTTCCTCTTGACGTTTTGCCAGGCTGGGTGGATTTCCTTTGGAATATTTGGTTTGCAGCCCTTGCGGTGTGCCAGTCTACGTGCCTTCCCCAGATCTTGTTGTACGTCAAAAAAACGCCAAGTTGACTGCTCACGTGGGTTCTACTGGCAGGTGACCCCAAGGAGTTATTGTTGGAAGACCTATGAACCAACCAGTAGAACCGCAGCGCTTTCTCCGCCATGAGGTTCACTTCTTTCTGATTGCCTTCTTTATTTGGCAGCTCTCCAATCAGGAGGTTTCTCTGAAGTGTCAAGCGATACAGTGATTCCAGGGCCCTGATCTGCTTGTGCCAGGCTGAAGCCAAGAGACCAAACGGACTTCCTGACTATCGCCAAGCTGGATTGATAGGTTTGACGTGCTGCCGGCTTGTTGCACCCCACGCACAACTTGCGAGGACGCTAGAGGTGTTCACAAATCAGGTTCTACAACTTGCCTTCAGAGGTGCCTAGTGAGCTTCCTCATCCTCTTCTTGACGGTGCCAGACCTAGTGACACGTAGTGATTTGCTTCCGCCATGTCCTTCAGTCCTCCTTGAGTCCTTGAGCCTGTTGCACCTGCTTTGTCCTAAGGTGCTGCTGCACGAGTTTGGCCATTGCGCAGGCTGCTTCACTGTTATTGGCATCGAAGTGTTGAAACCATTGGCAAGTGCATGTGAAAGCATCGAGGTGCTAAACTCGTGGGTGGCCGCGTTGATCGTATTCTGCGCCTGTCTGAGTATGATTTTGAAGCTTGCAAACAAAGCAAACTTGCAGGATTTCATGACGACATGGAACATGCAGGAAGAAAGGAGAATGATTTACTCTGTGGATCTCTGTGGCATAGAACCCATGATACACAGTGATACAGGTAGCCTGATATGCAGATGGTTGAACACGGGGTGTACCACATGACTCAGCGGTTCTGTACTGAGGCTGTGGCCACTGGGAGGCTTGGCGTTCTGCAGCAGTGGTGGTGGAGCTAAAGGAGATCTACTCGTTGCTTTGGCAGGCAAGGTGACAGAATGCCACGACTCACAGCCTGAAGGGCAAGGGCTTTCAAGGAGTCCTTGATATTTCCAAACCATTGAAAGCTATTGAAGGCTTGCAAAGTCAGATACTTCATTCTGCGTTTTTTTCGATCAGGCCCTCTTACACATGCCCCTCAATACCTGGTGTGGCTGGGATTCTTCCAACTGGTTGCAGAAGTCTCAGTTCAACAGTGCACAGGGAGCTTCCCAACCTAAAGTGTCAGTTTTGAACGAAATCACCAAGCTGAGTTACGGTGTCAGCCGCGGCTTGGAGACTGGGGTGAGCCACTACAAGGCAGTGCTGAGCCATTGCTTTTTAGCATCTTCAGTTTGTGCTTGAAAAAAAGGATGCATTTTCTGTGCAAAAAGTGAAGCCTACGCTCTAGGTGTTTGCAGATCTGCCATGCAGCTGCAGATATTGCTGGCAGCTTTCAACTTGCTGGTGGGGAGCCAGCAGAGCTGCGTCAAAGTTGACACCAGGCTGCTGTGTGTAATGCTTGCTTTGATGATTTTGATGCAGGTGCCTGTGTATCCATTGGATTGCTCTCAGGCGCGTTGTGCTCGTTGTCAGTTCTCTGGATTTCTATGATGCTTTTTACACGAAAGCGGACCAGGTCATCATTGCAGTGTGTCGACTCTGCGGTGCCTCAGCTCGGAATGCAGCTGTCTTCATGGTGGTTTTATCCCTCGTCTCAATTGTTCGCACCTCGGAACGCCCACAGGATTCCTTGTGAATCACTTACATACCTTGCAGGGCGGTGAGTGTGGTTGTTCATTGTCATATTGGATACACAGCTGAGGGGCTTCTTCTAGCCTCAATGGTTGGAGTGGTGCATTTGCCATTCTTCTCCATGGGTTTGGATCCGAGACTTAGCCCAGAGATGTCAAGAGAGTTGGGAGATGTTGGGAGATGTTGGGAGATGTTGGGAGGTTTTGGTTTTCGAGGTCACAGTGCCTTCAACTTCTTGCTGGTTGGATGGTTGGCGTTTCAGACCTTTCAACTCTACAGCCACATTTCCTCGCGCACGGAGTCGAATCATCCTTTGCTGCGGCAGTGCCAGGACTGTGAATCTCAAAAGCAAAACAGCAAGAGCATCTTCAGACAGTGCTGGGGGCAACCAAACCTGTCAAGGCAACCCTGATAATGTGCGAAATGCTTGCAAGCATAGGCGTTCAAAGTATCATACTTTTCCATATTTTGGTGCATTGCAGCCACATGGCTGTTAGAGCAAGAACTCATTGGAGACACACATGACATCACACGCATATTTGCCTTAACCTTTTCCCTTGGCCAAAACAACCTTGCTGAATGTCAGATCAACACTTCTGTTCAGTTCACCGCTGAGTAGTTAGAGTGGTTTGTCTCAGTGAATGCATTGTGGGCATTCTTTGTGACAGGAGGATCGTTGCCGGGAGGTTTGAGATGCTGAAATTCTGACTCACAGGGTCTCACCATTTGAAGCTTTCAAAGTGGAGCGTCAAAGCGGAAATTCTTCTTGCAGCTTTGCAGCTTTGCAGCTGGTCCTTTCGACAGTTCAACTCCCCCAGCATTGCGTGCCGACCAGATTTTCTCGGGTCATGCAGTGGAGGTGAATACATCTCCTTGGGATGGCACGAAAGAGATGATCTTGCAGCCAGTGTCTAAAATATCGTGGCTGACACATCGTTTAGCTGTGAAGATCTTCCCACGGTGAGGGCATGTTTCCATTTCAGGTTGTGATCGACTTTCTGCGTCGGTTACCCATTTGCGGTCCTGAACTGAAAGTGACCTGCAGTGAGCACAGTTCATCATGCTACGAATCTGAGGTCAAATCGGCCTATGGGGACGATCAATGGGGGCAGCCACAGCCTTGATGCATTCTGATAGAGATCCAGACTTAGGCCAGGAACTAAGTTGGCAATGCTGTTGTTTTACAGATTATAAGGTTAAAAAACAGAATGATTTGAATGGCATTGTCACAAACTGTTCTTCTGTCACTCAAGTACCTTTCATCGTCGCTTTACCAGGCGCGATCTGTTTGGATTCCTCCTTTGCAAGCCTTAGACAGCTGGTAGAGGAGATGTGTTGATTTTTGTGTGCCTGGGCTTATGCTGATTCTTTTGGAATTGAGAAGATTGCTCAATTGCATTGGAAATTGCATGCTTTTGGTTCACTTTAGAATTGTATGCAAGGAGCTCGCGCAGAGCAAGGAGCTCCCCCTGCCCGTGCCCGTGCCCCAAGTGCTGCTGTAAGCGTACGTTGAATGAGAAAATGAATTGAATGAATTGAATGAGTTGATTGGTGAAACTCTCTCTCTCTCTCTCGTACACTGTGAGACCCAGTGAGGAGGGCGGCTTCGATGATACTTTTTTGCTTTGTAATTCGTTCTTTACCGGAGGAAAGACAAGCCAAGGTAGGATAGGATACGACATTGGGTAGGATAGGGTAAGGATAGGATAGGAAAGGGATGGAAAGGGTAGAAGGTGGAGGAGGCAGGAAAGTGGATAGTTGAGAAAGGAGCGCAAGTGCCACATCAGCAACGATGACAAACAGAGAAGCCACCCGTAAGGCAAATGTGGATGACTGTGATCCCCAGCCTTATCAATCATTTGCAAGAAGCAAAAATTTGTTTTATTCATACGCGGCACCCAACAGAAATCTGTTACAATTTGGAGTTATATTTGTTTGCGAGCAGGAATTTTCACGAATTTGCAATCAATAAAATCAGTACAGATAAAAAGTGCCTTCATGATGACAAGTTTCAAGACAAAATTTCTCATACCTGGCACCGAATTCGTCTTGTAGCGAAGAATTTGACAGAAGTATATACTGTGTTTGGCATGTTTGTCTCATGTCCGGTTCCAACATTTTTCATACATATTTTTGCGAGCAGTACAGTGCAACAGTTGTTCACAATACTGGCTCCCAAACCCCCGCCAGAAGAGCGCAGATTGTTAGTCCAATCGCAAGGACATTTTTTGAATTGCACCCTTCCCACTCGGCATCTCAAAACGCGCAGGCAGTGAATTTCAAAAGTTCGTCCCGCACACTTCGCCCAATGATTTTTGCAAAGAAGCTGTCAATCCTTCTTCCAAGTGTAGCAAGATGTTTGGCAGGAAATCCTGTTCGCTTCATTTGGGGACAGAACGTTTATTTCAGCACAGCATTTCTGATAGTTGGAACGGGGAAGAACATTCGCTAGCAGCAGTTTTGAAGACTTTATCCCTCACGCTTGGCCCAGGAAATTTCAAAGCAGGTTCATTCCTGTTTGCTGTAAGTTTTTTTACGGACAGTACATATGCAAAATTGCTTTTTAGCACTTTCTCCCAGAAATCATTTGAAGGCGATAAGCTTGATCAACTGCAGCGCTGACCCTGAATGCAAGCAGCAGAGAATCGATATTTGTTGCAGTTTCATTTTGCTTCTGCAGTTTGGCACCCCAAGAATACGGTCTATGCATTGTTCGAACTACATGTTATGGGTGGTACTGATTTTTTTATTGTGCCGAATCCCCAAGTATAGACGAGGGCATGTTTGTTTGTGTCCGCTCCAAGACTGCTACCAAACCTGTTTTCTCGCTGCAAGACCACTATCTGCACCAAAGACCAGTCCTGGAACTAAACCGCCTTGCTCTGTCACTAGACCAACACTTGCTTGCATTTCTGACTCCAAAGCCTCTATGAATACAATACTGCAACGACTATGCACGACAATTGATAAGCAGATGTGGAACTCAAAAGGAAGTCTTTGAGGTCCGAGTTTTGCACCAGGTACCTTCTTGGCTAGTGGGCGCAGTGTTGGCAATAGTCCGGATCACAAGGAGCTGAGACTGACGATTTGAAACGTACTTCAAGCAGCAACCCTCCATAGCATGCTTTGCGACTCTTAGATCACTGTCATAGCGTTGCATTGTGCGGGTTAGATTTTTTTTGCTGAGCTTACGTTTCTAAGATTCGCCTGCGAGTGAAAGCTTTGGCTGACTTCGACATAGAGGCCCGAAGCAGCCAGTGATTTGTCATCAGTGATTTGTCACTTTGGTCACATATTTTATGGTGTCCAATCGCCGGACAATATGGTGGACATGTTTATTTTGGTTGCTGACATGTTTAATAGTATGTTTAAAGGGTTACTTCAGTCACTTCGTCACTCATATGTTTGAAGGCGCCGGGGATTGAGTCGCTCAGGATTTGGTGCCTCTTCAGCATGCGAGGCGGAGGCAGGTTGAAACTGCCAGAAGCAACGCTGACAGCTCCAGATTCAAGAAGGTCTGTGGTCACTTGTTGTGGTCACTCGTAGTCATGAGCCCACTCATGTTGGATTTGCTTTGTGGTCCTGTGTGAGTTCTGGGTGAGAGGTTGGTACATCGGGTGGAAGAACTGAGTAAGGTAAAAAATGGGGAGCCAGATATGCACTCACAGTGAAGGGAAGTCAAAGTATACCAATAAGTAAGACCTTCTGTGACCTTTCTGTAAGACTTCCTTGACTTTTCTGATTGCTGGAGCCACACTTCTGGTGTCACGTGATTCCGAGCGCACGTGCCAGCTCCGCTCCTGCAATATTCCTACATGGAAGACAAGGCTGGAAATTGGTTGAATTGGTTGATTGTGGGCAGGGAAAGCTTCTGTGGAATCAAGCATATGAGAAAAACGACGAATCAAAAAGGCTCTACTTTATGCTTTTTTTGCTTATTTTCTTAGTTTCTAGATGGCAACCAGTTTTCTTAGTTTCTAGATGACATTGGCACTAGCCAAGTCAGTGAGCCATTGAAGTGTGTGCGCAGATTCCTTCATCCAGCTTCGCCATTCCCGACAACTCTATGATGCGTACTCTGGAAGCAAGGACGACTTAAGGATGACCACAGGTGACACTTCAACGTTCAACACGTTGCTCAGATCGCCAGGAGTTCATCATGGTTGATGGGGACCACAATAGCGCGAGGCAGGTGAGAACCAGTTCAATGATTTTACAGGCAGAACATGTACATTTACGTTTGTGTATGTATGTAAACACAATATAGAACATCCTATGAATATTCAACACGTTTTGAGCATTTTTTTTATTTACTGAGCGTGACTCTGAGGGGTGGACAAGTTGTCGGCCACATTATCCAGTTTTTCAAACGGTGCTTGAGGCAAGTCTGCCAGCAGTGCAAATTGCAGCACCTGTCATTCAGTGTTGCCCATGTATTGTAGGAGTTTCAGTGCACTCAACATATCCAAACATGGCATGTTATGCGGTCCATTGCTTGAGTGGCTGCGAGAGTTTTTGCTTAAGTTTGTCATCACCACTCATCATGCAAACGGCTATGGGCATTTGGCGATGAGTCAGTTTGCCTTCCAACAACTTGAAGACACTCAATGAACTTCAAGCCACTCTTCCAAACAACATGAGCTTGAAGGAAGACTTGGGACAGCTGCTTGTGTCTCTGTCTCCTCGCACCCGTCAAAGGCTTGAGAGAAGCTTGATCGACACGCATCCATTGCAACTTTTTACAGTTCTATCAGATGTAACTGCTACAGTGGCTGTGCGACAGCTTGCGGGAGTTCTTTTGGCCAAGCAGATTCCATCGTTTTGGTCAGTTGCGTCAGTTTCTGAGAGACTGAAGCTGCAGAGCAGCTTTTTGATTTCACTCGACTCCTTGGACTGCGAAGGTGCTGTACTTAGAAGCTTGGTCGATTGTACCGCCTGTGTGGCGAATTGTTTGGCAATGGATGGAATGGCTTGGCAGGACCTTTTTCTGTGGATGCGAGGAGTTGCTTCTGAGGCGCAAGCAAATCAAACGAACCAGTTGGGTCAGTTGAGCTCTTTTGGCTCTATGGCCTCTGGCAGTGGCTATGTGTACAGTTCTTCGCATTCCATCAGAAAGCGAAGTGCTTTTCTATATCTTTTGGACCGGTTGCTGGAGTCTGCACCATGGAGAGCCTTCTTGGAACCTCATGTCATGGAGATTTCTGAGCTACTGTATCGAATGGCTACATCACCCAGCAATAAAAGCAATGGACAGGCTGGTGAGCTTGCTTGTTCAAAACACGCATTGGAAACCTTAGGCTCCCTTGCCAGTGTGGTTCGAGGAGAGGAGGATGCACAGGTTTTCCACTATAAGATTGTCCAGGTCTTGTTGAGCCATGAGATCATCGGAAGTGAACTTTGTGAATCGGCACTCGAAGCCTTGTCCCGGGCAGCAGCAGCAGATGAATTGGTCATTGCGGACGCTTCCTTCTACAACCCGAACTTGGCTCCCGAGGAGCTCTGCCCCGCTGTACAGCTGGGGCTCAGAGCTTCTGTCACCCAACGTGGCGCACGTCGCATTTTGGCGCTGCGCTTGCTGTACAGCATTGCGGACTCGCACTCGCGCTTGCTGTGCACATCACGTGGTCAGCTTTCTGCAGAAGAAGTCTTACGGATCCTCGTTGAGAATGTGGCGCCGGATGAAGTCAGACTGAAGTCATTTGATTCTGATGGCCCCTTTCCCGTGGAAGCTGCCTCTGCCGCAGAGTGGGGTGCAGAATATGCTCTGCTTGCCAGAATCTCCAAACGTATGCCAGACAAATTAATTCTTCCTATCATCTACAGAATTGCTTGCCGGTCCTTGAGTGGAACAGATGTTCCCATGAAATTGGCGGCATTTGCAGCTCTGCGAGCTGTTTTGGTAGGATGTATGGCATCTGTCAAGAAGCAGTTGCAACGGATTGCTAGGCTCGTTTTGCGAGCTTTGATGGACTCCCAGCTCCATGCAGTGACATTCGTCTTGATCGCAGACCTGTGCGGCTTGATTCCAGCAGAAACGCGTTGTGGATCTTGTCGTTTGGCCGAGAGACTACTTCCACCATTGTTACAGCAGCTTCAGACGCTACAACTGCGAGATGCGGTGTTCCCTCGCGCCCTGGGAGCTTTAGAAGCTGCTTGTCCACAAGGAGCCAGGACTGGACTCTTTGCTCCGACCTTTCGACCCCAAAGTGGTGTTGTTGCCATCGCTTGGACGGCGCAAAAGCTCGAAGAACTTCTGACGAGCCGCGAAATGTCGCCAGAGGTTTGGGATGGCATTGCAACACGTTTGTGCGCTCTTCTTACGGCACTGGTGCAGCGACAGCCGAAGCGTGGTGACAAGACCCTGAAGGCACTGGGATCCAAAATTGCAATCGTCCTTCATCGCATATTGGTTGGAACGAGTGTAGCGTCAGACAGTCGATCTATGGCCCTGGAAGCATCTGGAGCTTGGATCAAGATTTCTGCAGACATGGGCCTAAAATGCCAAGAGCTACAAGATCTCTTCAACGTCTCTCTACATGCCGCAGAGGGTGAGAAGTTTCCAAAAAACTGTGGTTGAGCACTGTTCCAATGAAACTTGATTTCAACTATACAAGAACAGAACAATAAGATTCAATGCATGTCATGGTTAGAAGTCATGTAAGTCATACTGATGATTTATGTATAATTTATACTTGCAACTGATATACAACTTCTGTATAGTTTATGTTTGTTTTCATGATTCGAAATGATGGTGCCGTGCAAACCGCTTCTCAGGTGGCCTCTCTTCACAGGGCGAGCAGGTGACGCCTGACGCAGCTCTACGCTTTGTCGTCTCACTGGGGCCCTTGGCACCTTCTCCTGGAGCAGCTTTCGCAGCGGCCTTGGAGCACTGTGCTGCACAGCCCAGTGCTGCGTTGCTTCAGGTGGGAAGAATCGCAAAGCTTCACATTAAAATGACACTTACATGAAGCTTCCCTTATGAATCCTAACTTAAACACACTTAAAGACACACTTAAAGACACAGTTAGATTTGTTTTCAACTTTTCCAACGACATTTGTTTTCGGTTCTTTGAGGGTGCTTCCATTCTTCGTTTTCTGACGCCGTTGACAGGCTTTAGCGTCACTCGCTTCAACTCAAGGCTGAACGTGGCAATCTGAATTAGAATAGATTGAAAATGATTGAACACGATTGAGCACGATTTGAACATGATTGAGCATGATTGAAAATGATTGAAATACAGTAGATACTATGTATATATACCTGTGAATTGCAAGGTTTCTTTTGGCATTTGACAGGTTTGATATTTGGGGTGCCAGAATGCACGCGAACCTCAGCTGCAACGTGTGTTCATTGTCAAGTTCACCTGGTTTTGCCTCGCGTCAATTTCCACTTGATAGGGAAGAGTTGTAAGGTATTGATAGTGTGGCGAATGTGGTGCGTAGATGTTCGTAGCTCCCTTTGTGTGGCTTGGCAACAGGGTGCCGAGGACTCGCCAATCTTCTTGCAACCTTTCTGGAGCAGCCTCATTTGTGTGGCCCCGCGGCAGATCTAATCAGGCTGGATTTGTGTGCCGAAATGAAACCAGGAAGGAACAATTTTGGGTAACGTAAAGAACTTCGGACTAAGTGGAAGAAGATGTGACTTGGCATTTCTGGTGTCCGATCAAATTGAAGTCGAGCTCCTGGACATGATGCTTCAATGCAGTCAGAGATCAAGAGTACTTGTCCTAGGACGCTCCAGCTCAAACACAGCTTAATGAAAATCCAAACGATGTTTGACGTAAAATTTGTGTTTAGTGAATTAGTGACTTGATGTCTAATTGGATGCACTGCAATACTCAATGCATAGAGGGATCACGAATAGACGGTACTAAGCTTGTGACTTCAGACAGAACTTCGCAATATTCAATTCTTTGATAGTGTTTGATTGATAGATGTGGCTTGCACTGCTTTACCAGTTCTCAACATGGCCCTGGATCCGCGAACACGTCTCACTCAATGCGCAGCTTGCTGTGACGAAGAGGGTGGACTTGAAGCGATTCATGCAGGTGCAGGAAGCGGTAAGCGAGAGCGCGAGACTGGATATACTGCGTTGCATTACGCCTGCCAGTATGGGCTTTTGGACCTAGTCACCGCTTTGCTGCGAGAATCAGATGCTGATGTGAATTTGCAAACCAAAGACTTGATTCTGAGCGGTGCAGTTGTGCAGTCTGGGGGTCAGACGCCTCTACATTTGGCAACTCGAGCCGGTGAGGCCGAGGTGGTAAGTTTACTTCTGACGTGTGCTGTGGATTTGTCCTTAGTTGATTACGATGGCTTCACTGCAATGGAGCTGGCTCAGTTTCGTCAGAAAGAAAATGTGTTTGCTCTCTTAAAAGCAGCTTCTCAATTTAAAGCCGAGTTTGAGGATCCGGAAGCCTTGGAAGTCTTGAAACAGAAGGCGTTGCTCGCACAGGAATCCGCAAAATTGCGGTCCGCTTCGCAGCTTGAAGTGCCTGACCACCTACGCCAGTCATACACCATTCCGAAAGTTTGGTCAGCAGAGGAGTGCAACTTTGTATTGAACGCTCTTAAAGATGCTGTCTCCAAAAGAGAATCTGGATGGACTACTGACCGGCACGCAGCTTATGCAACAACCGATGTTCCTTGCAGCGAGGTGACTGAAATTGATGCTTGGGTTCGGGAATCTTTATCAACAAGAGTGTTTTCAAAGCTCGCATCCCGCCATGGATGGTCATACGAAGGAGAATCTCGAGGGTTGTACTTCAGAGACTTGTTCTTCGTGAAATACTCCGTGGATGGCCAAGCAGGCCTTGCACTGCATCGTGATGGTTCGATTGTCTCCTTCAATGTCCTTCTTAACCAAGCCACGGAATTCGAGGGTGGAGGAACATACGTTGAAGCAGATGACTGCGCATATCAGATTGATCAAGGTGACTGTTTCGTTCACAGTGGTAAGCTGCGTCATGGAGGGCAGCCAGTTACCAAAGGCGAGCGCTTCATTCTCGTGGCATTTGTAGATGTTGACACCGAACGCGCTTAACGATTTCTTTCCTCCGAAACAGTCACCCACTCTCTGTGCCACTCTCCTCATCCCTCCCCGCCGAACAAGTCGAGTCCCTGAAGCACCTCTTCAGCGAAGGATCGAATCTGTTGGTCGAGCTGCATAGTCAGAATGCTCGACTCGGGACCCCTCAAGAGGATCCATGACCGCAGCCGGAAGCAGAAAAGTGCGTTGCATTTTTCATGAGAATGTCGATCAGACGTTTCACAACGATTTGTTGTGGGCATCAATTATGTAGGGCATTCGAAAAATCACGAGGGCAATACGTCACAGTGTATGTCGCAGTCACAAGTGGAGCAAGTTCATCTTTTTTTGTTCTGCGCGACATTGGGAGGCACCTGCCTTTGAGCACACCAACAGTTGTGCTACTTGTCCGGATCGCCACGCTTTTGGATCGTGAGGACAATGAAGTTTGCAGCAAATTTGCAGACTTTTTCTCAGTTTGTCAGTCCAAACTTCCTCAATTCTTAGCTCTTCATTGCCAATTCATTGCGGCTTCATTCCAGGATCGAGCAGATGTGTTCTGCAGTTTGTGCATGGCAGCTGCACATCTGGCCGCGCAGGACTTGGAATTGAGGAATACAGCTGTTTCGTCGTTCCTTTCCTTTTTTTTCTATGATTCTCAAGATAACAAATGTGCGCAGGGGGGATCGCACATGTAGCTACAGCACTTAAACATACGCCTGGAGGCATCGCGCTCCTACACCCAAATCTCCACACATCAGTTTCAAGATTGTCGAAGGAAGTTTAGAAGTCAAGCTTCCAACTTCAGGAAATTTGCAGCAGTTAGTAGAGAAGATTAGAGAGAAGGAGAGATGTGAAGAGGGAGATCGGCGTGCATGACTGATAAGAACCTCGCAAAATGCTGGTCTTTCAATATTTATTTGCTTAGGAATGGTTGAAAGATAGGCTTGGTAAAGTGGCGGGTTCGGAGGTCTGTGCCGAACAAGCTGAAATAGATTTGGACGCTGCCAATGCAGGAAGTACATTTCGAACTCAATATCGCAAAAGCTGGCAGCTCTGGAGAACTTTTGGAAGTTAGAATATTCAAAAAGTGCTCGCGGCTGTGGCGCGAAGCACATTTACATGTTACAATTCTAGCAACGTTGGATGTGAATATTGCATTTTTGCGTGGCAGGCGCAAGGAACTGTGAAATGCGGAGCAGGGGCAGGATTTTGTGAAGGTTGCAGAAACTTTGGCACGTATGTTTATATATTGAGTTTGAAGGGGGTCATGTTCGTGGCAGGTGCACAATCTTCGCATGTAGGATGATTGTAAGGAGCTCAAGGCTCAATTTGTCGAAGGGCCACTTTATGTTCCAGGTATCTTGATCTTCGGGTATGATTTCGCGTGGCCGTGGCAAGACTTCTTATGCCTTCGCTCCACTTTTTTGTGAAAGCCGCGGTATTTCAGACACGTGAGCTTCAAAATGGTGAAAACATGGTGGAATAGAGACAGCAAGTGAATGGAGCTTCCTTTAGATTGCTTGGAATTTCCATTTTCCACCAAAATCTCGCGCCAGAGCTTGTTTCCAGGATGGACAGTCAAGCAAATAGAAAGATAGACAGATAGAGACACGGATAGACAGAGAGGCAGTCAGACAGGTGGACTACAGATTGTTGGGAAGACTAGACCGACAAACAGCTACGATGGACACAGACAAACAGTCCCGCATACAGACAGAGAGGCAGACAGAAAGGCAGGCGGATAGACAGGTAGATGGATAGATAGATGGATGGATGGATAGGTAGGTAGATAGATAGAGAGATAGATAGATAGATAGATAGATGGATGGATAGGTAGATAGATAGAGAGATAGAATTGATTAGATAGATAGATGGAATTAATTAGATAGATAGATAGATAGATAGATAGATAGATCAATAGGATTGGATGGATAGAAAGAAAGATAGGTAGGCAATTAGCCAGAGAGGTCGGCAGATAGACAGCTAGACACTCAGAGGGATAGACAGGTAGTGGAGACATCCATCATCCATGCATTTTTAGCCTGCCTGCCTCTCCTGCAGGTTTCCTATCTTAAGCCCCCCCTGGCACATGCAGACATGACAAGGGCAACCTGCCAAGAGTCGACAGTACAGCTAAACGGGCTACATGTCTACGGTTGGCTCGACTAGTGCCATCAGAAGTCTCTACCCGCAATATTGGGCCGCTTGGCTTCAAACAAAGCCGAATAGTTGCAGGGTCACATGTCTCACTTTGCATGGTGTGACCGCGTGCAACTTCTCCTCTTAGGCCCATGCTGGGCCCATTGGCGCAAGTGGGACGGATGTTGGGCCCCACATTGGCTCTGGAAAACCATTTTCCAGTCCTGATTTTGAACCTTGTCAAGCATCTACCGCATTGTTGTCCCTTTTGGAGTCCACTTTGGGCGCTTGACATGGATGTTGTCAAATAGTCGTTTTACAAAAATATCCATCCTCTTGCACAAGCCCTGGAAAAATAAGATATCCTTCTTGAATCCTTCTACGTCATAGCGTATGTTGGACTTTCGGAGAAGGACTAGGTCAGAAGCCGGTCCTCGGAACCATGGTTTTGATGTAGACTTTTGAACGGAACTCCATTGACCAACTAAAGCTGATTGGCTCCTGGCGATTGTCGGTTTGCACGTTGGAGCAGCACCTTCGGTGTGGGATCTGTTGTGGTGCAGGAAGAGGAAGGTGAATTCTCCGAAGCGCTTCAGCTGCTCAGGAGAGCTTCCACAGATCTTTCAGATTGGAAGCTGTGCCAAGCTGTGCCAAGCCGTTTGCAGATCCCAAAGTTGTAGGATGTTCTGAGATGTTCTGTTGCCTGTTGAATTTCCAGTGTCTTTGCTTTTTTTGACTGTTTTTTTCAATTTTGCCAACATTTTTCTGGCCTTTTTCCTTCTAAGGGCAACAATTCCGTCCAGTACATACCACAATGCAAACACCACCAGGAGTAGCCGGCAGCACCAGCACAAGCAGCCAGCACCAGTGGCCTGCAGAAGTCACCACTATTGCAACCACAAGCATCACAGCAGGGCGCAATGTGGACGTTCCACCTGTGGAAAGCGGCGCCATCAAAATGCAACTGCTCCAGCTCTAAACGCTGTAAACAGCACAAGAAACTGGGCGAGAGAGAAATTGACAGGAACAACCCCGAGGCCAACAGAAATGTCCAAAGCAAATTGTAGTGCTTTCGTATACTTGTTTGTCAGTCCTACCTCTTACTGATTTGCAGTGAAACTGGAGAGTGCCATCATTACTCTTTGTGAAACTCTCTTTGTGAAGCTCTCTTTTTGTTTCTTTTTTGTGTCTCTCTTCAAAGAAACTGAGTTGCCAAAAGATCGGGCCCAAGTCCACGATCTCAGTTGGTCGTTTTAAGTTAGACGGTGCGCTGCCACGGCTGCCAGTGGCCGCTGCGCTGTCATCAAGGGCAGAGATGCTGTCCACTGAGACGCCTGAGGATGTGGGAAGAAGTTGCACTGATGCTGGTTGGTGTTTCCCATTCCTGGCATGCTTTGCATTCTTGATTTGGGCCTACTACTATGCCGTTGACCATGGCAACTTGCTCGAACTCACTGGCCTTCCAAATGGCGATGGCTTGATTTGTGGAGTGAGCGAACCAGTGGCAGCAGCGCCATTCCTATACCTGTGCCCTTCTGCAATGCCCGCGCCGAGTGATTTGGTTTGCGTAGCTCAGTGCCCCCTCAGCATTGAGGGTAGTTTGACGGCAGCTGCCTGCCAGAACAGCGCCCAGCCAGATTACCCAAGCATTGCTGTGGCCGACAAAGTTTGCTTTCCCACAGACTCCGCCAGACTTTCCAACTTGAACCGCTTGGCATTCAGATTTGGTGGCTTGGATTGCTTCCTTGCAGCTGTGGTGGAGATTCAGAAAGCATGGCCCGTGTTCATCTTGTCAGGCATTTTGGTGGTGGCTATCAGTTTCATGTACTTGAAGCTTTTCACCCAAGATCCCTCCACTGTTTTCTGGGCAAACACGGGCTTCTTCACTGTGGTCTTTGGCTTCATTGGAGCAGTTTCTGTGATTGATGCCGTGGACTTGGAGACAGGCCTAGGAGATGCATGGAACCTTCTCACCAATGTGGAGTTCCTGCTTGGCACCACTGCCCTCTTGGTGGTGCTCTTCTTTCACATTTGTGTTTTCCTCGATCGACAGAATTTGAAGAATGCCTTCCAAGCAGTCAAGGCATGTGGAGAGTGCTCTAGAGACGTGCCTGCCATCCTCACTGAACCAGCTCTGGCAGCTGCAAGGAAGGTGCTGCTCCTTACCAACTTTGCGGTTGGTCTGATGTTTTTCGCATCTGGCTTTGATCGTGTTCCCAATGGAAGTACATATGAGATCCATTACAAGGCAAAGGATTTGTGGATCGCTGCAGGCTTCGTTCTCTGCTTCATGTGGGTCTATGACTTCAGCAATGCCATTTCATGCTTCGTCTATGCCTACATGTCCGCAACTTGGTTCTATGCCCCTATGGTAACTGCTGAGGAGAAGGATTTTGAGGGAGCAACTTTGCTCACTGATGCTTACTGGGCCATTGCTGAGAACCATCTTGGTTCGCTTGCTGTGGGATCCCTTGTGATTCTGGTCATGCGCCCAGTGAGGGTTGTCCTGGACCTCATCACAAGACCAGTTCGGAAAGCTGACGATGAGCACCCAAACATGTGCGCCAAATGTGCCAATTCTTGGCCATTCTACGGAAAGATTTGCAGTGGTTTGATCGACTTCTACCAGAGGCGTATTCGAATGCTGAGGCGCAGTGCCTACATGGACATTGCGATGTCTGGGCATGGTTTCTGGAGTGCTGCTTACGAAGCAGATGGCTATCTTGCTGGAAAGAACGTCAACGTCTCTGAGTTTGATGGCGCAGCCCTTCTGGTGGCAACATCCAGCAGCTTTTCCATTTCTGCACTTGGAGCTGCGCTGACCCGATTGCTTTGCGCAGTTTGGCCGGACTACAGCTCCACCAGCAGCCCCAATTTGATTATGATGCCCACCTTCGTCACTTTCGTCTCATTCGCCATTTGCATGCTCATCTCTTGGCCCTTCTGCCTGCTTTCTGACCACGTCGCGGATTCGCTCTTCTTCTGTTTCTGCCGCGATGCATCCTGGTATGGCGGAGGCGGAGGCGGAGAAGAACGCAACCGAGGATGCAACTTGCAATCCATCTTTGGAGGGGCAGCAAGTCAGGTTGCGGTGTTGACATCGTCCCATCCATCAGAGACCCAGGCGCTCAAGAATGCCTTTGATCAGATGACCTGAGGACCTGAATGGAACCTAGCGTGAATTCCCGGAAGCTGAACCAAAGTGTTTGCAACTTCATGAAACATGAATTTGTAGTTTAATCTGAGCACGTGGTTCCAATGCATGATCTAGAAAGCAGAACTGATCGCTTGTGGGCTGAGTGGAACAAAAGGTGACGAGCGAGGAAGGTCTTTCAGAAAGGCAGTTAGAGATTGTCAGCACTTGTAAGGCAAACAGCTACATACATTTTCGCCTGGTTTTCGTGTCCATTTCTCCTAGGAGAAACGCACAGGCACACACACACATGATGCGACATTGTTTTGTGTATTTAAACATCAGCGATTCACAGATTCCATCTCCATCTTCGGTCTTGCAATGTTCCCGAGGACTGTAGTAGAAAGACTACTGCAAAAACGCAGTTCTGAACTCAGTCTCTCATGCTATGGTGTTTGCTCTGACGGCAGCACAATTCCATGTGTCTTCCATTCTGTTGAAACCATTGGAAACATTTTGGGAGACTGTAACTTGGAAGTTTTTTGGTATTGAAGTCCAACAGGCATGAGGAGTCGTGGAGCGCCAGAAAATTCTGATCAGGAGATGGGTCAGGGGACTGCTTTCGAAACGGTACTCTATTCATAAAGTTCTGAAAGCACTAACAACGGCAAGACGTTCCGAACCACACATCTTGGAGAAATCGGAACGTTTCAGCTTGTGATTCCAAGTCTACTGGGTGACTAGGACTCTACAGATGTGTCTGAATGTGAATCCACTGGTTTGCAGCTCAGCCTCTGCACGCGAAAGCCCTGCACCACCATCAATACTGGAACCTATTGTTGTAGCCAGCACCCTTCTTGTTACACCTAGCGCCCTTTCATAAGCCCGCACCGTTTTTGATATTCTGCCATTGTCGATGCAACAAAATGCGTTCCTTGAGGCTCGGAACAGAGTGCACCAACTGTGGCTTCCACGGCAGATCTGGAAGGTGCAGGCATACTAAACACAAACGAAATGGCACATCACCACAGTTTATTTCATTTGTGTGCACTTTGGTGAGTTTTGTTCGGGCAGATGATCTGACATACACATTTCTAGCTACAAGATTCGCAGGAGTGGACCGAGCCCTGCACACACTTTGCCAAACTCTCGGTTTGGCTCAGTGAATGTTATCTCGTTGAGCATATTTGCCTTTGGCTAAGACGGCCATGAAAAGGTGCTTTGCTTTCAGAGATTCACAGCATGTGAAAAGGGCAAAGCTTGAAGCCCTTTTCCTTGCGTGTGTGTACATAGAAGTTTAGACCTTTCGGAGATGTTTGCTTTCTCCCGTAGAAAGTCCGTTGTGCGCCACGTGATAGAAATCACTTGAAATCCATGGAGAAACCAGAATTGTTCCGCACAAACTTCGCGGTGCGAATGTCAGGCCTGAGCTCAGACCTACACCTATGGTGCCGGTACTTCTTTCAGATCCACAATTTGCTGTACCTTCTTTGGTGCGGGCCCGAGCTGCCTGAGCCATGTCTTGGACTTCGCATGAGAACCTGTGGCAAGGATGGTGTGCCATTTCGAGTGCGCCCATGGGACATCTCTTGACTCACAGGTTTGCTGTTGTGAGACTTTCCTGGAAATGTTCTTTGGCACTCTTCCAGAAAACCGCGGGAAGGTTTCAGTATCCAGAGTCTTCCAGAGTCAGAGATTGGTTAATTTTTCTGCATCAAGCAGATCGAAAGCTACGTCCATAATTCTCATGTGACTATAAGATACATCAAGATACTATAAGTGGTGGCACAGTGTTGGCTTTTAACTCTTTGCAGTTGTACTTGTGGTCCTCGGTAATCTTTGCAAAAACACTGCCTTCGAGGTACCTGTGCGAGCAGAGCACTTCAGTACCGTACATCTCCCAGAGAAAAGTACGTGGCGTAGGGACGATTGAAGTGTGGGGCGAAGTTGCGAAACCTATTTCTCCGAGAGAAAAGACAATCGGAATACAATCGGATTTGTTCGCCCATTTGTGTCAAGAGGTTGTCAATTGGATCACTCTCAGTACTGGCTGTCAGCTCAGGATTTGGCAAAGAAAGACAGGAAGAAAATCTTTTACAAGCCAGTGAAAGGATGCAGGTGCCATGCCCTGGGGCAAAGACTGACGCGATGATCTTGTACAGCAGCGTGTCATGTATTATTAGCCATCGAACGTTGTAAACCCCGTCTATTTTGATCGTTCTATATCGTTCTGTATGCGGCGGACTATGGATTATGTATAAAGTCTACATATATGGCATTGATCCACATGGGACGGAATGGGTCTCAACAACCTACGAACGATGATCCAGGGTACAATCAACCAATGACAGGAGTGTGGCACCAATGATTGACCAGTCGATGCAAAAGTTTCGTCAGCTTTCGCTAGTTAAACCACTAATGCCAAAGACTCAGTGTTCCCTATACCAAATTTGTTCTGCACTGGCAGGCAGACGGAGATCGTACCAAGATGTAATTCAGGCGGCAGATACGGCGGCCAAACGTGGACCTAAGACCTTAGGACCTTAAGAGTCGTAGGGACTACGGACGCTTTTCGGAGTCGTCAGTTGGAACCAGGTTCAGCACGCTGAAACACTGCTGAGGTGCATGTAATCAGTTGACCTTCAACAATGCAGTTGTCCGCGAAGCAAGAAGCTCAATCTAAACTCGTTCAGTCTAAGAAAGACATGAAGACATATGAAGACTTTTTAGATGACACTTAGGAGGACAAAATGATGGCAGCTGTGATTCTTAGACGAAGACAGCACTGCTTAAGGCCAGACTGTGCGGAGCAGCTGGTGGAGCCTAGGTGGAGATTCAGCATTCGCTTTGCTTTCCTTTCGCTTCATTCGCTTTAAGCTTTCCCCTCCTTGCCACTTGCGAGGTGCCAATGCTCGAAATCTGCCACTCAAATCGCCCGCATGTTCAAAAGAGAGGTGTTTGATAATTGCGCAGAATCGAAGGCAAAGTGGTGCATGAGTTCGCTGCAGATTCCATGTTGGCAGTGCAGTAGCCGCTGGCGAGAACCCATAGGCTCAAATTGATACTTGGGAGTGCTGGTAGCCATACGTAACACAAATCTATGCAGCAGACTGGACTCAGTGGGAAAAACATCTAAAGTTTCCAGTGCAAAGTTGTGCAGAGGAGTCATGACTTTGCCATGTCAAGTGCCTTGTTTGAGCTCCTTGAAGTACCCATTCTCTTTCAGTGAAACTACTCCCGAGCATGCTTACCCCAGCTGATTCACAGTTGTATGGTTCCTTTCTGGAGCTTATTGCCCTACGCATAGAAATGTCGAAACCTACCACGGATATTGACCTCTCAGGGTGCACGACTCAGCCAGAGGGAGTTTGTGAATCGTTTGTTGGTTCTGATTTCTGACACCATGAGGTTTGGCCTCGAGCGGATACAACACATTGGCTACTTGGTTATCCAGTAACGCCCGTGCTGGGAGACGCTCTACATCAGCCACTTTTCTTTTTGCCATCTTTGCTTTTTCGTGTTTTTAGGTCGTGGCCAGTATGCCAGCGCGCAGCTTGTAAAAGAAGCTGTGAAGGACCAAGGAGACATTTAAATGGCTGAACACATTGTTTCCAGAAACCACAGAGGATTTCATTTCTTGGAGCACTGCCAGTTGCAAAAAGCCAGCTTTCGCCCAGGCCAGTGGGGAGACTTTTGTGGCCAAATGCATCTCCTTGGCTGCCCTGAATGATCAGGATCAGGAGAGGCCATGGCGCACCTGGTGACATCTTTCATAAGACATTGAGGTATGGCAGCCTATGGCATGTATGGCATTCAAAGGTTCTGGGCCTCAGGATGTGTTAGCGAGGCAGGTCCAAACAGCTCCCTAGAGGTCTGGTTTGTACAGTGATCGCAGGCTCGACAAGTTTCAGAAACCAAGTTTGTAAGTTTACGTTTTTTTTCAAAGTGAACCGGAACCTGACCGAAATGCCAAAGAATCCCTTTGGGATTTTACGTTTGTGAAGCCGAACGGCTTCTGCAAGTTGACAATCTGAATCATGCAAGATCAAATGTATTTCTCCACAAAGTCCGTTTCTTACTGAGTTGATGAAGCAGCTAGTAGACCCCACTTAGTCCATATCTATGTGACACTGGTGTGCATGTTTCACAGCTTTGTTTTGTTTCGAAACTCTACTACAGAAGATAGAGTCTCAAAGATAATCCAGAAAGACAGCTGCACATGTTGCTTGGAAATTTATCCAGCATCATTTACAAATTGCTGCCTTCACCGGCTCATTAAAGCCCGCTTCCCTCTCTCATCCATAAACGCGACGCAATACTGTATTTCACTGTTAGGTAACTGGTACCTCAGTCCGGATTTCTACAAGCCTGACCCGACTCGATGCTTTTTCAATAGAGCTCTCTTTTGAATCGAACATTTGCCAGAATCGATTCCGGCAAATCCCTGATTCCTTTCGAGAGTCATACTTAGCCCTGCATTTCTCACATCCTTTGTAACATTGGCCCTGTATATAAGTCTGCTGAAGGTAACGCAACAACTCTTTTTGGCAACGTCCCTAGTTGCACTTGACTTGTGGCCAGTCATTTTGGAACAGCACAAAGGAAGGGTTGGGCAGACAAGGGTTCACCTTAATTGTAAAGCAGGGTGCCCTGATAATTTTCGTATTGCTTCCCATTATGTCGTCACATCCTATTGGAATGTATATGTTCCCAAAGGAAGTTTTCATGGGATTAAGGACCACCAGACGCCAGCAAAATACAAATGGAGCACCTGACCGACCAAGACGCAGCTCCCGTAGTTTCCCTGCTTTACAGATCGCAATGCTGTCTGGCAAATCCTAGGGCAAGGCCGTTCTCCTTGCGTACCTTGCCAGCTACAAGCCACCAGCCACTAGCCAAACCGATCAATGGGTGTCAGCTGGTCCGGATATTAATATGATATGCCTCAAGCAATTCAACGTTCTTCATTGTTAGGAAGTCGTTTTGACGAAAAGTAATGGAAAGGTTGCTATTTGCATCATTTTTACTGTAGATGTCCGTTCATGCAAACTCTTTTTTGGAGCCAGTGCAGGCGGGGAATTGGTTTGAAGTGAAGTAAGTTCTGTGGACTCACAGATTGTAGTGCTTCCAACTTTCTTGTTTGACTATGAACATGTATCAGCACACCCTTTGCGAGGAAAGACTTCCGAAACTAGTAATCATATCTGTCATATTTTATCATAATGCTTAATTATGCTCTCTCGAGAATATAAAACAATGATTAGATCTAGTTCTAATGATAGGTTCTGATTGTATTCTAAGTATTCCACATGCTATAGGCTTCAGCCTGATGCTTTTGCGTTGCGAATTCACCATGTCCTGTTGGTGTTGTGCCTCACAGGGACACCCTTCCCCAAACTTTTTGCAACGCGATATGTGCATCACATGTGCATCATATGTCTCATCTATCTCGTTGTTCGAAGGACTTGGCACACCAGGAGGCAACGCGGGAGAATGGAACGACCCGGCAATTCATGGTGAAATTGTTGACACCGGTGCAGGTTTTCCTGTTGCAGACGCTGAGCCATCCGTACATTGTGGGTTACAGAGATAGCTTCTTGATTGAAGGGGCATCCGACTCAGATATGAAAGGAGAGTGCAAAACTGAGACTTCGGGGGGTTCTGTACCAAGAGCTTAGGCAAACACGTTGGTGATCGTGATGGAGTTGCAATCTCAGGGCTTGCAGAGCACTGCAGAGCGGCAAACTTCAGGGGTCTTTGAAATGCTTCGAACATCAGTCCTGGCTGATGAGTGCTGTGTCCCAGCTGTCCACAACAAGCGATGTCAATTTCCTCCGCAACAAGGGAGGCTAGGCTGAGCTATGCTGGGGAAATTGCAATCTGCTCACGTCACCGCAAGGCATTGTGGAGGTGGTGACATTAGGAAGGCTATCAAGGACCCGTTGCCGGTCCTCAGTCCACCTTCCTTTTCTTCATGCCCTGGGTTCTGTGCGAAGTCACGAGGGAAGAATCATAGCAACACTTTTTAACACTTTCGTTGCAGGAAAAAGCCAAGGAGGGTGGTCATTTTTCAGAAGAGCCAAGAGCCCAGATTCCGCAGCATCTCTTAGAGTCAGCTGAAACAGTACGGCTGCGTGAGAGGCAGATCATGACTTGGTTTGTTCAGCTCTGTCTGGCCTTGCAGCATGGCACCCAGTTTCAAAGAAGTACTGATGTTTAACTGTGGACATTCAACTCGGAGCTTAACGAACAAGCACAAGCTTCTGAGGTATATCCACTCTGAGAAGATTCTGCATCGTGACCTGAAGACTTCGAACATTTTTCTCACAGAAGGTGCCTTGCCCCTTTGCCAGTAGTTGCTTCGGACATGGCATTCAGAGCTGAATTCCAAACTCAACTCGATTCACTCATTACCTCAAGCTGCTTCTTTGCCTCAAGTGCACGTAATGACAAGTCATGAGAGCTACGGGTAACAAGCTGACAAGCTTCTTAGGAGCTGGGCAGTCTTCA
Organism: Symbiodinium kawagutii; assembly: GCA_009767595.1. Lineage (NCBI taxonomy): Eukaryota > Dinophyceae > Suessiales > Symbiodiniaceae > Symbiodinium > Symbiodinium kawagutii. The sequence continues at coordinate 392,537 of VSDK01002818.1, read as the reverse complement.
GACCATCGCAATGACAACTTTTTCAAGCACCAATCCCCTGTCCCTGAGGTCTCAGGTTTAATCCTCCTGCTGGTCACATTTCTCCTATCGCTCACTCGTGTCACTTTTTCATTCACTCATTCACTAATCAATCACTTATTCGTCTAGTGTGTCTATCTGTATCTATTTCTCCCAATGTTTTGCTTACCCGCTCTCTGTCTCTCTCTCTCTCTCTCGCCCTATTCTCTTTTTATCTCCCTCTCTACCCCTCTCTCCTCATCTCTCTGTTTGTTGTCGCAGTGTCTCTGTTCGTGCCTGTGAAGCACAACAAAAAGCGCCTCTTACATTAGGCAGAAAGTGCATCACAATTTTGCAACGTGTTGACACAGGCGGCAACGTGAAACTGGAACACTTCTCTTCGGGTATTTTTTCGACCAATGTTCTGTGACACGCATCGTACCACACATTCCAGGCACTTTGCCTCGGAAGACATGAGCAGCTTCACTTCCCACAGCTTTCATTCCAGATCCGCTCCATGAACGTATCCCCTTGCGGAGCTTCACTGAAAAAGAACGGCAGAGACCTTCTACAGTTCCTTTCTGACTTAGCTTTCGTTCACTCGCCCTTGTGCCTTCAGTGATCATCTTAAGTGCTTTGGCACTGAACCTTTGCTGTGCAGATGGTGCATCCATCAAACTGGGAGACTTCGGTGTCTCCAGAGTACTCGAAGGGACGACAGAGGCGGCGAGGGAGTACAGCCATGCAAATTGTAGAGATCAAAAAATATGCGTGCCATTTTCAGGCGGCAGTTACCATCGTGGGTACGTCAAGATCCAAGATCAAAATTCGAAGAACATGTTTTATGATATTCAATGTGAATCCAATGTGCACAAGCCTGGCCTTGTTTTGTTTAGGCCTTACTACATGTCACCTGAAGTGTGCAGAAGTGAGCCTTACAACTGGAAGTCAGACATTTGGGCCAGCACCTCAGAGCCACAGACATCGTGGAAGAAGTCATTTCTTCCCTCTGCTCAGGCCTTAGGATGTGTGCTCTATGAGTGCAGGGCTTAGTGCTCGCATTAATGACACTTGTATCTATGACAAGCCAGAAGACTGAGGTAGCTCCAGAACAATATCATTACAGTCTCCAGGGAAGATTAGATACAGGATACAAGATCCTCTTCCCTATCCCATTCTCCAAGATTCTCCACCTAAATGAACACAAAAAAACTACGAAATCAGCTGCCTGGATGTGACACTTGCAACTGTGCAACGTTGTGCAACGTTGTGCAGTTGAGATGTTCACGGCCGCCTTTATCAAGGTGCTGCATGCTGAAACATGCATTCGAGTCATCGTCATTGTGCCTTGGAGAGCAATGGAAATTCAACTGTTTGTTATTGAAGATGAACTACTGAAGATGAACTGAAGATGAATGTGAAGAGGGATGACAAGTTTGATGACAAGATTCAGCAATTTTGCTCAGGTTGGGTTTGGTCTACAGGATAGTCAGTGGGCACTATGTTTCTTGGCAGCAGAGGTCGTGAGACTTTGACCCTGGAGTTTGTTTGGCTTCATGTGCAGCTTGCGCAGCCGAGGAACCCATTCCAGACTTTTACTCGTTCTTTCCTCAGCTTCCCGTGCTTTCCACTTGAAACTCATGTGAAGCCTCCGTTCCTTCCTGAGAATTGCCATGCTTAAATTTAGATTCTTGAAAGGACCGGACCGAATTCACCAACCTGAAAAGACAGGCATTCGCCCCACCACCACAACCAACGCTGCGTCACTACAAGGGGTGGGTGCATGTTGATGTCCTACAAGTCATCGCCCCAGCAACTCATGGCAGACTGTCAAAGGGTCCCCAACAGGGAAGCTTACATGGCAGAAGGCAAAACTTGTCGATCCCAGACCCTAAGCAATGGGCTACCACCTTCTATTGCCTTTGTAGCTTTGCTTGCACGGCCTTTTCCATGATGCTTTGAAGGGAAGCTGTGAAACTGTGTACTGTGCCTGTCTTTCAATACATTCCCACCTTCCCACCGGCAGAGAAGCATTGTGGCAAAGATGAAGCAGGAATTGCAAAGGCTCTAGGGGACAGGGGGAAAGCAATCTGAGTCTTAAGACAGGTCAGGTCTTATCTCAGTGTTTCCTCACCTTAAAACCACGTCTAGGACACACCAAGGGAGCTCGGTCAATTTGTGACCAACAACGAGAGAAGGCACACCATAGCTATGCATAGAAAGCATGAGAACTGGGGGACAAGGAACCAACAAACTGTCCAACGGAAGATCTAGAACGACTGGATAACCTCGAGGACCACCACTTATTGGATGACCGAAAGCACAGCTGTGTGTGGGACAACAAGAGGGGTACACCCATGGGATACCACAGGCTTACTGCGTATTCGGAGAGGACCAGAAGGATGGCCACTTGCTCGTGGGGCAGAAGACAAGAAGCTGCTGCAGATAGATCTGTAATAAACACGTGGTCCCCAAACTTTCGGCAAGCAAGGCAACAATCAAATCAGGGACACCCTGCTGAGGTTATAAAAATTGAGTGTCAAGTGAAACCTGGAATCCCACTTCAAGTTCTTCTCAGCCTTCATTTGCTTTCCGCACAACGAAATGACAGCACAATTTTTCTTTTTTGCTTGGGCTCTGCCTTGTAAAGGACAGTTTTCTGTGACGCTGGACAAAAGCATGGGGAACCCACACATCGGTGAAGGGAGGGCGTAACAGAAAGAATTACCTCAGAGTGGAGTGGCGTTTGTTGCTGAGGCCTGAACTGAATCTACTCATCAATCAACTCCTTATGAAGGATGCAGAGTATACATCTCAGCTGCAATTATTCCGACCCTTGAGATCAAACTGCAGAGAAACTGAGTCATACTTGATTTCAATTCATTAGACTCGCTCTGCACTGGAAGCTGGATGGAAATTTGAGAGCTTTAATTGTGCCTCGTTTCTGGCAATGTCAGGCTGCGACCTTCCATCAACGAGTTGTTTGCTAACCCCTACGTCAAGGCTGATCTATTAGAAAGTGAGAGCCAAGTGTGCAAGATCATGACATCACCGTTTGGTGGACCCTTTGGAAGGCCTACTTGGCCAAGCAGTCAGCGCCAGTAGAACCTCCCAGCCATCCAGAACCTCCTGCGCCAAAGAAGACCACGTTGAGGTCCGAATTCTGCAGCTTTCTCGGGATGTCCCATTTTCAAACCAACTGTTTTCAATGAAAATAGGATGGAAACTATTCTAGATCTGTCATCTATAATGAATATGCCGCAATTCTAATCACTCAATGATGCTACACATCATGATCAATTTATTTTTTAGGCAGCAAACGAGGATGGAAGTAGCTCCTGGTAGGACCTACTTCATGTCATCGGAGTTCCACCTGTGAGGCCAGAAGGAGCCCCGAGACCACCACCACCACCTCCACCCCCAAAGGAGCCTGCTCCAGTGCCATTCTCAGTTCTAAACAGTGCGCCATTTCTTCCACGTCCACATTTCTGAAGTCAGAACGTGTGTTTGTACATATCTTATCATATCATATCCTATTACATCCTATTATATCCTATCTGTCTTGCCTTAAACCTCAAACTGTGGATATTGGTGAAAGAGCGCCGTTCGAAGTGCACAAGGCATGCGGCCCGGCAGCCCTCACTTCGCAGCTAGGATCCAAGGGCATCGACAAATCCTGGCATTTGAATGGTTCGTTCAATGTCAAGTAAGGTCAACTTTCCGTGTCATCATGGCTCGGATACGCCGGAGATTGGTCGGTCGGAGATCCAAGCTTTTCAGTTTTGGATTGACAATCTCAATGGTTTGATTTCAATGCGGCGATTGAAGCGCCTTGGTTTGTTCCTGTGCAAAGAGCTTGTTAAACCTCAGGCCAGAAGCTCAATTGGATTTCTTCAGTTGCTTCCTTTGATGACGAGAGTCCTCGGCATGAGTTGAACTGCGTATGACACCTGAGATTGATCTGACAGTAGGACTTTCTGAAAGCTGTTGTATTTAAACCAAGCGTTTCATGAAAGAACGTGCAGTGCACACCAAAGTCCGTGAGGGCTTGTCGCTTAGCAAAATCAGGGCATGAACGAACATGGACATTCGCAAGTTTAGAACTGCAGAGTTTGAGTGTTCGCCATTTGTTCGCTTGACACTGCGCCAGTGGCGATGGTGCCTTGACACCGGATGCAATGGGCCATGCTTTGATGACGATGCCACTGGGCACCAGCCTCGGTTTCCACAGCTTGCCATTCCTCACTGTTTCGTTTGGACAGGGCTCAGTGATGATGAGATCCAGATGCTCACTTCAGCACTTGCTCCGACTCCTGGGGCGAAGATTTCTTTGGACTGAGTGCATTTGCCGAACAGCTCAGTATAGAAAGCGCAGTAAAGAATTCTATGTCTTTTCTATAGCTCTTCAAGTCATAGCTCAGTATAGAAATAGAAGCGACTTCGAATTTGCAGAACTTGAAGAGTTGTTCTGTGGCTGTGCAGCTCGCAGGATGCCTTCAGCTCTCACCTCCAAGAGGTGGCGCCTGAGGTGCAACAGTGGGAGAGCTCAGTCCACGTCATCGTTGTTTATCGAGTGGCAATGTCGCCTCGTGTCATCATGGTCTCAGGTATGAGACCTGGGCTAGACAGGCCAAGTCATCCAGGGCTGTTTCCACTGACAGTCTACTGACACAGATTTTTACAACGTCTAATATTGTCTAATATATATATATATATATATACAGATTTATATGTAATAGGCAAATGTAGATATCACACTTGATCCCTTCATCCCTTTTTTATCTAACATTTGTTCAGGTTCTGGCACCGCCTGGCAGACGGCTGCATGATGTGCTTCGAGCAAAGGCGCAGTGGGACTGTAGGAACTGAACCTTTGCCGCTCCGGCAATGCTTCTTGTTCGTACCTCTCTGTATGTTCTTGGTATATGTCTTGTTGTCCTTTGTATGCCCCTCCTCCCCTCTCCCTTCACCTTGCAATCGACCGTTGGGTTCAAGTTCGACCCTGCACTGCCTTTCGGCGGGCCTTCAGTCTGGTGCTGTAGTAAATCATGTCGATCCTCAACTGTTCAAGCCATTTCAAGGCCTTAGCTTCAAGCCCTTAGCATCCCTTAGTGGCAGCAGTTGCCACGAGGCCCGGGTTGGTTCCATGGGAACGGCACTCTCCAGGACATCGAGCGTAGCGGCACCTTGACTCCCAGTGTCTTTCACGAGACCTTGCAGGTGCAGGGCTGTGATCATTGGAGCATGGAGCAACCAATGTTGGGCACCGAAGTTGTACCAAGTTATACCACAAAGTATATTGATATTATATACATCTATGCATTTAGATGTATATATATATATAGAAATACATACACTAATACTACATCTACATATAGGTTTATATACTACTGTATCTGCCCTGCCCATTTTCGCATTGAAAGTTCTGAGCGGGCGAGCCGTGCAGTAATCTTGACGCGAGGAATTAGTCCCTGTACTGACCCCTCCCCAGCCGCGATCCTAGTTGAACACATGTGAGGACATAGAGCTGGCTGGTTTTTTGAACGCAATTCATTTCGACCTTTGCCGAGTTTGGAGCTGCTTGCCATGCTGGCCGACAAAAATGGTTCTGCCGGCCTGTTGAAGTTCAGCAAATGCAGGATGTTGGTGAAGAGTCCGCGCCGCCAGGTTTGGGGGATATTGACTACGGTGCCCATGACTTGTTTGACGCCGCTACTGTCGACCGCGCTTGAGGGCTTGCTGTTCGAAGACTGTTGTTGGAGCCAGGAGAGTTTTTGGAAAACTTTGGACCTCCTTTGCTTGGACCATCGTTTGAAACTTGGATCTGCGAATCTTTCGGACTTTGATGATTCGATTGTGGAACAAAGCCAGAAGTTCAAAGCCAGAAGTTCAATGGATTGGTTTCTTTGAGTTCAAACCAATCGATGGTTTGGCAAGGACTAAATTCTTTAATTTTTGTTGAGTCCAAGCAGATTGTGTGCGGATTTTATGGAGGATTTTGGGTGGGCTCCTCCGAGGTCTGGAACGCCAGCACCGCCCCGGCCACCAGCGCCGCTTCCCTATCTTATCCTTTGGTGAACTCATCAACTCACCAGCAATTGAGGAACCTTTCACATCCTTTCGCAAGCATGTTTCATCCAATTCACACGCCTTAACAGCTGCAGGACGTATTTTTCGCACAAAGTACTTTCGCACAAAGTCCTTCAAACATTCGAGATTCTGAAAGCAGTCCTGAGATGTCCTGACGGCAGCCCTGGAAATGACGAATGGGATGAGGAATCTGTGACCAAGGCCACCTGGAATGCCACCATTACCTGGTGGCCCTGGAGCTCCCACACCTCCGGGCATGCACTCATCTCAACGTGCAGTAGCACTCAACACTTTCATTGCAGCTTTTTCAACCCAGATTTAGAGCCGCAGTTAAACTTGAGAAATTCCAGATTTCATTTTCTCAGATTTGATTTTGTAGCATGGGCACACCAGCCTCATCAACCAGTACCGCCATTACGAACCTATCACCAATTTTCCACCCTGAATTTCTGGGGGATTTGAGGCCTCCACTGCCTGGTGGACCTTCGGCAAGCACCGCGCTCTCTGGGGATACGTCGGGAGCTGCAGTCATTCAGCAGCGTCATTTCGTTGCCATCGGCCAGTGACTGTTTTGTAGACCATGACTGGGCAACTACCATTATGATCTAATCAGTAACTTACCCATAATCAGCAACTTATCCATAATCAGCAACTTCCCCAAAAGCCTTGCATCACATCGGTAAGCAGCATTGATCAGTATGTGAGTATGTGTCCGAATCATGATGGACTATATTGGCATGGCAGTTTTTACGTTGAACTTCCGAGGCTGAGTATGACCATGACAGGAACTTTAGGTGGTGTGGATATCAATTTCGCTTGGCGCTCAGAATGACCCACGAAAGTGAAGAGTGAAGTGATTTCAATGGTTTTGCGACGAGCCCTGCCCAGGACAAAGGCTTTTTCACCTGCACATCTCATTCAGGAATCCGAGGCAAATCCAACCCCCTGCATTTGGGGTCCATGGTGTTGCAAACAGCGAAGCCAGCCATGCCTTTTGAAAGGACAGCGGTGTGGGAGACAGCCCTCATTTCTCATCTGAATCGAAACCATTCGGAACCGGAGGCACTGCAACCATGGGCAGATCCTCCGGCAGGGTGTCAGGGGCTTGAATCGTGTGAAGCAGGATCAGCTGGTGGACAGACTTCACCAAGGGTGATCTACCATTTTCGCAAGCTTTCACCCATCTCAGGATATCTAAGGCTTCGAAGAAAATTGGTTCAAGTAGCTTAAAGACTTTGCAATGACCTGGGCGCAGGGTCTGTTCTGAGAGCTTGACTGCCGACACGAGGTCTTTGTCAGCTCAAGGCTGCGCAATGATATTCGGGCGTATTCGCCGAAGGCGGGGCACAGAGTACTGGTACTGTAGGTATCACAAGTCATTCCATTGGGATTTGAAACGAGAAGGCCACAATTGGTGAAGTCCCTTGTTCTCGGGTGCACCCACAATTGGTCGTTGCGGAATGAGACTAAAGGATATTACAGACCAATACTAACCTAAAGGATTCTAAAGGTCTCTCTCTGTACTAAGAGATGACCGTCAGTCGATTCTAAAGGTCTCTGTGCCAAGAGCTGAGGCTGGAGGCAGCTGGAATTGGTCTGGCTGATGCCCTGGCTTTGTCCGTGCCGCCCAGGATTTGCAGCTTTGATTTACAAGTGAAAAACTGCAAATTGATCAGGGCAAAATGCAGCAAGATGCCAAGCAAATGTCTTCACCATTGCTGTGCAGTTGAAAAGAAACTGAGGTTTCTCAGTCCTGGGGAAAAAGAGCTATCTGCAGAGCAATTGCTGGACGCTACGTTCAACGCTTGGATCAGATACTGTCAAGAGAGACTTGTTTCAAGAGTCAGAAGGCCCCAGGGTTGATAAAATATCAGTACAATGGTCAACAAAGATTGAAATGATACTTTCCCATCATCAACTGCCATCAGATGTTCTATAACTGGACCATCCATGGACCGCGAGAGGTCCACTTTGCCCTTGGGAACCTCAAGGGCCGAGATGCAGCAACTCTTCAGCAAGGCATGATCCATCCGGCACAGAATTTGGATGACCTACTACGAAGGATACGAAGGTATAGATTCCATAACGTGATTTTTTCAAAATAGGGAACCCACAAAATTCATTGCTTTATTACTATAGATGGTTGATATTGGATGATTTAGGAGTACCCCTATTTTGAGAAACCACCAAATAATTTCAACTTGTACACGATCATACGTACACATGATGACAAACAAGTGGCTTCTGATGACTTACAGAATTTGTGCGGATGTGTCTCCAACAGATGGCATATTTTTCTTTTCAATGACCACCCCATGCGGGTCCAAGAATTCTGATGATTTGCCAAGATCCTTCGCACAAGGATCCAATTTGATTTGCATTTTCTGACACAGGGTTGGCGTTGGTTTTGGTCCTCAAGCTGGGAAAGAGATTGATTTCAGATTGATAGTGACAGCTGGAATGTTGGTTGTGAATAGCAGGTTTCCTTGAGCACTGTGTATATAATGAAATGGAATCTAATCCAATGTAAGCTGACTCGGCTTAATGGAATGTATATATTTATGTGATTTAGTGCGTTGTGTAGCAGCATGATGTAATGCAGTCTTGCTTTGTTGCAACAGAATGCAATGTAGTGTAACCTAGCGCAGTTTAATGTAATGTAGTGGGTCGTGTTGTTAGTCTAAGAACATGTGTCGTAATGAAGTTGTGTAGTGCAATGTAGCACAATGTAGCACAATGTAATGCAGAATGTACAACATCGTCGTCAGGTGGATGCGGAGGGCTCTGGCAAGGTCACAATCTCACAGCTGGAGCAAGGCCGGTCTCACAGCGGTCAGAGAAACAGGTCACCCTGAGGCACTGAAACCAATTGAAGCTGAGATATAAAGAATTTGATCAAATTAATTTGCAGAAACAGTAGTAACAGTAGGACTAGCTCAAGCGTCTCTGGGACCAAGTTGGCTTTTCAGCAAAGTTTTTGAGGGGATCAGTATTCTAAGTCCATGAGATATTCAACCTTTATCCCAGCCTTCAGTGCGCCGAAATTGCCATACCTTGCAAATGCTCTCACACTTTCAGGCATTGCCCAAGCAAATCCAGAGGATTGTTGCAAACCACCTCCATGGATTTCCGCTCCAGTCTTAGAGCAAAGGGAGCCCACAATGGCTCGAGGTAGAGCGAAGTTGAGTGAAGCTGAGCGAAGCTGAGTGAAGCAACAACTAGTGACAACGTCTTGCCAAAGCCGAGGCTGCTATCACAGAGAGAGGCTTATGCAACCGCATATGTACCAAGCCCAAGGGTGAATTCTTTGCTCATTTTCGGTGGTAGATTTGCCATATGGCCTTTGAGGTTCAACGCTGAAACAGCGGTGTGTTGGTGGTATGCGACTGGCGCCGGAATCCGCTTTCAGGTGACTCACAGCGAATCCCTTCAAAACTTAAGGTTAAACAGAAGAGATAGAATTAAACTAAACATGCTAAACAAAACAGAAGAGTTGGAATTTCGATTCTAATTAATGTCAAGAATTCAACCATATTTCATTTCCAGCGCCGCGGTTGTTTTCCTGCATTCTGTGACCATGTGAGGAGAGCCATAATGGAGACAGAGAGATATTTGACGTGAAGAGCTCAGTTGCGCAGCATGACAGTCCTCTCTTCCTCCACTCAACTAACATGCTGCGAGGTCAGATCAACTAACATCTCTGCTTCTTATGGCAGACAAGAATTCTGGAGGTTTGGTTGACTACGAGGAATTCGCTGAGCGCTTTAGTGGGTCTCATGCTCCGCACTCTGTACCTGGTGGAGCTCTGCCAGCTCCAGTTGATGCTGAAGCGGATGCTCCAGCAGAAGAGATCCAGGCAGTTTGTGCCAGGACAGATGCAGTCATGGAAAGCCGTGCTTTCCAAGCAGATCGGTTGCCTTCTTTGCTATGCCTTTGGGGCAAAGGTCTTGATGTTCCGACACTTGCTGCTGTGATGGCATCACTACCCTTAGGCTTGTCCAGAAACGAAGCTGTTTCGCTTCTTGCTGGAAGTGTAGAAGCACTTGCTGCCAACATGACGCAGTTGCGGAGTCAGCGAGCCTGGAAAGGCTACGTTGAGTGGGCTCAAGGGAACATTGCGGTGCATGAGCTGAGACAGGTGTTGAATCACCAGGTGATTGAAGCGGAGTCGCGTACATTGGAGCCTGGTGACTTCATGGAGGCACTTGCTTCGGCAGGAGTTTCTACAGTGAACATTCAGACGGCCATGTGGCTAGCCCAAAAGACTAGTCAGGGTGACGTGCAAGTGGCGTCCTTCTTGGAAGCCTTTAGTGGAAGCCCTCAAGCGTGCACAAAGAAGAAGCGAGGACTTTTGTGGCGGATGATGGGTCGATGAGATCTTGCAGAGTCATGGAGGTTGTGTTGACTCTTTGTCCACAAGGCTGTTGTTTAGAACTTATCAGAGATGGGTAGGGACGGCACTGCATGAAATCATGCAGGTAGCCGATCATTGCAGGCGTTCTTGCAAGCCTTTGGTAGTGCTGAGAAAGTGAAGAAGATGCAGTTGTGATGGCTTTTTGCTATCGACTGCAATTGATTTCGTGGCGGTAGAGAGATGATATACCTATTCGTGTGTATATTATACATATATACACATACATTTATTCCCTATCACATATGCCACAGTTGCATAGATCATAATTTGCATTTGCATTTGTATTGCTTGGAGACTTCCCACTGCTCTGCTATCTTCAATCGCACCTGACATGCCGTTGATTCTGTACATTTGCAGGTCAGCTGTGCGACTGAATGATCTGGATGTGTGTACCTCCAAGTCCTTATGTTTTTCGATTCAGCTCAGCTCCGCTGGTGGATATTCCATGATCACATCGTCAAGGCAATCAGGACTCTCAACTGCCTCAGGATGAACAGACTGCAAAGCAGCGACAATTGTGAAAGAAAGCTGTGTGCGACTACTGGGTGCGGAGTAACCTCAAGCTTTGAATGAATTTGGTGACTGATCATTGGATGCAGATTGGAGTTTGATTTGCATTGCCTTTTCCGTGGCCTTTTGGGCTTCAGCTGTTGTGAGAACTTCGATTCGATGAGTCCAATGAGTTGACGAAACGAACTCCGCAAGAGACCTGGATAGACCTGGAGAGACGTGGAGAGACGTGGTCCTTTTCACAGGGAAATTTTCCCTTTGGCTCCAGAGTCTCAGCCTGTGCAGCCGCAGCCTGTGCAGCCCAGCTAAGGCGAGCAGCTGACCGCGGGTACCGAGCTCAGTGTCACCAGCGAAGCTGAGCGAAGCAGCGAAGCTCCCACCAAGGTCAGCTCGCAGCGCTATGCTTGATGAAGATGAAGCTGCAGTAGAGGCAAGGAAATGGATAGAAAGAGTGTGCCGATGTGTGAAGATGTGTAGTGATGTTGACTCTTGATGCTCGCAGCTGACGTTTGTTGAAGGTCCTTGACAAATTTCAAGTCATACAGAAGCTTGGAGAAGGGACCTACGGCAAGGTGCCACCACCGATTCCAACCAGCATCCCAACCAGACTGTGCCAGACATTACCACAGCTCTGCAGGTCTACAAAGCAACATGCCATCAGACTGGAGAGGCTGGCCACTTGACTTCCATTTCGAGGACCACTCGACCTTAACATCAACATGAAGAAGCCTACCAGATCTGATCCTATAGGAAGTTAGCGGATAAGGATTCCTCTAAGGACTCCTTTCAGGATTCATCCAAGAATTCCATTGTGAACTCATAGAGTTCACATGAGTTCACCATGTTCACTTTGCAGGTCAGGGCTCTGAAAAGGATTCCGATTCTCATGGACGAAGATGGCGTTCCAAGCTTAATGAAATGATGTGTCTCTTCACCGTCCTCGAGTCCTCTCCCTTTCCCTCTGCACATATCTGCCCAGTTGGTCGTTTTATGTCGTTTTAAACATTTTTCATTCTCCCAACTCTATTTGGGATGGTTGGTTGATTGACTTGCGATTTGTTTTGGAATGGCGCAACCCACTATTTTCAAGCATTTTAAGCATTTGGTGCAGACATGGGGTCCTTGTACCTTTTCTTTTCAGGTGCCTGCAACTGCCATCCGAGAGGCGGTCCTTGGAATTTCTCTGAGTTTGTCAGTGTATTTTTTGGGAGGAAAAATGCTGTGTTCTTTTTATTCTTATTTTGGACCTTGACCCTTTGATATTCTTTGATTCTCTATCTCTCTTTCTTGATTCAGCTGATTCATTGAATTTTCGTCTTTTCAGGTGTCTCTTCTGAAAGAGTG
>VSDK01002818.1:360190-380172 GCA_009767595.1 Symbiodinium kawagutii | reverse complement strand
CAATGTGATCAGGCTCATGTGTGCTTTCACAAGAGTAAACTGTAGCTTTCAAATAGCAAAAGAGCCTGGCACACGGAAACCATGGCTCTTGAAGATGTTGAAGGCAATTTGACCGCAATCAAACTGTGGAAACTGTGAAGGCTTTACGATGTCTTGTCTTTGGATCGGGCCTTGTACCTGGTGTTTGAGCATGTGGACATGGTCAGGGCCACAGCTACGCACAGTGTACGATGGCAAATCTTGTGTCTGTGATGTATAGGGCGATGCAACTGCAAAGCTCAGGATCTGCGTATTTACCTGAAGAGGACAGTGCATCTGAGACACACACACACAAACACATGCAAATTTTTGCAGATATATATATATATATATACATAGAGAGATGTTTGCAGGACTTGTAACCAGGTCAGGGCTGTTTGCAGGAAAGGCGCTTTCACTGACCCCCTGGCGTTGAAGAATGCAGCCTGGCAGTGCATCAGGCGAGACCTTAAGTCCACAGAGTCTAATTGCAGTGCCCTGTCCTTTGTGTCTAGCGGAATCCGAAACATGTTTCGCACAACTTGCCATATTGCATTTTTCGGACCCTGATTTGGCCTGGCTTTTCAGCCATAGATTTTTAAGCGGAGAACTGACCATTCCAAAACAAGGGTAGCAGCACAGTCATGTATTTGTGCCATGAACGAAATGCACAGGTCTATAGTACCTGTTCTCATTTCGATTGTCTCACTTTTGCTGCTTTGAAAGTCCAGATGCAGCCCAGCGTAGGACGACACAAGGCATAGGAGATCATAGGAGTGCACTGACCACATTTGACTGGTGCATGGTAGCCCAGTGCAACATTTCAAATACATATGCCATCAATCTGCACCTGAGCATCTCTGAGCCATGGTGTCACCAACGGGGCCGAAGAGAAACCTCTATGACGTCATGGGGGTGGCAAAGGACCTTGGGAATCCTCGGGATCCTGAGAGATTCTTGTTGTGGAACCCGAACTAAACATGTTCCAAGAGATTGACCTCTATTTTTTCTTTTTTGGATTCATACAGAGGCTCCTCCTCGGAACTGTCCAACCTGCTAGATTCAACTGTTTGACTCATCCTTTACCAAGCTTTGTGAGGTGCTTAGTGTTTCAGTTGATTTCGACACTGTGGGGTGTGCTTCTGGTTTGATCTGCTTTCTCTATTTTCCTTGGATGAAAAGGGAAGGCAGCCCACTTGCAGCTTGACTGCTCCTTGGAGACTCAAAAAAATAAACACAAAGAAATTACAACGGAGTTCTCTTGCTTTGACCTGGAGTCCTGAAGCCCTTGCCTGGCTGTTGAGACTTCTTGGTTTAGTGGATTTACGAAGCTCTGGATTTTAGGATTTTGGCTTTTCCATCTTACTGTGGCTCTTCGGGCTTCTGGCTCCAGTGGCTTATTGCCTCTAGGGCCTGTGCAGCGTCTCAGCTTGAACAACTATCATCATCAGCATCTCTATCATCATCACCATCATCATGGTCAGTGTAATCATTATCACGACCGTCATCATGATCATCATCCTGGTCATCGTCATCATCATTATCATCACCATCATCACCATCATCACCATCATCATCAACCTCATCCCTTGACTGAATTTGTCATCCTCATTATATAACTGTGTCCACATCCCCACTTCATCCTCAGCAGCAACAAAAACAACGGCAATAACAAGAAGATAGCTGACACACGGTTTCCAGATGACGAACTTTCAACATGAGGTAAATATCATGGAACGAAGCTCTAAAACGAAGTCCAAAACCCAGGAATTGCCGTGGAAAAGAAATAGCTTCAACATATAGTTTTGCCGGTGTGTCATGTAAGAATTTGAGGTTCATGGAACTACTGAGTGGAATGTCCGCCCAAAACGACAGAAAAAAAAACTATGAATGCACCGTGCAAAGTGACAGATGTTAGCTCCAAACGTGAACCCATACAAATTGAGAGGTATCATCTCCAAAATGCTGCCAACTGAAAGGGAGGCTACAGAACACTGGATGGCTGATGCTGTTCATGGTAGTTGCAGCACGTTGCACTCCTGCGTCTTCTGTGAAAATGCGCTTGATATGCTCGTTGGCTAGTGGCGGTTGTTGGGTTGTTGTAAACGAACTACTCGTTCAAACATTTTCTTCTGCGAGCACTCTGGTTTTGAAGGGTTTGCTTCGAAAATCATCAGGGAAGCCTTGAAGCGATGATGTGTTGGTATGATTTGATCAGGATGAACTCGTGAGATCTCGGGCTGATGTTGCCGTCTTTAGTCTTCGCATGAGTTTAACATCCTTCCTGGAGTCCATTGTTTCATCGTATGCGTCATGACAAAGAACATTTGAAGGCACATTGACATGATGCTATGCACGGCGTTTTGTTCCTCTTGAAACGTAGCGCTTGTGCTGGGGAAATCCTTTTCCTGGTTTTTCATTTCAGGCTTGCAACTCTTCAAACAGTTGCACGCCAGGATGCGAGCACTTCTGGCATTCGTGCCGCATATCGAAAACTCGCTGTTCAACTACATCCCGACAAGGGCCGGTGCCTCAGTTCGGCCACTCGCTTTCAACTTGGAAGATCTTGGAAGAGCTTCTGCTCTCCGCAGAGATGCTTAGCTGCTTGGCTCTGCTTGTGGGCAGGTGGTGACCCAGAAGCTTTTGCAGAGATGCAAGCTGCTTATCAGATTTTATGCAGTGCAACTTGGAGCGCAACGCCATGCACTGAAGCACACATGCATCCCATGACATGCAGGCATGTTCATCCTGCGCAGCATGGTACAGCATCGGTGGCACGGAATTGCAGTTCATTGTACGAGTTTAAATCTTTGCAACTTTACTAGCAAGTTTTTGGTAAGTCTCTGCTCCCGTCTCAGTTTTCACAAATTATCAGATTACATACCAGCCAGTAGCATGCGACAGAATAACACACCATTCCATAGCATATAGCACAGCGTAGCAAAAGATTGGATAGACCAACAAGACACAAGAAGCAAACATGTTACCTAGAGCACACTTCCCAGTTTCTGACGCAATCTGGCGAGGTGGCTTTGAGACAGAGATACGATGAAACAGGAAAGACAGATGTGCCGGAAGATGTCAGAGACCCAGGTTTTGTTTTGAACTCGGGCAGACATGCGTGGCATTTCGCGTTTAGCAGCCAGTCATTGCAAGGTGCGTAAAGGCCGTCGCTACTACGAAGATTCTGGAGCTCATGTTCCGACCCCGCCGAAGGTATCCTCCCCAGCACTTGCTTCTTTTGTGCCCTTTAAATGGATGACAAGTAACAAAAGGTGATAATGGGTAACAAGCAGTAACAAAAAATGATAAGAAGTGATAAGAAGTAGTAAGAAGTAATGAGAAGTAATAAGGAGTAATCAATCAGACACACATCTTCTTTAAGTTCTGCCGAAGTCATTTTTGAGAACTTTCCTGAGGAAGAGCTTCGCTGCTGGAACTGCAACGCGGTGCTGGGCCCATCAGCCAAGTTTTGCCAGGAGAAATTTGAGCACGTTGAGACCCTATGCAATGGGGCGGTGTCATGTCCTTTGCAGATTTTTTTCCTTTTTTTGTTTTCCTTCATGTTTTTTCTTCTTCCCGTTCCCATGGTGCTTGGCCGCCCGAGCCCCAAGTTCAAGTCTGGTGCAGTGTCTTGTAGCGCAGGAGTGCGGCGCTCCCAGGGAAGTTGACATCTCAGACAGCTCTTGCAAAGCCACAAAAGTAACACATGAGCAGAAGAGGATGAGGAGATGAGATGAGGAGAGTATCAACACAGCAGCAGGATCCAACCTTCTCATATCTAATTTGCACAACTGGCACAACAACTATTTTCTGGGAACATATTTTGCTTGTCATTTGACATTGGTCTTCATTTTTCCTAGGCTCCTGCGAAGCCTAAAGAGACTACAAGTCAGAAGGCTGTCAAGGCAGCTTCCCACTTCAACGCAATCGATCCGCTTTGTATTTGGGACAAGAGAATATATATATATGTTTATATATATATATACATATTTACAGATATGTATATCATAGGTTGTTCTAACTGTTCCAAAAATGAATGGGACCAACAGAAGAGTTGTAGAAACTCACTTCAACCTTCGACGTGCTGTTTGAGGTGCAGCTCCCGCCAGCTTTGCAAGCCATGATGGAGGGTCGTACCCTGGAGTGCTTGCCGCTTGGCCAGAAGGTATCGTCGTGATCCTTGATGCCCGGCACCCACTTCAAAAGCAACGTCGTTTCCCTCTTCGAAATTAACAGCTGATTGGGTAGATTGGGTAGTTGCGTTGCTGATCATTTGTGGACAGCCAGACCTGTTTTGACACTCTTGCCCTTTTGCCAACTTCATGCCTTGAGGCCAGTTCCAGAAGAGTACGAACAAGCGGTTGCCCATCTAACAGTGACAGAGAAGGACAGCTTTAGGTCAGCTGTTAACAAAAGCCCTGATGGACCAACCGTTGACTAACCATCAATAAGGGTTCTTCAACTGAGCTCGAGTGTGATGGCTGTCACATTACACAAAGCAACCAATGGAACAAATCCAGCTCTTGGGGTCTTGGGAACTGCGAGCCTTCGAAAAATGTCCATCTGCGTTAGAGCCCCGACAGCCTGTGCTTGTCAGGATGGCAAGCGGACACTTCGTCTCGCCTGGCACCAAGATCCACCAAGCTCCACCAAGCTCCACCAATTGGTCGATGCACACGATGTGGATCCGAGGTGGAAACCTATCCATTCATTGACAACTCGAGACTCATTGAAGGGCAGGTGTTGGTGCAGATGCGAGCTGTTCCCCTGACGATTCTTGGCAGAACATGTGCTTTTTTGATCACTTCACCTTAAGGGAAGGGCCTTAAGGGAAGGGCCTTAAGTAAGGGGGTGGTGGTGATGCCTTTTCTGGAGATTTTGTATCTCAGCCGCAAGGATGTCCGACCTCAACGCTGAGAACAGGCTGGGGATGTGGGATAAAGTGCCACGCCTTTTAGGGCCACAGTTGCATTTGACGAGCCAGGTACAGTTGTGGTGACGTCTATGGCAGTCAAGGTATCGGCCAAGTGCGAATGGTGGGGCCTCGAGTGGAAAACTTAAAGCCAGGACCGAGGTTGGTGAGTTTTGCAAGATGAGTTGGGGCAAACTTGGGAAGTTGCAGGAGACTGGGTACTTCCCCTGCACGATGTGGATGCTGACGGTGAAGTTGATCTGGACTGCTGAATGTGCATGGGCTGTGCATGGGCTGTGCATGGGCTGTGCATGGGCTGTGCATGGGCTGCATGGGAACATAGCGACACATTTCTCCTGGGCGCAGGATGCAATGCCTCCGGGAACAGGTCGAGTCTTGGGCGTTTGGAAAGCAGAGAGGCGCGGCATGGCGCGGCACTGCAGCTCACAGCTGGACAGCCACTGGACAGCCGCTTTCGGAGACACTTGAGGTGTGCAAAGCTGGAGTTTTCAGCCGACGCTTGGCATTCCCAGATTCAAACGGCCGTTGATTTTTTGTTTTTCTTGTTTCAGTTCGGAGGACTTGTTTTCGGATGATACTTGACCTCACAGAAACAAGTGCAGCAGATCTGCGAATCCCAGGATTCGCCTTTGACCATGGCCAACATGGCAGCACGGCAGGAAAAGCTTGGTTGTCACGCCAGTGTCAAGCAGCTTGAAGCTCGATGTTCAATTTTCGTGTATATCCAAGGCTCTAGCCAAATCCATTGGAGCCGCATGCCTTCTAGTCAAGGAGAGGACGAAACTTCCGAGGGTTGATGAATATATACAGGGAAACTGTTTGCTTTGTCGAGAGGAGCACACCATCAAGCTTGCTCCTGGAGACCCTGTGATCCTCAATGCTGCAAACGGATTCTCGGAAGGCAAACTAGTGGACGAACTGCCTGGCTTCGGCTCCCTTTTTGGAAGTTTTGACCGTTGCATGTTGCAATTCCCAACTGTTATGGTTAACGTTGCAGCTAAGGCTTGGTTGGACAGGTCCCTGGCAGTGAGAAATCTGTGTGTCGCTTTGTTTTTGATGATTTTTACATATTTGCATGTAAAATGTGTTTTTTACATATTTTTCTTACTTTGTTTTGCATGCTTGAAATTCGTGCCAGCCCAGAGCTCCTGAGGTGCTGATTCAGCTCTTAGCTGCCCGGGGATTTCAAGTGTATGCCGTGGTGCGAAAGCACACCGGGGAGGACTGGATCAAGCAGAAACTCCTTGGCCTTGGAGCAGTGCATGTCTTTTTGGCCTCAGAAGATATTCGAGGACGACTGGAAGAGGAGGCTCGTGCGTTGCCTCAATTGGCACTTGATGGTGTGGGAGGCGTTGCTACAAATCAACTGGTCCAAGCTTTAGCAAAGACTGGAGACCTGGTATGCTTTGGAGTCGCAGGTGGATCCAGTCAACAAGCTGTGACGCTTGCAACAGGGAAGAAGTGGAAAGGAAGCCTTTTGCAGTTTAGTTTTGATGAATGGCTCAACAGAGATGTTGCAAACAATTCCAAAGCTCTGAATGAGATGCTCTTGGAAGTGACGGAGCTTGTAAAGCAGAACAAAATGCAGTTTGTGACAAAAGAGTATACCACTGAGCGTTTCAACTTGGCGGTTCTCAATGCCAAGCAGTTTGGTCGAACGCATGCCGTAGTGCTGCACCTTCCACGACTTCAGGAGAATCCTTCTCGAAATACTCAAGGGCAAACAGTTGAAACGTCCCCAGCAGTACCTGAAACCTCACTTGAAAAGGATCACCTTGCCCGGCACAATCGAAGTTGGGACCTGGATTTTTTACAGTGGGAGGAAACCAATGCAGATGAAGAAATGGAATGGCGACTCCAAAAAGAGAGCAGCCTCTTCCAGAAGGTGGCACATCCTGCTGGCACCATTGAAAGATTCATTGACGCTCCTCCAACTGCCATTGCCCAAGAGTTGGGATGTCCTGCTGAGAAAGCTGAAGCTGTGCTGTTTTGGCTTCCTGGACGTGGAGAGATTCCCCAGGAACACGCCCATTGGCTCGAGAGGATTTCTACTTCGAACCGAGAGCTGCGCGTCCTCATCTTGGAACCGCACCAGCTTGAGCAGGACCTCAAGTGGCAACTTGGACCTTGGAAAACGTTGGATTCCTCCGATTCATCTCCGATTCTTTCAATTTCTGAAGTTTGTGAAATTGATGCAGTTTCCCGAATCCAATGCTGCCAGCTCTTGTGTGAGTGAAAAGTCCTTTTTGGCGTTCGATCAGGTACGATATGCCACCTGGTCGCGTGCTAAAACAAAGGCTTCACACAGTCTCAAGACTTCAAAGTGATTAGCACAGGAAGACAGAGCCTTTCTTCCTTCAACTAAGGACAGACAATGATGCTGTGCCGCTTTGAGTGCAAGTAGCAAGAAGGAGTTGAATGGGAGCCTTAGAACCCAAGTTTGTCTTTCACCAAGGGGGGTTCAATACACATTTCAATGAATGGGATTAGTTGTTTGATGCTTTGGGACTGATCCGAACCATTGCTAACAAATTTGATTCGCAATGTTCAGGCAGCTTGGTCTTCGCTTCAGCATCGTGGATGACGACATCAAAAATCCCTGCGGAGATCTGTCTCGTTCACGAGGGGTCGATTGGTTTGGACGGGGGAACTTGTTGGCTTTGGTGGTCAGAGGGTCATGAATTCTTGTGGCCGTACTCCCATCTCACATGCAACAAGGGTGGTGTACATTGGAGTAGTTCCTGTTGGAACAAGACAACTACACAACAACTAATCGCTGCACTTGGTAATTACCTTGGAATCAAGAGAGGAAGTCACTCGAACAACTATACAACCACTATACAACCACTATATAACCACTATCTAACAAGTAATAACAAGTATATAACAAGTATATAACAACTGCGCCAGTTTCCAACTCAAGAGAGTCACACTCCAACCTCATGGGCCCAGCCTCCTGGAGCTGAGGTCGCGAGCTTTGAAATCCCCTTGTTACCCAGCGAGATCGATGCAGTGCAACAAGTGGAACAAGCTGCCCTGGGCCTCAAAAGAAGAGCGCAACATGGATGAAAGTGACCAAAGATGCTGAAGAAATCAGTGGATTAATGGAAAGAGGGACAATAGGGACATGAATGTGACATGAATCAAGATGAAATACTGACAGCTTCCTTCTTCGAGGGCAACAAATCATGAGGCTTTTATTAGGAAGCATGATCGCTCCTCATACACCAGGAATCTTCACCGCTGTTTTGTTTTTGTGGAAGTTTCCAATGGGCCAAGCTGTTTCTGAGGCAGCTTGAAGAAGAGCGCAACAAAGTTGCTTCTCGCTCTTGGCCTGCATAGACCTGACCTTGAAAACCCACCAATGTGACAAATGCAACTTGCCCAGTGCATTGTATATCATGGTGCTGGATATTGTTCTACTCTTGTCGTTCTATCATGCCTCATGCGTAATTTGGGGCAGTGGCTTTCATGGATGTTGCAGTGGTCCCTACTCATGTCGTGACAGAGGTATTTGTTGATTCAGCTTCTCCTGTATTTGTGTCGATTTCTGCTAGAGGTTCTGTGCCCGTCTCCCCGTCATGTAGTGCTCTGCATGTCGTTCTTATGGAGATGTGTGCACAACAGTTTCTCTCAAGTTACATGTCTCTGACATCTATTTGATGGTTGCTGGGTCCAGAGACTGTGGCGCAAATCGAGAAATCGTGAGATTAGTCACACTGACAGACGGCAGATGAACAGATGAACAGAAACAGCTATGATCCAGGATAAGTGGTTTCGATCAAAACTTGTATTGCGATATTTGGCCTCATGCGGTGTTGAATATGAAAGAAGTACCACGCGTAATCTTTTAGAGGTTCCAAACTCAGTAGTGCTTGCGATGGTGGTGGCAGCTGCATAGTCAGGTTTACTGATGCATGTAATGTTCCAGCAGATGTCGTGAAAATAAATGCTGGATGCTGGTGCTGCTGGATGTGGCAGTGCTACTGTGTTTGAAGAAGCAATTCGGTTGCTCTTGGTGTTCCCATCTACTAGTAGGTTTTTTGGGAATAGATTTTGCAGCATTGTCGTGGTTCTGTCGTGCCGGATTCTGCAACGTTGTCCTGGCATTGCTTGGAGATGTCTTATTCATGGATGTCTTTTTCTCATCAAACAGCTCCCAGCTGCTTTGTTCTCAATTGCAAGAAAGACTTATTGTTCCATCATGATTTCATTTGTGATCTCCCACTTGTTCCCCACTCTCCCATTGCATGCAGTTCCACCATGATTGGTCCCGATCCTTGCTTGTTTACCTTTGTCTCATTTTTGCATTACTCAGTCAAAGGAATTCTTGTCCTCGATGACCACCACGATTTTCCGACCTTTTCTTCCACTCCGCTCCCACTGACAAAAATAAGCCTCTTTTTGCACCGAGTACAAGGATCCACTTCCACTGTAATTTGTCAACTCGACAGATTGTCTTCCTCTTCTTTTGTACCGACAAGCACTCAGTTCATGGTAATTTGCGGACTCAAGAGTTTGCCTCTTGCCTATCACATATCGCCCTCTTTCTGGTAGAATTCTCCGATTGCTAGGAGTACTGTGATTTGCTTACCCAAGTTGGTGCCCTGCCTAGTACATGAATTTCATCCCTGTCCATCTTTTGCTTTCCATTTGCACACTTTCGTGTCCATTTTCATGGTTTTCTGGATCCAGCACTTTCCTCTTGTCCCAGGATGTCCCAGGTTTGTTTCTCACTCCCTTCTCTTCTTTTGCCACTTCCCTGCTGCCATCATTTGTCACTCTTCTCTCGTACCAAACACAGACCATCAAGAGTTTGTCCCACACTTGTCCACCGCTGGGCTACTTTCTCCTGTGCAAAGGCGCATTTTTGCTTCAAAGAGTTTCATCCCGTTCCCAAACTGAATCCCATTGGTGCTCAGTCTGTGTCTAGTACCATCCTCTTTTTCTGTGTCTAGAATTTGTATTCCGCTTGCATTGTCTCTTTCGTTTGTGTCTGGTAAATGCACCTAGTTGATCATGTTTTTTTGCTTCAAGAGTTTGTACTGCATCCCACTGATCCTGAACATTGCTGTTTGGGGTGGTGCAGTTCTGGATAGTCCTTCACCACTTCCTGGTTGCATTTGGTTGTCGTTTGGAATTCAATGAATGCAATGAATGCAATGCATGCAATGAATGCAATGAATGCAATGTCTCCATATACCGAGGAAGTGCCACGTTGCCTTTCTTCTTTGGTGGCTTTGGTCAGGGCGGTGGCTTTGATGCACAGAGTTGTGAGCATTCCTTGGTACGCAAGCATTGCTTCATTCAAAATCAGCCCATCCAAGGCGTTGTTGCACTTTATGCAGCCCTTTGTCTTATGGACTGCACTCAGCAGCTTGTTTTGTGCACATGGCCTTTGGCAGCCTTCCACTTCCATGGCAGGACAAACCCATCGATGGCGTGGCGTTCTGCCACAGTGGAATCCCTGCAGCATCAATGCTTGGCAAGCGACTCACGCAGCCAGTGAGGACAGCAGATCCAATGCGTAGCTTCCAATATCTCCCTTCCGTATCTTCCAGTCTCCAATAGCAGTCGTGGCTCATTTTGGCTTGTTGTCCTGCTTTTCTGACCTTGCCCTCAGCAGCCCCTGAATGGAAACAGTCTTTCGGATGCATTTTGTCTCATCGCAGGATACATACCAGACTGCATGCCATCTATGACAAGGCTGACGAGGAAGTTCCAATGTCATTTCCTGAAGCTGAGCTCATTATAGTTGGGTTTGCAACCAGTCTGTAGTCAGGCAAAAAGAGTCGAACAGATACATTGTGAACAAATTTGGTCAGAATTTAGTTGAATGTATTACAATTTGGGCATATTTGGGCTTCTTTTTGATTTGATGCAGCCTTCGATCAATTTGGGCTGACATGAGGAAACTATTCACCAAATGTTTTCCTTGGCAAGATGCTCCTTGGCAAATAGTCACTTAATTTTTTAGCATGAATTATTGCGAGCTTACATTCTTGGACCAACGTCAGTTGAGGCAAAGTCAGCTTGTACTGGCTACAAAACGGTGATGGACATGAGTTCTTGACAGATGCGTCTGATACGGTGAGAAGATGCGTCCAGATGTGGCTCGATGAGAGACAGAAACGTCCTGATTTCATGCTGTAGCTATCTGTAGTTATCGCAGTTGTAGGCCTTATTATGCCTGCAGCTTCAGCTGTATATATACAGTGGCAGAGTGTTTCAAACTCCTTTGAAGATCTTTCTGGAACATTAGGCCACCATTGCCTTTGGCTAGCGGAGGGTGCCAGTACAGGATCACGTTTGCCAGTACTGGTATCGGGTCTATCAAGCCCGTGGTTGAATTGTTTCGGTGTAATGTCATATATTGTATCAAGATAATATGAAAATATAATGTCTACATATATTCATTTCTGTAGTTTAGACTCACTTTCATATTAGTAAGTGCAGTTATTCATACTGACACAATATATACTTTGCCACTGTCAACTCCGTTTCCAAAAGCGTCGTCGTTGTCTCAGTTAAAATGGTGCAGCTGCAATGAACGTTGTAACAAAGCACCTTCGATTGGCAGTGAAATGCAGAGCTATTCAATCGGGTGAACACTGCAACTTGGAACACATGGCACTGCCATGGCACCAAGATTATCACTGACTTTGAAGCTAAATGCCTTGACCATCAGGGGCACTGCGTTCTGTCATGGGCGACAAGTCTTGCACAGAGACTTGAAGACAGAAGCTCAGTAGAGAGGGACACGGTGGCAGACTTGTTCCAGGATGAAAAAGGCTGGTGCTGGCAAGCCAGGTGAGCCTGGCTTGTCTGAGGCCGCAGAATGTGTTGGTGGATTCAAGCGGCTGGAACCTTAAGCTGGCTGATTTTGGCCTCGCTCGTCTTTTCTCCGCTGGATGCTTAGCTTGGCTTCAGAGTCAGCAACATTGCAAGATGTCTCAGAAGGAGAGTAAGACAGAGTAAGAGCATGTAACAGCAAGGTCAAGAAATCCAAATCTAGAAATTTTGAGCGGCCTACTAGCACAGCTGAAACTTGTTGAAAAAATTTCCATTTTCATTTTCTTCTGGTATCAAGTGACTACTTGGCATTCTCAGCCTGACCTCGCAAGGTTCCATTGCGAGCTTACACACACGAGGACAGCTGCCAAACTTAAAAGGAATGCTTTCATTGTGCTTGGGTCAAAACATTGAAGCCAAAAGATTGTGTAGCCGAGCACGCCAATATCTGGATTAGATTGTTCATACTTGCAGTCTTCACGCGGATACCCAGGTTTTGACCCACGCAGGAAAAGCAAATACTGTATGTATCTGTATGTAACTTCACTGTGGCTTCCCAGAACTTCACTGTTGCTTCCCAACTTTCAGAACAAGCTGCAAAGATGTGCCAAGACCGGCTGCCTGTTCGCTGCCAGGTTGTGACATTGTGGTACAGGGCACCTGAAATACTTCTTGGGCATAGAAAGTGGCCTTCCCAGTTGATCATTTTGTGTTTAAAATTTTGAAATCAAGTTTTAAGGATTTTCAAGGTTATTGGTCACTTTCCCACATGTTTCAAGGTTGTCGTGGTTGTTGTGTTTGTACTCCTAAGGTATGCCACGCCAACGGATATTTGGTCGTTGGGCTGTATCGTGGCAGAAATGGCAACTGCAGAGGCGCTCACGAAATCAAGATATATGGATCTGAGAGAAAACGGTCTCAACTTAGAGAAATTGCAACATAGAAATAACTCTTATCTATCATTCTTGAGGGAAATTGAGAAATTGCATAATTTTTTTGAAACTTTCATATCCATTTATTTCTTGAAACACATTTGTTTGTTGGAAATGCAGGTTTTGTTTCCGGGAGACAGCCAGATAGACGTGGCCTCAGGAAATCGGCTTCACTCCGGAGCTTGAAGCAGTCAAATTCTTCATATTTTTGCCTTGGCATCATGTTCTGGGAATTTAGGATACTATCTTCAAAATCTTCCGGCGTCTTGGCACCCCTTCGGATGAGGCTGGACTAAATTATGTCTCAGCAATAAGCAGTGGTGGCAATGACAGGTCTGGCCTGGCTTCAGTACTTTGCTCAACTTTACAGAGGCAGCCACGATACTTGCTATGAAGTCAGCGCCATGGGAATGTTGTCACATCCAAAAAGGCAGCACTTTCGCTGCAGGAGTTTCCAAAGTGGAGAAACACCGTCCTTGGCTTGGAAAGTAAGCATCCGCCTGACCAAGCGAACAGCACGAGCATGAAACTGCTCCTACCTCCTCTCACCCTGGTTGAAGACACCCCAAGAAAGCGGCAAAGGAACTCAATGATGTGCGATCAAAAGCACCGTCGCTTGGGTTGGGATCTCGGCCAGAGGAACTGAGCATATCTTGGCATATCTTAGCATCATGTGAACATCATGTGCGTATCATGTGCATATCATGTTAAAAGTGTCACTGATGCGCACCAACAGATATCAACGGTGGCTACTCGCAGGCCGAGAGGTGTCAGCATGGTCAACGCTTGCCTCAGGCGGACACAGCAATGGTTTTCCATTCGGCATCTGGTGGTTTCGGCAGTTGGGGTGACGTCATGAGCAGAGGTTCAATCCAGTAGAGCGTCCATCTGCGCGTCAGCTGTGTCTTGGCTGCAGATATGCCGGTGAATGGATGTGAATGGCGGTGCATAACAATGAACGACAAATGATGGTATCGGTATATGCGGAACCAATAGCGACAGGGATCTAATCGGCCCTGGTGCGAGGTTGCAGCACAAGTTCTTCGAGTCAGCTCGACTTAGTGAGGTCCAGACCTCAGCCATGGCTAATATGAAACTGCCAAGTTGATTTGACTTTATTTGATCCCCTTCCAAGGTAGTTTCTACTGAAGGTGGAAGAACCAGCACATTGTGCTGACCAAATGAAGATGAGCACATAGACATACATAGACAATCCATGTTGACCGTAATGATGGCAGCAAGCTAATCTTGGAGTGAATCAAAAGCCCTTAACAAGGCACAACACCCAGTTCATGAAATCATTTTCCTGTCAGCAGACTGACGCTTGGGAAATCCTTGTGCGCAAGGAGGATAGTCACGTCTGTGCTCCAGTCTTCGCAGTTGAAGATGTCAATCATTGTTGAGATTCAAAGAAACCTGCAGCATCCTGGAGCATCGAGCACTGCCACGGAAAGACCACGTTTCAAATTTGTAGGATCCCGACTGTTTCAATACGAATCTTCCGCTCAAGGCCGCAGGCCTTACAGTTTTTTGCGGAATGGCTTTCTGAAGCCTTTCGTCTAGTTCCCTAGCAATCTACTGGAGAGATTGGGTGAGGGATGTAGGTTGAGTAGGATCTTGCTCAGTCCAGGTTGTCGTATTTTTATTGGTTTACAACAGTGACGAGGTTTGACGACAGTGACCAAATTCACATTGTCAGTTGCTTCCTATTCATGAAGAGAACCGGACTGGATGCTTAAAGGCATCCTTCAGAATCCGAGGGTGCGAGGATTTTGAAGCCGACGTGCCTTGAAATAGACCTGTCATGCAGGCGGAGAATGACAGGACAAAAACAGGATTGCAGCCTGCCATCCTTGGAACGAGATAAGCGTACCAGTAGCCTCGATGTGAATGTGTGTATATGTGTATATGTGTATTTGTATATATATATATATTGCCATGGTCATATTAGTGTAAAAGCCAGCAACAAGACTTGCATGGATCGTGAATGCACTCCAGACTTCCGTATTGCGTTTGCTGAACTCGCTCTTCGGCTCAAGGCTTGAAATCCCCATCTTTTCATTTTGCAAAATCCTGAGGGATTCGACAGTCCGGGTGAAGCTTTCCATGGATTCTGTGCCTGGCATCTCAATGACGACGCGTTCTTCCAATTTCTCGCGCGAGGCAGAGGAAAGACCCAGGCTCTCGGGCTCGACACCCCTTTCGCCGCCCCCTTCACCACCTGCTTCGCCGCCCACTTCGCCGTCGTCTTCACCCCAAGGGCCTGACTCAATCCATTTGCAGGACATGTGGCGACACAATGAAAGTGATATGAGCAAGAACTTGTTAACCACTCATCGAGGCTGCAATCATACACAGTCATGGATCTGGATTCTGAACATTCTGATTGCCGTAGTTGTGGCATTGTGGTCGCAAGTGGTTCACTATGGAATGGAAGCCCTGGCAGACTGGAGGATGCATGCGATCAACTTGATGCTACCGAATGTATTCTATGCTTGGGGCGTAAATCTTGGTATTTGCCTCTTGTTCGTAGGAATCGCTGCAATGTGTGTTGAATGGCAGCCGAGCTCGATCAGCAGTGGAATTCCAGGCCCCATCAGCTTTGAATCTTTATGACAAAGGGGAGAGGAAGTCGGGAAGCAAGGCCTTCCGAGCTACAAACATAGTTAGATCTCAACGGCACAGGGAATAAATAGCTTGCTCGCTTGCTAGCTCAATCAATCAATCAATCGATCGATCGATCAATCAATCAATCAATCAACCCATCCATCCATCCATCCATCCATCCATCCATCCATCCATCCATCAATCACTTCGTCGCTTTCTCGAAAACTCACTTGATTAAAACCTTGCCTACTAACAAGCTGACTTCCTCAAGAAACTACTTGATCAAGAGCTCAAAAACCAGTAGCTCACCAAATCAGTAGCTCACCCAATCAACAATATACCTTCCTTTCTCAGCTCGCTTGATCAAAAGATCACTTGCCTGATAGATCACTTACTAAATAGTTCACCGAATCAGAAGCTCTCTTACTCAAGAGCTCACTCCATCACATAATCAATACTTCAGAAGCAATTCCTGGTAATCTCTTTTTGTTTCATTAGCTCAACTAAAGATCTCATATCATCACACATTCACATCCACTCATTTGATAATTCAGATATTCACTCACTGTTGAGGCAAGCGAGCACGCTCTTTCTCGTTCAAGGTGACTTCTATGTGCCTCTGATTCCGTCCCTCATGCGTTTGTCCAAGGGTTCCTTGAGTACGAAACCATGCGTTTTTCCGTGAAAGTGCTCCGATAGGACGATGAAGGAAAGCTTGTTTGTGTGGAGA
This sequence comes from Symbiodinium kawagutii, assembly GCA_009767595.1. Taxonomy (NCBI): domain Eukaryota; class Dinophyceae; order Suessiales; family Symbiodiniaceae; genus Symbiodinium; species Symbiodinium kawagutii. Next base: position 364,157 of record VSDK01002818.1, on the reverse strand, counting down.
TGTGTGGAGGGTGGATGTTTTTTTTTTTTGTGTCGCACTTCTGTGGTGTTCGAACTCTCAGTCTCAACACGGATTGTAAATACTGCAAGAAATATACTTTGGATTTGATAGCTCTTGTACTTCTATGGTGTTTTGTGAGCTTCGTGCAGAGTGCAGTTTTTGACCTTATGTGTCCTATAAATTCTATCAAAGGAAGTTGGGAAGCATTTTTAAAGAAGTAGTGATGTCGTAATCAACAAATCACTTCATCAATAGCTCGCTTGCTTCTTAGCTCACTTAATCAGAAATTCCTACTTGATACCATCCAATCTAGGCACTTATCCCATTGCTCAACACCTCGTGAAACCGATGCAAGGAGTGAGGCAAGGACTCGCTTGACCACTAGCCTGGTCACTCAATTATAGCTCGCTAAGTCAATAGCTCACTGAATCAACAGCTCTCTAAATCCAGAGTTCACTTGATGGAATTTCTTGCTGAATCAACAGCACATTTCAAACAGCTGTTGCAAAGAATAGTTCATTAAATCAATAGCTCACCAAATCCATAGTTCAGTAGAGTGTATGTGCTTCAGCAGGCGTTTCGCACAATCCGGTGACAAGATATCTTGACTGCGGGATACTGCGGGTGTATGAAAGATTCTTCTGGATGCGAAGGATTCACTCACTTCTTGTCTCAGGCCGCTCGGACTTCCTTGTAGACAGTTCATGGATATTCTCACATTGACTTCACGTGCGCATCTCTCACGCCACTTGGTTCAGTGCCACTTCCTGCAATCATTGCTTTGCACGTACAACGTCTATATATAGATAGCAACACACTTCTATAAGGGGATAGCTTGCACGGGACCACTAGTATGGGGAATGGGGGCGAAAACATACAAGAGCGTCATTTGTGCATTCTCTTTATTTTCATGTGGGTGCGAGAGTATGCACATTGTACATGCATACAAACTTCCATGCATGCAAGCATTCATGCGACCTGCCAGCGATACAACGAATCTCTGCTTTTTGGCTATTTGGCTGGTGGCTGGCCGGAAGCCGACGTGATGTTTGATTCTATGCTTACACTATCTTACACTGCTTACACTAGATTTCTATAGACTTATGAATTCATGCTAATGAATGATGATTGGTGACAGTGAAAAATGATCGGATGGATTCAGGTAAGGCTGATAAGTAGGTAAATATATAGTTCGACTGCCCAACAAAAGCCGTGGCTGGGACGTACCCAACAAAGTAAGGGCTGGTTTGAAGGGGAATCTCACAACCTAAATATGGCAAGACCGGTAGAACCAAGTCACAATAGTGCCCCACACCGTGGACAGGGTCAGCCTTGCACAGGAAGTGCCCTGACATATCACTCACACCAACGCATACACACACTTGAAAGACCGAATGGGTCACATGCTACCAGTATCATAATCGATAAGACCCATCGGATGTGCCCTGATAGACACGAAAGCCAAATTGGCGGTGAGAGGATGAAGGTGGGGTACCCAAAGATATTGGGGATCATCCCAACCCCCTTAAGGTGGCCAATGTGGGAGACCTTTCCATACAGTAGGTGGCTCTGAGGCTTGGTGCCACCCGGTGGCTGATGATGGTCAATGTTGCTCAACGGCTGAACGATTATATACATATATACTGTATTTCGGATTGAGAATTTTGTTTCGTTGCAGTTGTACCACACGTGTATCGACACAATTTATAATGTATATATATCTATCTATATATATATATACATATGTGGATGTTTCTCAAAGTAGAGGACCCTCCAAATCATCCTTTCTAGCCATTCACAACAGTAAATCATCCATTTTTGGGGCTCCCTTATGACTTGAGAAACCACCATAGACATACACACACTTGAAAGACCGAATGGGTCACATGCTACCAGTATCATAATCGATAAGACCCATCGGATGTGCCCTGATAGACACGAAAGCCAAATTGGCGGTGAGAGGATGAAGGTGGTTGTGAGAAGATGATGGGAATTCCCTGGTAATCCTTCATGCGTTGTGAAAAGAAAAATGCAGTGGCGGCTGACGGCTGGCAAACGGCTGAATTCGAAGGTGATCTCTCAGACAACAACTGATGCATCGATACGGTAAACCATTCGGTGATCATGGCAGGTACGTCGGTGAGCGTCCCCATCGATATCAGTATCACATGCAAGCCTCTTCGTTGGGCTGGTACTTGCATGGATAACCAGCCCCCCTGCTGTGATGGATTGTCCCTCGGAACGGGTGGTGCTCTCACACACAGAAAGCGACTGAGCGCGGGGTTCTTTTTTGACCTGAAAAACACTCGGTGCCAACCGTGAGGTTGTTCAGTTGGTGCGATGATGGCGAACAGGTGGTGGCTCATCAGCGACGAACATCAACTCTATGTGAAACATCTCAGTGCCTGAGGGAGCTGTGAACACATGTCCGTGGCGCCAGACGTCTTCTATTTCCCACCCGACCATCGCTTCTTGGCCCAATTCCATCGTGGCCCATTGCATACCCAAGTTCACACGGTCTTTGGGGTAAGTCCGAAGCATGTCTTCCAAGGTCCACCAATATGGTATGTGATGTGGGGCTGGGGCCACTCCCCAGGGATTTGAATTGTACAGCAATCTCATATTGCGAGTGGAGTGCCAAATGTCCATCCTCTCCCACAATGCATGTGATACCAGTCTCTTCAATGTATCCATTCGAAGATTTCCGAGAGACCGGCGATGAAGACAGACCCCTAGAGCAGTGTAATGCTCCGGCACCCTCAAGGCTGGGAATGCGGCTCTGAAAAAGCTGGCCAACAAAATTGACACTACCACATAGTCATTGGCAAAGGTGGGAGGGGTTGGGCGGGTGCGCTCATTCTTCCAAACATGAATCGATGCATCATCAGGGACATCTGGAAAATCACGACGAGCACGGACCGCACGTTGCCACATGGCTGAGAAAAACACTGATGACTACCTTGAGTACACAGCTGATGGCTACCCGGTTAACAAGTCATGAGGTGAGCAAAGAAAAGGACCCAAAGAAAGCCAAAAGGGAAGAAAGAGGCAAGAAACATACAGACAACAACAACAGCGGCAGCTCTTTTGACATCAAAATGGTCACAGGTTGACAGCGGCACGGCAAAGATGTCGATCATAACCTTTGCTGCAGTAGAGATCCACCAATGTCTCCAATGATTTTTGAACAAGTTGAGGAGGGTAGGTGTAACTTCTAATCAGATGGGCTCCCTGCTGATGATACATCTCGGATTTGTTGTAACTGTGGTTGAAGGTATTGCACTGTACGATCAGGAACGTTGACTCGGAAACCTAAGAGAATGTCAGGGTCGACCTCTTCTAACAGAACTGGAGGTCGATAGAATTCAAGATCTCTGAACGCCTGCAATGCCGGATGATCAAAGTGTTCTTCGTTGAATAATGCGAAACGATTGTCCACATATCTCAGGAAGTGGAGGTGAAGAGAGTGGGAGGACAGGAAGTCAGAAAACGAGTCAAACCAAGCTTTCTCCACCAACGTCACGGCAAGGTTGCTGAGCGACGGGGAAATTTGGCTTCCAATACCCGCACCTTGGATTTGTTTCCAATATGTGCCGACCGCTGAGAAAATATGGGTCGTGAGCCCTGCCTGCACGATTTCTTCAATGTCTCGAGTAGCAATAGCCTTGAATCTGTATGCTGCTCGTTTGAATCGACCATTGAACGTAGTGTGCAGGGCATTGCCTGTACTGGAAGTGTCCACCGTAATTGATTTGTCAGCATGAACCATTTGCCACATAGCCACAATGGCTCGGACTGAATCCATCAAGCGAGCCTGAGGAACTGAATTGAAGAAACCGACAAGATCATCATTGACAATACAGAGGTTGACATCATCCGGAAGGGAATCAAAATATGTATGTAAAGATTGCCAAATCTTCGGAAGAGACTGTTGACCCGCCTGGTGTTGATATGTTTGCAAGATCAT